>CANTUR010000220.1:1200000-1800000 GCA_947683625.1 Mallotus nudiflorus | reverse complement strand
ACTCTTCAAGCACCTTCCTCCCCTTTTTGCTTAATTTTACAAGTCATCTTCTTTGTTTAAAAACACCATAGTTTCATCTTTTAGCTACCTCCATCACCTCATATCTCTTTGATATGGCTCTTGAAGCTCTAAATTCCACATCTTCTTTTTTGCATGACGATGCAGACCTCAATTCTCTTGAATCTTGGCCTAAGGTAAGAAGACCAACTAAACGTCCTCGCTTTGAAAATTCACCAACTGAAGAAGAATACCTAGCTCTCTGCCTCCTCATGCTTGCTAAAGACACCACCACCACCAGAGATGATCATGAGGATCGCCATGGCAACAATTCTTCATCGCTAAAACTGAGCTATAAGTGTAAAGTTTGTAACAAATCATTCCCATCTTATCAGGCTTTAGGTGGACATAAATCGAGTCATCATCGAAAGATCATCGGAAGTGATCACGAACAACCTATAACTGATGCTTCTACTGCTTCAAAACCACCCCCTTCAGCGATCAGTACTGGTGGTTCTAAGGGTACCCACAAGTGCTCCATCTGCCACCGAACTTTTCCCTCGGGACAGGCCTTGGGTGGACACAAACGACGGCACTACGACGGTGGAAGCGGCAGTGGAGGTGCCGGTGGCAGCAGCAGTGATAGTGAAGGTAATAAGGGATCGGATGCTGGGATGAACATGAGTACCGCTACAATTAGTCAACGTGACTTTGACTTGAACGTGCCTGCCATGCCAGAATCTTCACCTGTTCGCATTGACCCTACACAAAAAAGTCAACTCACCGATGAGCAAGAGGTGGAGAGTCCGTCACCGGAACACTCACGGCCGCTTGTTAAAATGAATTCAGACAACAAACATGCATTGAATCGGCCAGCTGCCGACAGAGCTTAATTGATGATTATGATATATAGTTATTAGAGTGAAACATTTTTTTTTTTTTTGGTGTGTTTCAGATTGTAATTCTTTTTTTATATATGATTTGTTTATAAAAAATTTTGGGTATTAATGAAATATATATGAAAGGTTTTGTTATTTTAATGATAATTAATTTGCTTGATTTGAGTTAATTTTGTTCATTAATATAGAATGAGATATACATGTTGTGATAAAATTCTGATCAAGTCAATGCAAATTAATCCCCCATACGAAATTTTATGTGGTGCATGCACCCTAAAGAAAGGTGAATACAACTGTGAAAAAGGAATAGCAACTGTGAGCAGGTGAATTCATAATTTTGAGTTCCTTAATTGGAAGTAATTCTCAATGATGTTTGGTTCCTTAATTAAATTTTAAATTTTTTTCTCTCCGAGAGGAAATTAAATGTAAAAGCTTAAGATTAACGCTTAAAGACTCATCTCTAAAATTTCTGTTCTTAAATTTCTACCATCTATGTATGCAAGTCATAAGATTATTATTATTATTATTATTGAAATGCAGACATATTATTATTATTATTATTTGAATATTATTATTGGAATATAGCCATATTTTCTAGAACATCATAAGAATTTTCTTGCTACCTTAATGTCTATATGTGTTAGAACTCATTCTCACAAAACTGTGAAAATACTTTTCTTGCCTGCATTTTTCTTTTATGTATCTTCTTTACCCTTTTTTTCTTTATTATTTTCATCAAGCTAAAGCTTAATAGAACTAATAAAGCTTGCCCATGCAACAATGCAAAATAGAATGACAAAAATCTAGTTCAACTACACGTTACGACTAACATAGGAAATCAATACACATTGCAGGGGGTCATGATATTATGGGTCGTGACAATTTTTAAAAAAAATGTTTTTTTAACCTGCAATATAGGGGTTATCTACTAGATAAAAATATATTTTTATAATATCATAAACCCACATCAACAATACTGTATGTGTTATAAATCTCTTTATATATATATATCATATGTTGAAAATAAGCTATATAGATCCAATCAAAGACGTACAGTTGTGAACCTCAAACTCATAATAAATAGTCTTAAATGGCACAACGGTCATCACTCTTCTTTGGACAGCAATTGCCAATTGGTAGATTGCATTAGTAAAGTATGCAACACCCAACTCCAGAACTCTTGGATCGATCTTCCATTGTCGACCTATTGATTCATTGGTCGGCATGTCTTTTGTATGTCTTGCCCATTTGATAAAACACATCAGGACGTATGAGTCCTTTATTGATCATGTAGTGTTGGCCACACACTTATTCCGACTTATAAATAGATTGAATTTATATAACACAGAATTAATTAAAGTGTGTTAAAATTTAATTTACACAACTTATAAAATATTTTATTATTTTATACTTTTTATTAGTTTATCACTACAACAAATCCACTCATTTGTTATTATAAAAATCATCATCAATATTGAAAAATTGTCATAATAAATTAATTGTGACAATAAAAATTATCATAAAGTTGTCATATAAAACTTCGCTGCATATATGCAAAATAAGATTTTCTTCATTTTTCTTTCAATTGTGGAAAAGAGATTTATATATAAATATTGAATTCTTTTTAAATTAAATAAAAAATAATTTTATAAACTAATAACATAAAATTTAATTTTTTTAGTGTGGCATAACAACTTTACAGAGTAGGGAAATTTTAATTTTAATTTTAATTTCTATCAAATACTTTGATCTTATGGCAAGATATTATATCATTCGTTGTAAATGGATTAGGCCAAAATTATGATTTCGTTGAAGTAAAATCACCATTTGCTCATGAACCGTATATGTTATTTCTTATACATGGTCATGTAGTCTTGGTCAACTTTGTTCCTCAATTGACCACAGTGTCTTAGTGACCGGGGAAATGAACAATTTATTTTTGGTTGAACCATAATCTATGGTTGACTGTCCCAAATTATAGGTCATTAACCTGTCTGTGATATTTTTGCTACAGATTTTAGGTCCATATATTTGTCATACAGTTTCTTTCTAAGTAAGCGCAACAAGCTACAAATGTTACAAAGAGAGTTCAACCAATTAGCATCCGTAAAAAAATAAAAGTAAAAAATCGAAATCATAATGAAAGATTTTTAATGTTTGATTAAATAAAATTTAGCATAGGAATAGGAGAGAAAATGTGATTCTCTCATCAATAAAAGTCATTATTTCCCTTATATTTTTAAAGAATGAGTTTTGATGTTCTTAAAAATCAAGTCAAACTAATTATATATTGGCCAAATATTTAAATATTAACATATATTTTTAAAAATTTATAAATGGAACATATAATTTAATAAAAATAAGTATTAAATGTCTGAATAAAAAATATTTATAAAAAAATAATTTCTACAGTAATTTTTTATAAAATTATGATAACATTTTAATAAATAAATATTTTTAAAAATATTTTATAACAGATCACTATAATAATAATTTTTAATATATACAATAATAATTTTTATATATAAAAAATAGTTACAAGAATATTAAATCATAAAAGAAAATTTAATTACTAATTAATGTTGATTCTCATCCTTTTACATTTTATTTATTATTTTTTTTCATTTCGATTCCGATTTCAATTTTGGAATATAAACTAAACAACATCTTAATTCATCGATGCAATTTATTATAGTAGCAACCTCATGAGGATGATATCCAAATTCTCCTTTTCAGCGATATTCATAATAAACTAAAAGTCAATTTGCCCATTGTGTCAAAAGGTTAAATAGCCCAAATTTTAACTTTTTCAATAAATAGGTTCAATATGTTTTATTTTCAGGGTAAATAGATCCAAATTGAAACCAAACTTTGCGCATGTTTAGGCCATGAGAAAATGTGCATCTGGGCCGTTAAACATTAAGGGCCCAAATGCACCTTTTCCCTTTGAAAATTCCCAAGTCCTTGGAAATATAATGCAATAAACAATTTGGGAGTGTTAAGTCCAGAGCCCCCAGTTGACAATCCCAATCTAAACAAGGCGCAGAGCGTCCCTGTTTTTGCCAACCCATCTAAACAAGGCGCAGAGCGTCCCTGGTTTTCTCTTATTACCATATCCACATCATTAGAGCCTTATGCCAACCCAATGCATTTCAATAGTTCACTGTTCACCATAAAAATCCACAAAATACCAGCAAATAGTGGCGAGAAATGTAAATGCTTTAAAAAAAAAGTTATTTTATGTATGAAAAAATAAATGCTGTAAAAATTTTATTGTATATTTTATAAGATTTGGTGAGTGCAAACTCTTCGTTATCAAATTGAAATTTATAAGATTTGAGTTAGTTTGGTGTAATATTCTTAAAAAAATCAACAATATCTACAAGATTCAACAGTCCCGAAGCAGCTGCAATGGCAGCAGGCATCTCCATGTTTAAAGAAAAAGAAAAAAAAAACATATATATATATATATATAAAGAAAAAGAGAAGAGACCAGATAAAGCCACCTCCATATCATAAATTTTTTTTCTTTTTAGTTTAATTTTTTATTTTTCTCTCAAAAAAAGCCTGCCAATTCAAGGATCCATATCAGCAAAGAAATCATCATGTAAACAAAACAAGCAGAAGCATCCCTCCTCATGGCTCTTCTCATATTCTCTTGTCATCAAGACAAGTCTTTTTTATTGTTTTTTTTTTTTTTTTTTCTCCCTTGATTCGTACAAACAATTTTGATACCTCTTTAGTCTTTATCTATCCAATCTAACCCTCAAAGAAGATGATGGTTCATGTGACTATAAGAGAAAAAGCTATCATTACTCTTCTTGTACTTTGTTAGAATATCAAAAGCCATGCCTCGTGATTCCTGGCTGGTACTTTCCCACTTCAATTAATTTAATACATAAAAGCCTAATTATCTGGTTTTTTGGACCACTTAATCAAAGTTTTTAGTTAAGTAATTTCGTTACTTAGTAGCTATCAATCATGTCAAGAGAATATATGTAATGGGGTTTTTCAATTCTTATATAAACTATTTTTAACTATATTTTTTTAACAATTAGCTTATATAATTAAAAATGAAAAAGTAAAAAAGTTAGGAGATTGAACATTACTTTCAATCAATTATTTTAACATGCGATAAAATATTTTACTATTTGTATTGGACTTGTAAGATTGTTTTCAACTAATTTGAATGTATATTTATATTCCACATTGATATTAGAATTGTAATATATATTATTTAAGTGTTAAATATCTGCAATAAATATGATAAATTTGATAATTAAATGCAATAATTTTCAAAAAAGAAAATAAAAGGGTGTTGTCAATTTTTGCATTAAACTATTCTAGATTGGACCTTTTTCTCACTCATCTAGATTGGTCAAGAGTTCTCGAAGTAATTATAGTAAACAATTAACCATTAACTTTTATATGGATTAATTTTGTTGAAGAAATGCGTGTGGCTAATGGGTGGTGTGTGAGTTTAGAAATAAAAGCACAGTGTAGACAATCTTTCAACATAAGAAGGATGGTGAGAAGGGTGTGCAAGGGAAAGGTATCCTATGTGATTAGTCAAATTAAAGAATTATTTATGTAGTTAAAGAAAAGGCAATGTTAGGTCATTTGGGTGACTTAATTGGAGTAAAGAAAATGACAATCACTTGAATATACCTAAACTACTCATCAATATTTAAATTATATTATTAGAACCATGTGCATACAAAATATCTAAACATTATAAATTTTTTTATTAATTTGGATTAAATCGACCATTCTATAAAAAATATTTAATATATATTTTTTTATAGATAAAATTTAAATTTAAAATTTTTAATGTTGTTACTATATGAATTGAAAGATGTTAAGTGTATCTTTATTTTTTTATACAAATCATATCTATCCAAAATTTATTAAATTATAATTAATTCAATATAATTTAAATAGAATTATAAATTTATTAACAACTGATTTAATACGATAAAGACACCAGGAGTTAAATTCAAAAGCTCCTTACAACTGATTTCGGACCCATGTCATAATTTTTCAATTAAAAAGAAATATCAAACCATCAAGAATGTGATATCATATAGATATTAATTTCCCCACTTCATTACTTGTTACTATAATCATCATTATTTATTTATGCATTTGTTGCAGAAACTTGCTGTGATTAAATTCAATGAATCTCAGAACCAAGAATATGATGCCAAGTCTGTCAGAGATGAGCTCTTGCTTTAAAAGTTAGCATTTAAAAAACAATATTTACCGCCATGATTAGGTCACGGTCCTCTCGCTCTTTGCCCTTTGCTTATTCCCACTGCAACTAAACACCATCAGAATCTGTTGCCATGTGCCTTGCTATAATTACCTCAATTTTACCAACTTAATTCTTCCTCCTTTCTCTCTCAAATATTCGCTGAGTTGTAAATGTACCCTTCTGATCTCTCTTTGTTTTTTTTTTTCTTTTAAATTTGATTCTTTTGAATCATATAAATTTTGATAATTTAGAGTTCAGCGCTTAAATTTTATAAAATTTTATGCTTTAAAACAGCATTTTGTGAATGTTAAAATGTTGATAACTTTCTAGCTGTTTAATTAATCTTATCTAAAAATAACTTATTTATAATTAATTGGAATTAACCGATAAAAATTACTTTTATTTAAGCGATATTTCAAATTTAAATTGTGATAAATTATAGTTGTGTAAAATTGATTATATAAATTATAGTTGTGTAAAATTGATTATTGAAGGACATTTGTTAACTTGTATGATCGTGTTCAGATAAAATTGGAACATCTATTCATGCACTTTCTTTTCTTGCGTGCGAAGCTAATACTGGTTTTACAGTCTTGATTTTTCGATCTTAGCTACGCTATTTACTCGCTGCAAGAGGGCAGAGGGTAAGAGCAAAGCTGCAAAGAATAATGAAATTAATTTAGCTATAATTTTAATGTAGATACAATACATACATGACTCATTTAGTTGTCACTTTTTGTTAGTTTGACATTTCAATTTATAATTTTACCATTTTAACATCTAAATTTGGCTAAAATGGAATTTTAAAATTCATGTCAATACATGTAATATAGAATAATAAATTAACATGCGTCACATTATAAGAGTTTAACTGACAAAAAATTATGAGTAAAAATATCAAACAGGCAAAAAGTGATAAGTAAATAAGATAATAAATGTAATATGTTATCATATTAGTGTAAAGTAGTATATTTTAACCAAATTTAAGTATTAAAATGATAAATCTGTAAGTTAAAATATTAAACTGATAAAAAATGATAAATATAAAAAAATATGTATGTATTATGCTTATTAATATACAAGGGATGGTCATCGGTCCCCTTCTTTAATAGTGAGGATATTTTTGCTTTGCATTGAGCTGGAAAGATGCAGTTTCATGAAAAAAGCCTTTAAGATAATGTTAATGTTAGGCAAAAGGGTATTCAACTGGGAAAGATAGATCAGATGGTACATGGGTCAACGTCAGTAGTATAGGCCAGAACACAAGGTGACATGCATCCACATTGTTTTTTATGTATATTCCAAAGAAATAAAAATAAGAAAAACTAGTGTTGATATTCCCTTTTGAATATATACAATATCACTCCAAAAATTAGCAATCTCCACAAGCACAGATGACTTGTTATTTCTGATTTGTGATTATTAATCCTTTGACCATGAATATCTATATAGTGTATTAATATTTTAATTATTAATTTAAAAAAATTTTCCCCAACCGACCAATTCTCATGATAGGATCTTTCAAAGATTGTGACTAAAAATTAAACCTGTTTTATTTAAAAGAGTCCTGACATTTGTACAAGAACCAATCTCATAGATTTCCTACATATATAATTTTTTATTTATTTGAAATATATTATATCTAAAAGATTAAAATAAACACGTATATATTTTATAATATTACTAATTATATATCTAATTATTAAAAATAATACATTTAAAATAGAAAAAAATCTTCCAAGCTATATAAATATATTATTGTGTGAGATTCTTAATGTATAGTAATTAACATTAAGAAAGCTAAGCGCAATGGGATGTGTTCAAAGATTCAAACAAATTATCATCTGCTGATTTAAGTGCAGTAAGGTGTTTGGATTTTTTTACAATTCAATTTTTTTTATAATTATTAGATATCAAAAATATCATGGGAAAGAAAAAACTCAACCAAAGAACATTAGTTTTATATTATAATCTTGGATTAAATTTTCCAAGTCGCATTGCATGTGAAGTGAAGGAGAAAAACACTAAAAATAAAAAATAAAAAATTGGATAAGAGAATTAAAAAAGGGTTGTGGACTTGTGGTCACAACTTGTCCACTACATATATATATTCATAATTTTGATTGGACAAGGCAATTTGTTTCTTTCATTGTTCCGATTCTTTTGTTTACTAAAGAGTAGCTTTTGAAATAACACAATATAGAACACTGCACAAATGCAAAAGAATCAAAATAATGAAATGTAAATAAAATGAAGAGCTACGTACAGGTGAGTGCCATGAAACTAAAAAGCTTCGATGCATAGAAAACCTGACGATGGAAATTTGGCACAGGTACTTCATAGAGACTGGAATCAAAGGTGAATCGGTTTTAAAGTTATAATTTGAGAAATTAGGTGTTATAATGATATCTGGCTTAAATATAATAAAAATTATCCATATATTATTTAATAGTAAAATTTATAATACAAAAAAATATATCTTTGTTAACTATAAATTACTTGAATATTATCCTAAAATATTTTGTGCCATCTAACGCAAATGTGTATTTATAACCATAAATTTAAACGTTACTATCTCTTCATTTCAAGAAAAAAAAAAAATTACAAAGACTTGCATGGCCTTCCACGAGAGAGAATACATATATATACATGCATATGATGATTCGTGTGAGGGGGTTGAACTATAAAAAAGGATTTTTTTTTTTCTTCAAATGAATATAAAAGTTTGACGAGGCAAATACTCATTTTTTCACAAATTATTTCCATGTTTGAAATTTAATTTTTTACATTAAGAATTTTGATAACATTTTAATTACATCCAACATTTTGGATATAATAATAATAATAATAATAATAATAATAATAATAATAATAATAATAATAATAATAATAATAAATTATTTCTTAAAGAAATTAGGATTTGTGTCAAGTATAATTATTTTTTACATTTTTTAAAAAATCAAAAAACACATTTTTATGTTTAATATTTTTTCTTCTTGGTTTTTAATATTTTTCTTTGATGGCCACTATTTACCGATGCTAGCCATTTATTCTTCCTGTTTTTCTTTGTTTTTTTCATATTTATACTATGTCTTATTTTATATAACTAATTTTATAATTAATTTAAGTACATCTATTTGAATAAAATTTATAAATTTTCTTATAGAAATGATTTTAGATTCTATTTTTGAAACTTTTATTAATAAATCAGTGGGCAAGTAATTTTTTTGGTCTAATATTAGAGCTCTAAACTCTAAATAATTTAGTTTTATACGAATAAAATTAAAAAAATAGTAAAAAATTTGCTAATTTAATGTATATGTAAAAATTCTTAACTGTAATTTATTGAAACGCATCATGAGAAGAAGATTTGTCATTGTACATGATTTGAAAAAAATAATATAAAAACTACAACAATACATATATCAGGTAGCATAAATGCTAAAATTGTGCTCAAATAATTAACACTTAAACTGAACTTATCAATTTAATGATTAGCTCTACCTCCCATTTATACTCCATGAATATCAGATCAATCTCAAAATATATTTTTTGAAAGTCAAAATCAATTAGATCATGAAATGGCCTGATAAACATACATTCCTAAATAATTTGCTATTATAATATTCTACTCATGCATATCCATGCTGATAGAAAAAGAATGAAAACAAGAGGGAAAAAAATTATTGGTAATGTTATTGGAGTTGAGGACCAAATAATAAAAAAATATATATACACATAAAAAGAGTGAAAATGATGAGATGGATGGCAATATTATCGAAGAACTCACTGGATGGAGAGGATGAAGGATGGGTCGTTTTCTGGGTACAGAGGAAGAGGTGTTGAGTTGTTCCTTAATTCAACTTTCTTTCAAAAAGCACACTAAAAACTGAACCAACACACTAAAGTCAGTTTTGTATTTGATATAGGAAACACCAAAGTCATGCATGTCAGATTTCCCTGTAACTCTATACTATAGATTCTCTAATTCACTTCATAAAAATATAATTAAATTAAAAAGAAAAAAAGAAAAATCAAATCTTTAACTTCATAATTTTCATATTAAAGAAAGCAAAATTTTCATGGGGTGGGAAGTGGGGGCCTCTATCAATTCATGTTTTTTTAGGTTCTCTCTTCTCTTTTCTCGTTTGCATTGAAATTAAAAAAAAAAAAGATGTAATAAAAAAGTTTCAATCTTTTTTACTTTCTAAAGCCAAATAAATCTAATTTTCATAAAGTTAATTGTTTTTGTTTCATTATTTTTAAATAACTCAAGAAAAGAAAAATAAAGGTTCTTGTTTTGAGTGATCCATTGAGTCTATAGTGCAGAAAGATAATAAGTAAGAAAGAAAGATATATAGGTGGGGTGTTGGAGGCTTCTGGTGCTGGCGCTGGTGGTGGTAATGGTGGTGGGGCGGTGGTGGTGCTGATTCAAAGGTAAAAAATTTAAGAGGAGAGGGGTAGGGAACATTCTGATATTTGGCTTTTTGTGGGTTTTGTGTAGGCAGGAAGTGGTGGCTGTCAAAAAAGATTAGATGATGAGGAACAGCTCATCTTTTTGATGGGAAGTTTTTGGGTTTTGTTGGGTGGATTTGGTGTTATGTGGGGTTACTTCTTTTGGGTTTTGTCTTGCAGGTAATGTAAGGTAATAGGTCCTCACCTTCATGCACTGAACGTTGTGTTGTGTTGTGTTATCTTCTGTGTGTGCCCATTGCCATGCTTATTTGATATACGTCTTTTGGTACTTTGTCTAAGCAAGTGGTAAGCAAGAAAGTGAAGGGTCCTTTGCTTTGGGACATTGTTTTTTGGGTTGTTTTTGGAGAGACATATTCAAGGTAAAGCATCAATAGTTTGGTTCTCAAGCTTCTCTTCTCTTCTTTTTCCTTATTCTTCTGTTCTTCATATCTTCCATTGATCTACCTCATTCATGTGTTTGTTTATTTTCTCCATTGAAACCACTGTTTTTCGTAACTGTTTTGCTTCACTTGCCTAGCTTTTATCTCTTCTTGTTTATTCTGTTTGGTGCATTAGAGCTGGCCTTCACTTAGTAATAGTGAATGAACACAATTTGTTGATGTGATTAAGTCTCAAATTCTAGCATTTTTGGTAAAATGAATGGCAGAGATATAGTTAGGTGGTGTTCTCAAGCTGGTCACAAGTTCTAGTGGGTGAGGTTTTTATCGCTTTTTTTTTTCTCCTTTTTTTTTTTTATTGTTTAAAGAATATAGTATGTTCTTAAGTTGATTTCTGTGTCACATTCTTGACTTTGATTCTGTCAAATCTTGCTTATTCACCTCCACTTTGAAACAACTTTGTTGGTAGTGATGCTCCCTTTGTACAATCTTCTCTTTGGAAAACCACCCCTAAACTTGATGCTTTTTGTCCACTCTTTCGGTGGTTCCCTGAACTGATACCAAGATATGCTGTTTTCCGGTTGCAGGTGTTTGTAGCTTAAATTGAAGATTTGTAAAGGAATGTGGATTCTGGGGTTTAGGTCTTGAAGATTTGTGGACCTGAAGAAAAGGTTTCTTGGTAGTGTGTGTCAAGCTACAGATTCATTGATAAAAGAAAAGCTAGAAACAGGAAAGAGAAGCATAAACAAATAAAAAAGGACTGTGGTGTCAGTTTTGAGCAAGTGGGGGGTGTCTTTCATGCTGTTTTAGTTTATATAAAATATACCTGAGTAAGAGGGTTTTTAGGCAGTGTCTCCTTGGTTAGCCTTCTCAGTCCTGGCTCCTTGGACTCTGTTACCAATTGAGGAAGCAAACTCTCTTCACTTTGTCAAAAATCACATTATACCCATTAACTCAGTTCTTTCTTTTTCTCTTCTTAGCCTTGTTTTGTGGGCAAGATTCGGTCATTCTAAAAAATTTTTCATCAATCTATTTCTGAATCATTCATCTTTGGCCTGAACTGTTCTATTGGCGTATTTTTGGCGGTGCAATTTCATTTGGGGTCTTTTATTTCCTGTTTCTTCCCTTCCTTTGATTCTTCCTGGTGATTTTGGTTATCTAAGCTTGTGGATTTAGAAGAAGTTGGAAATTAGAGTTTTACATAGGAAGCATAGGAGCTGATCTTTATTTGGCAAAATGAAGTTCATGAAACTTGGGTCCAAGCCTGATTCATTTCAGGCTGATGGGGACAATATAAGGTGAGTTTTAGATCCCTCTTTGGGCATCTACTAATTTCATATTATTGTATCCTTTTCCTTTTGTAACTTGAATTGCCTTCAATAGATGTTTACTTTTGTCCCATCAGAATAAAGAAAACGAAGCAAGTGCAATTTTTGTAAATTAGAACAAGTTCGGCTCCTCTACTGATTGCTTTAAGAAATCTGTGCAACCCATACTTTCTGTGAACAGTTTGTTACTCGTCACTGGATTATTAAATTTTCATGAACTTTAGGAGTGCCAACAAAGAGAAGAGATAAATTCGTTTGTACTGAAAAATGACAATTCAATTACTAGCATCAACCTGGGAGCATTCAATTAGTTTGACTAAATTTTCCCCATTATATGTGAGTAGGTTCTGCCTTTCTGGTGTACCCTGTTGGCCCAAAAAGCAATCATTTTCTTTTTGAACTTAAAGATCCTTCAAATATCAGTAAAAATGCTCAAATTAACCTGATAACACTAGTTTTTATTAATAAGAAATGCATTATCACAAGCATTGCAGTTCTTTCGTTGTATTTACCCCAGCACTTGGAGATTGGCTTTATGTTATATAAACTATTTGAGATAAAGTAAACTTGTATTTAACTGGTAACCTGAGTGGAGGAACTTCTATGCGTGCAGGTATGTGGCAACTGAGCTGGCTACTGACATGGCCATTAATGTTGGTGATGTAAAATTTTATCTGCATAAGGTATGCATTTCCATATCATCTTGATTTGGATTTTTGTCTATTGTTATCAAACAGACTTATTGATTGTGCTTATTTCTGAAATATTTCTGTAGTTTCCGCTGTTGTCCAAGTGTGCCCGTCTGCAGAAGCTGGTCTCAAACACAAATGATGATAACAGTGATGAAATTCATATACAGGATATTCCTGGTGGACCTGCTGCTTTTGAAATATGTGCTAAGTTCTGTTACGGTATGACAGTCACTCTCAATGCATACAATGTTGTTGCAGCTCGGTGTGCAGCAGAGTACCTTGAGATGTATGAAACTGTAGAGAAAGGAAACCTTATCTACAAAATTGAAGTCTTCCTTAATTCTAGCATCTTTCGCAGCTGGAAAGACTCAATTATTGTTCTCCAATCCACAAAGTCTCTTCTTCCATGGGCTGAGGAATTAAAACTAGTCAACCATTGTCTTGATTCCGTAGCTTCAAAGGCTTGCATTGATACTTCTAAGGTGGAGTGGTCATACACCTATAATAAGAAAAAGCTTCCATCTGAGAATGGCAAGGATCCTATATGGAATGGTGTAAGAAAACCTCAAACGGTTCCTAAGGATTGGTGGGTGGAAGATCTCTGTGAGCTTCAGATTGATTTATATAAAAGGGTAATTACAGCCATCAAAACAAAAGGAAGACTCCCTGGTGATGTAATTGGAGAAGCTCTGAATGCATACGCCTTGAGAAGGTTGCCAGGTTTTAGCAAGGGTACAGTACAGAGTGGTGACATCATAAAATATAGAGCATTGGCTGAAGCTATTGTGTGGCTACTTCCTGCAGAGAAAGGCAGTGTTCCTTGTAGTTTTATGCTTCGGCTATTAAGAGCAGTGATTCTATTGGAATGTGGTGAAGCAGAAAGGAATGAACTGATGAAAAGAATTGGCCAGGAGCTTGAGGATGCTACAGTGGCTGATCTTTTGATTCGATCCCCTGCTGGCGAAACAACAATGTATAATATTGATATTGTTCAAAGCCTAGTTGAGGGGTTTGTCCGACATGAACAGACTGCTCAGACCGATTTTCCTGTGGAAAATGAGTTCCAGGAGAACAGAAGCCCAAAGTTGGGATCAGATGCTTCCAGAATTCAGGTAGCGAAGATGGTTGAAGGGTACCTTGCAGAAATTTCTCGAGATCCCGACCTACCTCTTTCAAAGTTCGTCAATCTTGCAGAGATGGTATCAAGTTTCCCAAGAACTTCACATGATGGACTGTACCGCGCCATTGATATGTATCTTAAGGTAAGCTCCTGAACGTTCCCTTTAAATATGCTTTTAGTAAACGACGTTTTATACTACTACAAATGAAAATGTAACTTGAACGAATTATAATGCAGAAGCAATATGCTAGGACCCGTCAGCACTTCTATGTTACCTTTTTCTCAATCTAAATTGTACCCACAAGTTATTTAATTACAGGTGTTCCTTATTGAAGCTATTGGCTTCAAAGTAGTTCTACAGCTGACTGGTACTTTTGTCGCAGGAGCACCCAGGGATTAGCAAGAGTGAAAGAAAGAGGATATGCAGGTTAATGGACTGCAGGAAGTTGTCAGCGGAGGCCTGCATGCATGCAGTGCAGAATGAGCGGCTTCCCTTGCGGGTTGTTGTGCAGGTTCTGTTTTTTGAGCAGGCTAGGCATGCAACATCATCTACAGGCAACAGCACCCCAGACCTACCAGGGTCCATTAGAGCATTACTCCCTGGTGGTTCTCATGGGAGCTCAAGGTCTACTACAACAAACACAGAAGAAGATTGGGATGCTGTGCCGACAGCCGAAGATATCAAGACTCTGAAAGGTGAATTTGCTGCTCTACGATTAGGTGGAAGCAATAGAAATGTGAATGGTGGTGCTAAAAATGATGCTGAAAACGCTACCGCATATAAAATGAAAGGTTTAGTCATGTCAAAGATCTTTTCAAAGCTCTGGTCAGGCAAAGAACGAAATGGCGAGCTTAGCAGCACTGATACATCAGAGAGTCCAGGTTCTGCAAGTGCAGAAGAGACAAAATCTACCCCCTCGAGAAGCAGGAGGCATTCAGTATCTTAAGTCAGATGATAAACTTGTGAAGAAATAGAGCATGTATGTATCTCTTGGCTTGTAAAATTATCACCTAATTGACCGTTAGGAAATTAGAAGCTGCTGACTTTATCTAGAGGATTTTCTACTGGGATTTTTTATGCAAAGGAGGCATGTAACGTTGAAGGGAAAATGGGGACTGATTTGTATGAGGGTTTGACTGTCAAATTTTGGTTGGTTATGCAATCTGCAGAGAAATGGAAGTGCCTAATGTTCAATCAGTTGGCCTTACTATTTATGTGACGAAAGTTAGGCCAAGTTTTTATTTTGAAACATTTACAAAAATAAAAAATCTAGTTAATAAAAATGTTGTAAGTTTTCATTTTTTACAAATTTATCTTTTTGCATTTTCTAAAATGCACCCATATTTTTTTTGATTTCTATTTCATTTCTCTACTTTTTATTTTATTAATTTCTTCACAGTTTTTGTTTCCTTTTTTATTTTTAATTTTTCTTTCATTTTACACTTTTTTTTTTATAAAATTTTCTATCCTTTTTTCTTATATTTGTTTCTTTTTTATTTTTTCTCTTGCCTTTTTTTTCTTTTATTCTTTTTTTTTTCCTTTTCTTCTTTTTTATAAATTTTTATTTTTTTATTTTCTCTTTTTAATTTTTAATTTTTGTACTTCCTTTCTTTTTAATTTTTATTTTCTCTTTATTTTTTTATTTATCTCTTTATTTCTCTTTTTTAAAAAAAATTTATTTTCCTTGATTTTTTCTTTTTTTTTTAATTAGTGAAGCATTAACTAATACATTTTCTAGGAATTTTATTTCATAAATTCTTTAAGTAGGTTATAAGAATATATAGAATATTATGGTAAAAATATAAGCAATTCACATGCATCAAATTTTCTATACATAATTGATTATTCAAGTTCTTAATGTGCAAAAGATATAACATTTATTATAATTGAACTAACATGACTATTTCTAAAAAGTGATAATAGAACATTAGATAAAGAAAATAAAGTCATAATTTAAATTTCTAATGATTCTAAAATATAATCAATTTTATCAGATATATTTCAAGCACGAAAAACATAATTTTAATATTTTTAAGATTTGAAGTAGTTTAATGTGTTTGTAAAATACAAATAATTCCTTATAACTTCAAATTAAAGAACCAATCCCGAAATATATCATAACCTAATTTAATAATGTATCAATAAATGAAAAATGAAAATGGATATAGCTTAGATGGTAGAGTACATGCTTAGTGTGCGAGAGGTATAAGAATCGATACCCCACATGCTTAGCATGAGAGGTATAAAAATCAATACTCAACATCTTCATTCTTTTTGTAATAATCCTAATTTTTAAATTATTTTAATATAAAATATGCAGTGTTAATAAATTTAAAAGTTAAATTTAATTATTTTACTAGTTTGTAATTAATTATTATTATTTTATGTTTAATTATATTTTCTACGTAAATATTTTATTTTTGAAACTTATTATTTTAAATAATTAATTTATATTTTGATAATTATTATTTTCAAATAGTATTATTTTAATAATATTTAATTTAGAGCATTATTATTTCTATTATTATTTTATCAAATTGTATTATTATTTTAATAATATTATTATTTTATTAAATTACATTATTGGTATTATTATCATTATTTCTATTATTATTTTTATCAACTTACATTATTCATTTTCTTTGTATTATTGATATTATTATTATTATTTATCATTTATTGTTATTTTATGTATATTTATATTAATATATGATTGTGTATATGTGTGTGTATATGTAAATATGTGTGTGTTTATATATATATATATATATATATATATGTGCATACAAACAAAAGCAGTGAACTTACTAACAAAAACGCAAAAACACAATGCTCTACCTTTATCTCCTTGCACCATCCCATTCCATAGCCGTTGGTGTGCCTCTTTTGCTTCCGGCCGACCATCACCTTCTTCCCCATTCTTCCCATCGTTGTCTTCACGTCGGAATGTCGTCGGAGAGGGCAGAAACTGCGGTAGTAGCAGGGGACTTTTTCTCATCGTCGGTCGCTTTTCTAACCACCTCTTCACTTGTTTTGGGTGTCTGTCGACTCCTCTAGCTTTGGTGAGCTTGAATCTAACCTTTTTTTTAGCTCTAATTCATCCATTTTTTGAGTTTTCTTGAATTTTTGATTTTGAGCAGTAGGGCTTTTCATTTTTTTTGGTTGATCTTGAATGATTCACACAATCCACCTTAACAAAAGTCTTCCTAGAAGCTTAATCTACCTCTACATATTTTTATTTTGATTTTTATAATTTATTTGTATTTTTGTTAATTTTTTATTATTTTAATATTATTTAATTAATTTTCGTAAATAAATTATTTAAATTATGAATTTGGTATATTTGGTGTTATTATAAATTTTAGTGTTGAGATAATTATTTTTGTGATTTTTATGTAATTTTTATATTATCTCAATATTGGAAAATTAGGTTAAATGTGTATTTTTGTTGAAATTATTGTTTAATAATGTGTTTTAGTTAATATTAGTATTATATATGTTGGTAAAATAATTTTAATGATTTTTATATAATTTTTGAGGAATATTAGTTCTATTATGTGTATTTTGATTTATTAAGGTAATTGTGAGTTTTTGTTAAAATTATAGTTTAATATTATGTTTTAATTGGTTTTAGAATTATTTAAGGTAATAAAATTATTTTTTATAAATTATTTACTATTTTTAACTAATTAATACTAATTTTCAAAAATTGTTTTCATATATATATATTATTTACTAAATTGGTAATTAAATGGGTTTTTAATTACTTTTAATATATATTTAAGCTATTTATGTTATTTGAATATATAAAGTGAATATTTACTATTTTATAGTGGATTATCGAGAAATTAGATTTTACTGATATTATATTATTATTTTAGGATTTTTACTTAATTATTGTGAAAATAATTATATTTAGTGTTTTAACGTTAAATATGCTATATTTTGCTATTTTGAGGATATTTATGGCATTTATTAGTTTTTAATTGTCACGACCCACAATAAGGGACCATGACCGGCGCTAGGGAACGAGAATTCTTTCGAATCCGGAACCCATAGCAAGCCTTAAAGAAAAGCATGTAGTAAAATAAAATAAATAAAATATTTATACAGTGAAAATTAAATCTCAAATAATAAAATAAATTCATCAACTTCCTTTAATAAAAATAATATCTCATCTCATATAATAAATAAAATTTATTAATACAAATCTTCAGAGGAGCACGCTAAATTAAAATCTCATACATGCATAAAATCAAATTCAACTCTCGACAGAATAAAATACAACTACTACTGCAGCGTCTAGAGTACAAAATAAAACTCAAGTGATTTACATAATAGGGCCAGAGCGGAAAAAAATCTGGCAGATAAGTCTACTGCTGAGGTCTGAAGATGAGGACTCTCCCATAAAAACATCAATGGAGGGGGAGTCAGACCTCACTGAGTGAATTGTTATAATATATATACACGCATTACTAAATGTCAAATGCAGACACTCAAAAGTATATATAATAAATATGTATACAAGCAAGTACACACAGATGCAAAGAAAATCATTTTATATTTAATACTGAAAATCATCTTATTTATGAAGGATCAAATAGAACCCTAAATGATAGCAACCTCAAATAACAACAAACATCACTCTAGCCATACAGACTCACTTGTTTCCAAATAAATTCAGTTATCCTTATTGACAGTAGACTAACCCTAAGACACTAAGTCCATCGAGCTCCAGCAGTGTGATATCCCACATCAGTTGGGAAGGAGAACGAAGCACGCATTATAAGGGTGTGGATACCTTCTCCCATCAGACGCCTTTTAAAACCGTGCGCTGCGGGCTGGGCCTGGGCAAAGCGGACAATATCTGATGCGGGTTGGTCTGAGCTGTTACAATGGTATCAGAGCCAGAGTCGGTTAGAGCCGGTTGAGTTAGAGCTCCCATCCCATTAGACGCGTTTTAAAAACCGTGCATTGCGGGCTGGGTGTCACGACCCAAAACAGGGGCCATGACCGGCGCTAGGGAACGGGAATTCTTTCGAATCCGGAACTCGTAGCAAGCCTAAAAATAAAATAAATCATGCCATAACAACAATAATCATATAATATGCAGCGGAAATAAAAAAAATCATAATATCATAATATTATCCACATCAACTGGATTTAAATCAAATCTTATCCCATAGATATATAATCTTTTTAATACAAATCCAGTTTCAATATAATACATCTCTTTAAAATAAAATACATGAAATCCAATACTTTAATTCACAACTACTGCAGTGTCTAGATAGAATAAATAAGACTCAAGTAGACAATTTACATAAAGAAGCTGGGGCGGAAGAAATCCGGCGTATCGACCTGCTACTGAGGTCTGAGGATGTTGACTCTCCTGAAAAATAGTCAACGGAGGGGAGTCAGACCTCACTGAGTGAATTACTATGATATATATACATACACACTAAGTGATAATGCATACAGTCAACAGTATATATAATATGTATATATACAGGCAATTACACACAAATGCAATAAAAATCATTTTATATATTTTATCTGAAAATCATCTTTTATGAAGGATCACATAGAACCCTAGAATATCGCAACCTCAGAAATAGTGTTAAACAACACTCTGGCCATATAGGCTCACTTAGTCCAAATATATCCACTTAATCCATTTGGACAGTAGACTGGCCCCGAGACACTAAGTCAACCGAGCTTCAGCAGTCTGACTGCCAGTGTGATTGGCCCCGAGACACTTAGTCAACCGAGCTCCAGCAATCACACCCACAAACCACATCTCATATATCAAATAATCATATCAAATCAATATCCACAAATAGTTAGTAATATAGCCTAAAGCTATAGGCGTACCGGTACGTACTCGGTCCTAGTACTGCCCACTAGGTAGCACGTTCTATTGATATCCTTCATCATTAAATATAAAACATTCATTCACAAAAATAAATGATGCATGAATATAAATGAAATAACAATATAAACTATATATATACCGGAAATATACCGAACGTAAACCAGGTATATTTCGAGTATATATATGTCAAATAAATCCAGTCAAATCATAAATTGAACTAAAAATATATTTAAAAACATTTTAAATATATTTTATTAACAAAACATGTATATAATTTAATATATACCAAAAATAAACTAAAAATATACTTAATGTAAACTTAAGAAATAATCAAATTATTTATGCATATTTAATCAACATAAAACATGCATTTCTAAATCATGCATCCTAAGCATATATATATAGTATAGTAACTCACCTAATGCGCTCCACGAGACAGGTCCGATGGGCCTGGTCCACTAGCCCTCGGTCTCGGCGCAACTAAACAAGCAATAAATAATCGACATCAGAATAAATCCTAACAGAAATCCTAGAATTCAATCTAGAGTATTTAACACAGAATCGAAAATTAGGATTCGACTGGACATCACGTTTTACGAGAATCCTACCGAAAATCTGGCAGAACCTCCCCTGTAAAACGGACATCTCTCTACTCAAAAGAATAGAGCTGACCCTGCAAAGAAATACACTTCGAAAAATAGGCTCAACATAATCAAAATCCCACGGTCGGACTCCAAACTACAGTCCACCGACCGGGGTCCACAAACACAGAACATATTCCAGAAAATACCAAAAATATCCTCACAACATAGTAATACATCTCATAGGTAGAAATTACATAATTAACCTTGAAACACTGTAAAAACCGATTAAAACTCATTTTATTAGAAAAACCGTATATTATATATATAATTGAAAATAATTCACGAAAAATAGTTTTAATTAGTTAAAAATACTAAATAATTTATAGAAATCATTTTTATACCTTAAATAATTATTAAAACCAATTAAATTACATTTTTAGACAATTTAGGGTAAAATTACCAAAATACCCCTATATATATAAATATACTTAAATTACTTCAAAAATTCACCAAAAATCATAAAATTATCCAAAATTAATTTTCTCAACATATTTATCAATAATATTAATAATTAAACTCAATTAACCAATTAAATTCAAATAAAAACACATTTAACCCTAATTTCTCAAAATCACATAAACTTCAATAATTCAAAATAAATACTTAGAAATTCATAAAAATTCCAAATAAATTCCTATAATTCATTTAAACACCTAATTCAACCATAAAATCCAATTTCATAATTTAAATAATTAATTCCCGAAAATTAGAAAATAATATTAAAATATTCAAAAATACCCAAAAATCCAGAAAATCTCAAAAAATTCTACAAAAATTCATACATGTATATTGAGCTACTAGGATCAACATTTGTGAAGGAAGTTTTCATGAATCAATCAATTTGAAGCTCAAAAAAATCAAAAACCCTAATAGGCCGAAATTGACAAAATCGAAACCTAAGCAATTCTAGACCATTTTAGCTCAAACCAAAGCTAGAATCACACCCACCGGAGCTCAAGGAGAGGAAAGAGACCGGCGGTGTCGAAAACGGTGGTCGGAATCGACGTGATCGACGGTGGATCGATTTTCAGCTTCTTCGGTCAAAATCGACTTCCAGGCGCCGGAAACGGCTACCTCAGTTGGCGGAAATGGTTGGGGAAGACGGTGGCAAACCGGACGGCACACCCACGGTGAAGAAACGGTGTGACAGACGCCCGGACGGCAAGGAGAAGGATCGGGAGGAAGAAGGAGACTCGGGGGCGAATGTGTAATTTTCCAATTCTTTTGTAATTTGACAAATTTTAATGTATATATGTATATAAATATACTTTATACTATATATTAAAATAATATTAAATTACACACATCAAATATACACCACACACATAAAATTTAATATTTTAATAATTTATACTAACTAAAATTTAATTAAATAACAATAAAACTAATAAATAATTAATAAAATATTAGGGAAATAATAAACCCTAATTAAATAATTATACACACACGTAGGCTTTATTTAATAATTTAAAAATACGCATGAGTTCATGCAAGTCCGTAAATACATTTAAAATAATTAATAATACATTGTTTACGTGAAAATTTCCCCGAAAATGCAAGTCCCGGGAAAATTTTACGTAAAACACTGAAAATAATACACAGTAATAAAATAGGTTTTAAATACATATTAACTCAATAAAATATCATAATATATATATATAAAATTATTGACACTGCATATCCCGGTACAGTGTAAAAATATTTAAAAAACACGGGATATTACACTGGGCCTGGGCAAAGCGGACAATATTTGATGCGGGTTGGTCTGGGCTGTTACAATGGTATCAGAGCCGGAGCCCGGATCGGTGTGCCAGCGTGGACGTTGGGCCCTAAGGGGGGTGAATTGTGATATCCCACATCGGTTGGGAAGGAGAACGAAGCACGCCTTATAAGGGTGTGGATACCTTCTCCCATCAGACGCGTTTTAAAACCGTGCGCTGCAGGCTGGGCCTGGGCAAAGCGGACAATATCTGATGCGGGTTGGTCTGGGCTGTTACAAGCAGTCTGACTATCAGTGTGATTTCATAAAATAATGATGCATGATATCATTATAAATAACATTATAAACCATATATACTAAAAATATACCTAAAATAAACTAAGTATATTTCAAGTATATATGCGTAAAATCAATTCAAATAAATCATGGAATATATTAAGTTAAACCAATAATATATTTTAAAAGTAATATAGATTTAATTAAAAATAAAAACATGCAATTATTTCATAATATACCGAAAATATACTGAAAATATACCTAGAATATATTTAAGCATTTATTAAGTCATTTATACATAAATCATACAATTAAAACATATATTTCTAAAACATGCATCTTAAATGCATGCATATATAAAATAACAACTCACAGGTATGCGCTCCTCGAGACGGGTCCGACGGGCCTAGTCCACTAGGTCTCAGTCTTGGCGCAACTAACAATAAAATAATAATACGAAAATCAGAATAAATCTAATTTAACTTCTAGAGACTCGATCTAGGATTACTAACACAGACAAAGAATAGGAATTAGACTAATGTCACGTTTTACAAGAATTCTACCAAAAATTCAACAGAACCTCCTCTGTAAAAAAGACATCTCTCTACTTAAAAAGTAAAGCCGATCCTATAAGGAAAATATACTTTGAATAAAAATTCTCACAACTCTTCGGTTGGGTTCCCAAACTACAAATTCCCCCGACCGAGATCCACAATTCACTATAAAATATAATAAAATATATTAAAATTCAATAAATACCAAAAATACCCTTTAAGTACCAAAGTATAGCAATTTAAGTATTGAAACACCAAAAGTAATTATTTTACAGATAATTACTTAAAAACCTTAATAATAATATAATATTAATAAAAATCGATATTTCTCGATAATTTTAAAAATATTAATAAAATTTCATTTTATAAATCCAATTTACTTAATTAGTCCAAAAAAATATTAAAAATTACTAAAAATCCATTTATTTACAAAAATAGTATATTATATATAATTTAAAAATAATTTTTGAAAAATAGTATTAATTAGTTAAAATTAGTAAATAATTTGTAAAAATCATTTTTATACCTCAAATAATATTAAAACCAATTAAATTTAATGTTCAACTAAAATTACTATCAAATTACCATATTACCCCTAATATATAAAAATATACATAAAATACGAAAATTATTCCAAAATTAAAAAAAAAATTATATAAATACACAAAAATTATAAATTAAATTCTAAAATTAATATTAACCACCAATAACACCAAAAATCACAATTTCATAATTTATTTAATTAATTTACGAAAATAATAAAATAATAAAAAATTCACAAAAATTATAATAATTCCCAAAAATTGCACAAAAATTCTGGGATGTAGATTAAGCTAAGGGGAATAATTTTTGTTAAGGCACTTATCATGAATCAAACAAAATAATCAAAAAAATAAAAATAAAAATCCAAGAATGGCCGAAAATGAAAATGTGTTCAAAACCCTACCAAATCACATTTTCAAGCTATAGGAAGCTTGGAATCCTCCTCTATGAAGTTCCAGGAGTCCAACAAAAATGGAATCAACCAATTTGGTGGCTGGAAACACCTTGAACGGAGGAGGGAACGATTTTCGGGTTTTTCGGCTTCACAGGGACTAAACGACGCCGGAGAAGATGGAAGAAGACGGTGGAGCTAGCTGATTGGAGGCAGAAGGTGCGGAGGCACACTAACGGAGGAAGAAGCAGATGGCAATGACAATGAGGGAGGGGGAGGGGTATGATTGGGGAAGATGAGGAAAAATAAAGGGGAGGGTGTTTATTTTGTGTGTATATATATGTATATATAAATATATTATATACTATAGTTTAATACTTTATAATAAAATATTGTGTGTGTATATCTATCACACATTTAAATATACACATGCACAAATATATATATATATATATATATATATACACACACACACACACACATTTATATATTACACATAATAAAATAATAATACACATTTAAATAAATATTAAACCCTAATGCATGCAACTATATATAAATTAACACATAAAATAATAATGTATAAAATAATGTGATTTAATAAGGTAAAATGACATTAAAATAAAATACACTAAGTTAAATTTTATTTAAAATAAGATATATATATATATATATATATATATATATATATATATATATATATATATATATATATATATATATATATATATATACCAGGACCACCCAAAGAGATCTAAGGGATAGTGAAGCGAGAATAGTGATGATGCAGATGCAAGGCACAATGCCGGTCTCACGCTCCTAGTCGTAAACTAGAGGTTACCGGTCCAATATGCAACAATTAGCAATAAACAGCAAAAACAGTAATTAGGATACATAATTTCTGATGTGCAAGATCCTAATATCTTAGGCGAGCACAGAGCATACTTAATTTTAATTTAATACAAAAACATAAGAAAGCTTTAAAGAAGAAATGTAATGCAGAAAATAAATAAATCTTTAAAGTAAATAAGGCATAATTAAATATAAGAAAAAGTAATCTTACAGGTAAAGAATATTTTCTTTTCTTTATTTAGATCCAAGTAAGGGAAGGTTACAGAAGTTCTTTAATCCTTAGCCAAGGAGTTATAGGGGAAAAGGGAAATTACAGAGGAATTTTTTTTTTCAATCTTGGTGAAGTGATAAGACAAATTTTAATCTACTTTACATAAAGAGAGTCTAAGTATTTCTTTCTACTGATTTTTCCGCCCCCTCCAAAGGTTGGAGAAGGTTTCTATAAATAGAGCTTGAGAGGGGATGCTGTAGAGGCATGAGATTCCTTAGGAGGGAGCAGCCCATGTGAGAGGGACCAGGGATGTTTCTGATGCATCCGTCCTTGAGGGAGGAATAGTTTGCCTCAGACTTTTTGCTTTTACTTTAATGGTGAGATACTCAAAAATCTTGAAAAGAGAAATCGGGACCCCACCCATGTGGTCTAACAGAGTGAAGGGGGATGGCAGCTGAGGCAGGGGGAGAGTATTTAACATAGAAGTCAAATTTCCCTGAGTGCTGTCCGAGAGTGTCCCAAATTTGGTGACCTGGAAAATAGAGAATATTAGGAACACTTTTTTTTTTTTTTTTTTTTTTATAACCTGATTTTTACATGGGCTGTCCATAAGGATTTTCAACCCATTGGGTTCACTAGATAAATTTTTACAAGGGTTTGCAGTAACAAGAACTTTACAAGACTTTATAAGCCTGTGGGCTTTATTGGGCTAAAAATACCATAACAATCGTCTTCATTGTCATTACCCAAATCGATGAAGGGCTCCGATTCTTCAGAATGGCTGGAATTTGCAGAGGAAGTAGCTCGAGTCTGGACTAATTATTGCATAGTTTTGAAATATTCTTCTTCTGTTTTGGCAACTGCAAGAAGGGCACTGGCGTGGGATTTCTGAGCAAGGAAGTTGGTCTGGGAGGGAGGACTTCCAATGAAACCATGCTTTTGAAGCCATTCAGAGATTGCTGTTTTAGAAATCTTTTTCGAAATTCTGTAGGAATTCCACCACTTTACTTTAAATTTCCTTTGTAGAACTATAATGCCATTATTTGATGAGTAGTCAAGATACCATTGAGATACCCATGGTACGAAGAACTTGGAACAATAAAGGCATAAGGAGGGGAATTTTTTCTCAGGAGAGGAGGGTTTGTAATGGGATTCAAAAAGGTCAAACCCATTACGAATATCAGAAGGAAGGATGTCAGGGATAGGACCATAGTTATTCCACCACCTAGTGAACCATGCAGGAAACTTGGAAAGATTAGCATGATCACTTAAGAAAAACAACCAAGAGTGGGTAGCATAATGATTTTGGATAAGGAAGGTATTGAACCATGCTTGTTCATAGTCCCAATAAGAGAAGGTTGGGCAAAAGTCGAGCTTGGTTTGGAAATTTACAGGGAAAGATTTAGGCTTAAAAAGATCTTGACCCCAATCTTTAGGATGAAGGACTTTAAGAATTTTGCAAGTAGAGTAAGAAGGGTCGTGGGATCCTTTATGGTAGAAGTGTTTGAATTCTGCTGAACCAGTAAATTCCAAAATAGTTTGATAATACTCTTGGGGTTTTGAAAGATCCCAAGGTTTAAAAAACCAATTATTTGGAAAGTGGTTTTGCATTGCTATAAAAGGATTTTTATTATAAAACCCATCTTCAATTGTTAAGATATTTTAAAAAGTAGTTTTTGTGAGAAATTCGGAAGACTTTATTTTAGATTGTGATAAAACAATTTGTGAACTACTTTGGGTAGCCACAGGAGTTAAATTATTTTGAGAAAGGATTTGAGAAGAAGAAGATTCACCTTTTTCAATTTTCGAAACAGGCTGAGAGACTTTACCTGAGGGCGGAGGAAGGCCCAAAATACTAGGAGGCTCTGAAGCTGGAGGTTTCAGAGTTGCTTGAATAGCCTGGAGGATTTCAGGAGTTCTAGAAATCGATTCAACCCATTGTTGAATTGCAAGAGCTTTAGTTGAATCATCTTTATTTTGTTCCTGGCTGGCAATCTCATACCAAGACTTTATTGGCTTTTCAGCAGAAAGAGGGAGAGGAACTTTAGTTGGGGCAACTTTATCTGGTTCTGAAGTTTCTTTACCAGAGGGTTCTTTCTTTTTGCGGGGCATCTTTATCTATTTTGTAAAAATTCTCTTGTCAGGAAATCTGGAAGAGAATTTTCATTTCCTTTAATAAATTCAATTTCAAAATCAAAGATACTCAAAATAGCTTGCCATCTAGCAAAAATCTGTTTTGATGCAATATTTTGAACATCTTTTTGTAAAATTTCTTTAGCAGATTTGCAATCAATTCGAAGTAAAAACTTTTGATTGAGTAAATCAGATTGAAACTTTATGATGCAAAGTACAATGGAAAGAATTTCTTTTTTGATGGTAGAGTAGTTCTTTTGGGTATCATTCCAGTGTCCTGACGTATATTGTACAACTACTTCCCGCTCATTTTGAACTTGCTTTAAAATACCACCATAACCTAATTCACTAGCATCAGTTTCTACAACTTTAGGAAGACTAGGATCAGGTATGTGGAGACATGGTATAGAAACTATATATTTCTTTATATGTTGGACAACTCTAGTGTGTTCATCTGTCCAAGGAGGTGGATTCTTTTTTAACCTATCATGTAAGGGTTTGGCTATCCTATTATTGTTGGGATAAAAATCCAGAACATAGTTAAGGCTGCCTAAAAATCTTTGCAATTGGGTTTTGTCAGGAATTCTATCAGGAAACTTATTAGCAAATTGTAGGCATCTTTCTATAGGAACAATGGTTCCTTAACAGATATAATGTCCTAGGAATCTAATTCTAGTTTGGAAGAGAGATATCTTCTTTTCAGAAACAACAAGGCCTGCGTTTTTAACAATATGGAAAAAAGTCTTTAAATGCTTGAGGTGTTGTTCAATGGATTTGGAGAAAATGAGGACATCATCAATATAGACTATACAAAATTCAAAATAAGGATTAAAAATATCATTCATAATTCTTTGAAATTCAGAAGGAGCATTTTTTAAACTGAAGGGCATTACATTCCACTCATATTGGCCAAAAGGGACAGTAAAGGCAGTTTTATAACGGTGCTTTATGTCAATTTGTATTTGCCAAAATCCTAATTTCATGTCAAATTTTGAGAAAATAAATGCAGAGTGGAGTTTTTGAAGAAGATCTTTTTTGTTTGGAATAGGATACCTAATCCATTTGAGGGCTGTATTTAAAGGTTTATAATTTATTACGAGTCTAGGAGTACCTCTCTCTTATTCAGAAGCTTTATTAACGTAAAAGGCTGCACAACTCCATGGTGACCGAGATCTAGAGATTAATCCTTTAGATTAGAGATCTTGGATTTCTCTTCTACAATGCTGTTCTAATTCAGCGTTCATCTGGACATGTCTAGCTTTAGTAGGTATATTTCTTTCATCAAATCCTGGCTCATAAGGGAGGTCAACTATATGCTTTTTTCGATTCCAAAAGGCGTTTGGAAAATCGGAGCAGACTTCTTTAATAAAACGATTTTGAAGATCAAGAATGCACTTTTTTATAGAATCATTTTGCAATTGATGTTCAATTTTGTTAAAATGAACTCTTTGCATTAAATCGAATAAATCTGTTTCTTTGCTTTTAACCAAGAAATTTATATGATTTTTGTAAATAGAATGGGCTTGAACAAAGTTGAGCTGGCGAGTTTTTGGTTTAGCCAAAAAGGGAAAAGAAATGAAAATATCTTTATCTTTAAAATATATAGAGTGATGAGTAACTATGTAGGGAGTTATCAGATTAATAAATGGTGTCCCTAAGATTATTGAATAACTAATATCAGAGACAAGAAGGAAAGAAGTTTTAACGGAAAATCCATTGTTTAAAATACTGACGTCTGTTTTGCCATCAATATGCATTTTTGAATTGTTAGCAGAAGAGAGTGTTTCACGGGTTTTTTCTTGAAAATGATGAGGGACAATAGAGGTCTTTATGCAACTTAAATCGGCGCCTGTGTCAAACAGAGCGACAGTATCATACTGAAAATCTTTATCAAAGATAAGGGAAACTTTAACATTGTATTTCCGAGAAGTAATTTGACTTAAAGTATAGAGGAAATCATGAGGGATTTTATCTATACTAGCTAAGGACTGAGCTTCTAATCCTAAATTTGTTATGTCATCACTTTCACTAGATTCTTCAGCTAGTTTAGTGACAAGAAACTGGATTAGTTCAGAGTCTTTTTGTTGCCTTTCTTTAATATTCTTTAGTTCAGTTTTAATGGTCTTTATTTCAGCCTGGAGTTCCTGGACATTTCCTATGGGTTTCTTACCATGCTTATTCCTATTCAGGATGGCTGTAAGATCATACATATTGATACTTGTGGAAGGAGACTCAGGCTTAGGGGGCTCAAGTTCCTTTTCTAAGGATTGCCTAAGTTGGTCTAGATATCTTTTTTGGACATCAGGATCGTTGATGTGTTGTATAGCATCCAGAATGAGGTTTTGTTCTTTAGTAAGCATGTTCAAATATTTTTTATCAGAACTAGAATCTGAGCCTAGAAAAGAAGAAGAAGTAGTAGCTAGTTCATCTATCTGTGGGATTCCTAGAGAGGAGGATTCAGACTCAGACTCAGATGTATGCAAAAGCAAAGCAGAAAGTTGTGCTAGAGTGTCTTCTCCAAGGTCAAGTTCCTGAAGTTTCTTAGAGACCTTACA
The DNA here is from genome assembly GCA_947683625.1 of Mallotus nudiflorus. Taxonomy (NCBI): domain Eukaryota; kingdom Viridiplantae; phylum Streptophyta; class Magnoliopsida; order Malpighiales; family Euphorbiaceae; genus Mallotus; species Mallotus nudiflorus. The sequence continues at coordinate 1,770,102 of CANTUR010000220.1, read as the reverse complement.
ATATTTGGAAATATGTCCCTTTTTGCCACATCTGTAGCAGGTGATATCTTTTGGATTTCTTTTCTTGGGTTTGGAATCTTTATCATTTTTAGGGAAGGAATTTCGGTAAGGTTTTTTGTAGTAGGGTTCATCAGAAGTCTTTTTCCTATGAAACTTTCTTGGTTTAGGAAATTTGTTGGGGGAAGAGTACTTGGATTTGGACTTTTTACTACAATCTCCTTTGCAGGCTTTATCTTGACTGTAACCATAGTCGAATTGTTTACAGAAAGATCCCAATTCTTTTTTGGATTTCTTTAATTCCCACTTTAGATGTTTTTGGAGTTTCAAATCCTAACAGATCTTAAGGCCTTCCTTTTGGGTAGTACTGATCAATTCTCCATAGGTGAGCTGGTCATAGGGAATGATATGAGATCCAAAGGATTGTCTAATGGTGTTTCTGACACGTTCTCTTAAAAGGGTAGGAAGTCCTGCTAAAAATTTTTCCTTCCAGAAAGGCTAGTTAGAGTCTTCTCTAATCATGACTCTGGTTAGGAAAGTTGATCTATACCATTGGAAATCACTGAGGTTTTTACATTTTAAATTGGATAGGAGGTCAGCATTTTTATCTTTAAGATGGGAAGAATCTCTTATGAAATGGAGTGCTATAGTGAGAATAAGAGTAGATACAGCGTCTTGGGTAGTGTTTCCTAAGGAGTCAAGAATGGGAAGACCGTCCTCATCTCTTTTGACAGCATACAAGATGTCTGTTTATTATTGGATAGTAAGATGATAATCCCACCATCCTTTTAATTGTCCGGAGAAACCTGCTATAACAAGTTCAGCTACAAACCTATCAAAGGTTTCTGTTTGGGTTTTATAAGCATTGGAGGCCATAGTCATTTGCTGAAGGGTATTCAATATTTGAAATTCTGACATGCCATCAATGTTCCACTCATAAACAGAACTAGCATTAAACTTAGGCTGAACAAGGATACTAGGTTGGTTACCTATGTCTAAATCTGGATAAGAAGCTCTAGTGTATCATGAGCGGAAGGGTTGGTTACTCTGCCAATGAAGTTTAGCAATTCTAGGAGACTGTTCTTCTTCATCAGTAGTTGATTCTGAGATTTTGTCTAAGACACTAACACTTTGATTGACGGTCTAGCTATTATTTTGAGGAGTGTCAGGTACTATAGGAGTGGAGGAAGAAGGAGTCATTCAGCTAAGCTGGCTTCTAATAGCTTCGAGGAACTCGGATTTGTTAGATCTAATTTCCTGTTGGGTAGTTTGGGAGACTTGGAAAGGTTTGAACATAGGGTTCTTTATCTTTTTATTTGTAGAAGCTGATGGTTCTATAGTGTCATAGGGATGTTTTTTTATCCTAGAGAGCTGTTTACCTATACTGTGAAGATGAGCATTGGTAAAGTTGTTCTGGGAAACTATATTCTTTAAGTTTTGGGTGTCATTATCTTGAGGTTTTTTGTAAGGGGCAGCATCAATAGTTTCTTCGCCTACAGGGATCTTGATCATCCTAAGGGGTGGATGTTCTGATTCTATAGATTGTCCATTGGCTAATTCCCAATTTTTCTTTCGAATAGTAACAGGGTTTATTTCTTTAAAAGGATATGAAATATCATTTTCTGAAGCATAAATTTCAAACCAGTCAAAGAAAAATAAATTTACTTTATTATCCTGTAAGAAATCATAAAACTTTATTTGAATATCTTGTCTTGTATTTAAAAAATTCTTGAAAAACCAAGTTCTTTTTTCTAAGTTATGAGATGCATAAAAATCTTTATGCAAAGATGCTTTATCAGGTGTAAATTCTTTATCAATAACGCTTAGTTCATGGGCTATATTTTCTGTAAGAGCAAAGGCTGTTGGTGAGGCAGGAGTTGAAGGAGACTTTATTTCTTGTTGTGGTTCTGTATATATGGGTTGTGCTATGTTGTTGCTAAGATTAATATTTCTGAGAGCTATATTTGGTAGGTCAGATGTAGAGAATCTGGCTGGAATGTAAGGAGGAACCATAACTGAAGGTATATTCGGATGTAGTTCCGCTTGATCTGGATAGGGGAGAATAATGGGTCTTTGTGGTTCTTGTCTCTGTGAATCTTTATAAGGAAGGTTAATGATAGAAGGGATTTGGGATATTCTTCCAAGGTCAAGGGATTCTGATGATGAAGTATCAGAAAATCTGGCACTAGAAGAGGTTCTATCAAATCTAATTTTTACTCTTCCATCCTGGAACTGGGTTATTTGCTTTATTTCTGTGTTTGGGGGTGTTTTGTCTTGGATCTGTATTATAGGTTCAGTAGCACTTTCTAAGATCCAGTCTTCAGGAAGGGTTATCTGGTTCCACTGTATAGGCTTGGGTATAACAACATTTGCTTTAGTCATGTCGGTTTGAAGAAGCAAAGTTTCTCCTTTTTTGCTGTGTAATCGACTCTTGGTAGCAAAAGCAGACATCATAGCTTTATAATGAATTTTGAAAACTAGTGCAATAGGAATAGATCCATCTTCCATAATATAGTTATGGGTTTGGATTTGTAAAACCAAAGACTTTAAAAGATTTGGGTCATTTAAAGAAATTATGAAATTGGGATAACAGTCAAATGATATGGGACCTTTACAGAGGCTAGATTCTATAGTTCCTAACAAAGAATCTTTAAAATTTTGAAATCGCTTATCTCTTAGGGCAGCGAGAATAGAAGTATTAAGTCCTTCTCTGTTGAGGGGTTTAACACCAATTTGGACAAGACCTATATAGATATATCGAAATCCTTTAGCTTTATGTTTTTCTATAGAAGAAGAAGAAAGGAGTTTAATTTCATCTTTAGATTTGTCCAGCTGGACATCTCTTTCTTCAGTACGGATAACATAATCAGATTTGAAGAAGTTGATTTTTGAAGTTTTATAGACTTGATTTTGGTGGACTTCTATGAGCTTAAAATCATCTATGCATCTGTCAAAGTCTTCTATGGTAATTTCATCACTATTGACAAGGTTCTTATTTCCTTTAGTAGAAGAGGGAGAAGAGGAAGAAGAAGAAGAAGTGGTTCTACCAAAGATAGGATACATGTTATGACTAAAGGTTACAGAAAGAAATTACGACTACAACTCTTAGGTTAACCCAACGGATCTACTGCCACTCCGGGACTTACAACCGGGACCACCCAAGACTAAAGGACTCATCGTAACAACATCCTATAAACACTATTCATAACAGATAAACAAAAACTGTAGAAATCACTCAATCCCCCCCAGGCTCTGATACCAGGACCACCTAAAGAGATCTAAGGGATAGTGAAGCGAGAATAGTGATGATGCAGATGCAAGGCACAATGCCAGTCTCACGCTCCTAGTCGTAAACTAGAGGTTACCGGTCCAATATGCAACAATTAGCAATAAACAACAAAAACAGTAATTAGGATACAGAATTTCTGATGTGCAAGATCCTAATATCTTAGGCGAGCACAGAGCATACTTAATTTTAATTTAATACAAAAACATAAGAAAGCTTTAAAGAAGAAATGTAATGCAGAAAATAAATAAATCTTTAAAGTAAATAAAGCATAATTAAATATAAGAAAAAGTAATCTTACAGGTAAAGAATATTTTCTTTTCTTTATTTAGATCCAAGTAAGGGAAGGTTACAGAAGTTCTTTAATCCTTAGCCAAGGAGTTATAGGGGAAAAGGGAAATTACAGAGGAATTTTTTTTTTTTTTTTTTGGTAAAGAATATTTTCTTTTCTTTATTTAGATCCAAGTAAGGGAAGGTTACAGAAGTTCTTTAATCCTTAGCCAAGGAGTTATAGGGGAAAAGGGAAATTACAGAGGAATTTTTTTTTTTTCAATCTTGGTGAAGTGATAAGACAAATTTTAATCTACTTTACATAAAGAGAGTCTAAGTATTTCTTTCTACTGATTTTTCCGCCCCCTCCAAAGGTTGGAGAAGGTTTCTATAAATAGAGCTTGAGAGGGGATGCTGTAGAGGCATGAGATTCCTTAGGAGGGAGCAGCCCATGTGAGAGGGACCAGGGATGTTTCTGATGCATCCGTCCTTGAGGGAGGAATTTATATGAGCAATATATATATATATATATATATATAAAGCATAATATATATATATATATTGCTCATATAAATTATCCAAATACTAGTCTTAAAATAAAAATATATATATGGAAACCCTAATTAACATAAAATAATGATAATAAAACTCATTAATCGATAAATAATCAAATTTATCTTTAAAATTTATTAACAATGCATATCCTATTTTTAAAATAAAATAATTTAAAAACTCGGGTTATTGCATTAATATATATTTATTATATTATTTGTATTTTTGGTGGAATTATGGACTTCGGTTAGGGAATTGTGTAGTTCAGGATGCCAACCGAAGGTGTGAATATTCCGTTATTTAGAAGTGTGTTTCCTTGCAGGACCGACTCTACTTTTTAGTAGAGAGATATCCATTTTACAGAGGAAGCACTGCCGAATTTTTGATAGAATTCTCGTAAAATGTAACATCAGGTCAATTCTGAAATTCTGTGTCTGTCTATTTTCTGTATTCTTAGATTGAGTCTCTCTGGAAACTTAAGTTAGATTTATTATGATTTCTATATTTATTTTATTGTTTAGTTGCACCGAGACCGAGGCCTAGCGGACCAGGCCCATCGAACCAGTATCGAAGAGTACAAACTTATGAATTGTTATTTTATATATACATCGCACTTAGGTTGCATGTTTTAGAGTATACATGTTTTGAATTGTATTTATTCATAAATTGTTTTATTGAATGTTTAGTATATTTTAGGTATATTTCTAAATAAATGCATGTCATATTATTGATTTATACTTAAATTATTTTTAAGTATATTATTGGTTTATTTTTTGTATATTTCATGTTTGATTTGAATTTATCTGATATATATATACTCGAAATATACTTAGTTTATTTTAGATAGATTTCTAATATGTATATCGTTTATTTATCATTATGAATGTTATTCTACATTACTTATTTTCCTATATGAATTTTTTTATTTTAAATGAAGGATATCGATAGAACGTGCTACCTAGTGGGCAGCACTAGGACTGTGTACGTATGAGTGCGATAGATTTAGGGTTGAGTGAGAATCATTTGTGGTATTATGATTTAATTAAGACTGATTGATTGATTTGAGATGTGATGTGATTGAATAGTGTGATTGCTGGAGCTCGGTTGACCAAGTGTCTCGAGACCAATCACAATGACAGTCATACTGCTGGAGCTTAGTTGACTTAGTGTCTCAGGCCAGTTTACTATCCATATGGAATAAGTGAGCCTATATGGCTAGAGTGATGTTATTGTTAATTGAGGTTGCAATTTAATAGGGTTCTATTTGATCCTTCATAAACTTATATTTTTCAGTATTATTATATAAAGTGATTTTCAGCATCTGTGTGAAATGCTTGTATATATATTTATTATATATGAATGATTGATTGCATTTAACATTAGGAAATGCATGTATATATATTATAACAATTCACTCAGTGAGGTCTGACTCCCCTTAGTTGATTTTTTAGGAAATTCTTCTTCTTCAGACCTCAGCAGTAGGCCTATCCGCCGGATTTCTTCCGCCCCGGCTATTTTGTGTAAATTATTTACTTAATTTATTTGTATTCTAGAAAATTACAGTAGTGAGTTGTATTTGATTTTTATTGTATGTTGGTTATTATTCAAAGATCTTTCTCTCAATATTGTATTAATATATTTTATTTTATTATATGACAACGATTATTATTATATATTGATTTGAGTTTTAATTATGGTGTATATTTTATTTTAATTATTGCATGTTTTTATTTTTAAGGCTTGCTACGGGTTCCGGATTTGAAAGAATTCCCATTCCCTAGCTCCTATCATGACTCCCAGTTTGGGTTGTGACACTTTTTATTAGGCAACATGTTTTTAATTTTGTTATTTTTTTGTTTACTTTTAGTTTCTAATCTTGTTTTAAAATTGAAGGGAAAGGTGGAAGTGCTTTTGGTGGTTCTAGTTCTGATTTAAAAGATGTTATTGGTTGTAAAAAATGTGTTTTTGATTCACAATTTGTTGAAACTGTTGGTGGTGGTGGTGATGAGCTAAAGGATTTTGTTGGGGTATGTTTTGTTTTATTATTTTTGTATCGTTTTGGTTTCTGTTTGGTTTATGATACTTTGTTTTGTGTTTTTGTTTTAAAGGTGATAAGAAATTATCTGAGGATGTTGGTTTTAATTCCAATATTAAAGACAGTTTTGTTAAAGATGGTATTGATAGTGATTATGTGTTAAAAGATTCTAAATTAGTGTGTTCTTTTTATTATTATATTAATTTATGTTGGTTTTATTTTTTATTTTTGGCTTCTGATTCATTTTTTGTATCCTTTTGGTTTCTGATTCTTTTTCTTATCCTTTGGGTTAACTTTTGGTTTTTGATTCATTTTTTTTTATTTTAGTTTTTTTCTTTGATTTTAAGAATGTATATGAAAATTTTGGTTATGTCTTATAATATTATGTATTTAGTACATAATATATAAAAGATGATTTGGTCAAATCCACACATGAATTTATCAAGTTAAATTAAATAGATAATAATCATAAATTAGTTATGGGTGAAAGTTTAGCCCAATGAATCAATCAATTACAATCATCAAAACAAGCATATTTTCTATGTGAGTAATTAAAATTGGAAGCCTAAATGAATCAATAAATTAAAATCATAGAGGTAGACGAATTCAAAGCAAAGCAACTAAAGAATTATATAGGTATTTGAATTCCAATGACTTAGAAGTTTTGGAAAGTGAAGTTGTTGGTCCATTTGTCATTATAGTGAATGAAAACAAGCAGTTACTGCATTTCCTGTAAATGAAATATATATTGACAACTAAAAGTAAACCAAACATATTCTAAAAGGAACTTGAAATAAATGCCATTGAATTATTTCAGAAATCAAATGTAAACTTAAAGGATTCTAAAATGAAAAAGGCGTATACATTATTTTTTTATTTTTCAGAGAACTTTAAACAGATGTCATTAAATTATTTCAGAAACCAAATGTAAACTAAAAGGATTCTAAAATGCAGCAGGCATATACATTATTTCTTGATTTTCCATAACTTTAAACAAATGTCATTGAATTATTTCAGAGACCAAATGTAAATTGAAAGGATTCTAAAATGTGCTTATACTACATATGCTTATTAATCATTAAATTATTTTGATAGCAAATAAAAAGTATTAAACCTCTTTTATACATAAGGAGTAAGGATTTCATGGACCATGCTTAGAGTGAATATTAAAACAAAGATGATCCCGGATAATAAGTAGATTAAAGCATAATCAAGGCTAAATGAGCATGAAAAAATTCTAATAAATTGCAAAATAACAAAGGATGGAAAATCCCCAAATCCATTCTTTCATTAGGTAACATGCATTTAATTTTATTGCTTTTTGGTTTAATTTTATTTTTTGATCTTGTTTTAAAGGTGCAGGGAAAGATAGATGTGTTTTTGGTGCTTCTAGTTATGATGTAGAAGATGTTACCAATTGTGAAAAGAGTGCTTATAATTCAGAGTTTGTTGAAACTATTGGTGGTAATGATGAGTTAAAGGATTTCTTTTATTAGGTATAATCTATTTAATTTTGTTGCTTTTTGGTTTACTTTTAGTTTCTGATCTTTTTTTAAAAGTGCAAGGAAAGGTGAATGTGCTTCTAGTTCTAATTTAGGAGATGTTGCTGGTTGTGAAAATAGTGCTGAAGATAAGAAAAGTAAATGTAAAGACACTAAAGGTGGATGATATGGTGAGAAGAACGAAGCTTACGATTTATAGTTTGTTGAAGCTATTAGTGATGGTAATGAGTTAAAGGACTCTATTGGGGTATATTCTATTTTATTATTTTTGTATCTTTTTGGTTTTTAATAATTTGTTTTGTATTTTTATTTTAAGGGTGATAAGAAATTTTTTGAGGATGTTTGTTTTAATTCTAATATTAAAGATAGTTCATTTAAAGATGATATTGATGGTGATGAAATATTGAAGGATTATAATTTGGTGTGTCTTTTTTTTGTTATATTAATGATCTTTTTTGTTTTGGTTTGGTTTCTTATTTTGCTTTTGATGTATTTTTTTATTTTTAGGGTGAAGAGACTGTATTTATTGATGTTGATCATCTTTTTATTATTATTGATTATGGTATAAAAGTTGTTTGTTATTTGAGTGAAGATGTATGTTTTTTTTTATTTGAATAGTTGTTGAAAAGGATGATTTTGTGTCTCTTTTTAACCAATATGGTGTTATTGGTAAATAGAGAGTTAAGCATGTTCCTATAGGTTTTTTTTTTTTTTTATTTCTGTTACTTTTTGGTTTATATTAGGTTTCCGATACTATTTTATATATGCATATAATAATAATAATAATAATAATAATAATAACAATAATAAATTTAATAAAAGATAACAAAAAATTTAATGAGCTGAATAGAGTGTAAGATATTCTAGTATTTTTTAAGTTTTTTTATGTGTGATTTATTTCTATAGCTTTTTGGTTTATGTTTGGTTTTGATGTTGTTTTATATATGTACATGATGATGATGATAATAATAATAATTAATAAAAAATAATGAAAAATATAATGAGTTAGAATAAAAGTGCAAGAGAGTGGTATTTTTTTAGTTTTTTTATGTGTAATTAATTTTTGTAGTTTTTTGGTTTATATTTGGTTTCTAATATTGTTTTATATAATAATAATAATAATAATAATAATAATAATAATAATAATAATAATAATAATAATAATAATAAAATAAATAAATAAATGACATTGACAAAATTAACCTTTTATAGTTTTGTTTCTGTCATTTAAATTGCCAGACTTGTGTTTTGTAAATATCCACTAATAACATGTGCTTTTCCCAAAAAAGTGCAAAAAAAAAAAAAAAATTGTCATCCATTACATGAGGCCAAGGACATAAAGCTTGTAGATTATTCCAGGTTCTTTCGGCTGTCCATAACCATACTTGAGATTATATTATAGCTAGTGAATACCAACGCAACTATTGCTTCTATACCTCAATGAGGAGGTCTTGAGCTAGCAGCCAAGGCTTAGACTCTAAGAGCAAAATATATTTGGTTGGATTCTCAATTAAATCAATCTTTCTCAAGTGTATCATTTGTCTTTATCAATCATTACATCAGATCCATGGGCTTGCACCTGTAAATGTCAAAGCAAAGCAATCAAGCTAAATTAGAATTATCAAAATTGCAGCAAAGTTACTTATTAAAAAAACTAACAAAACCTAAAATCATATCACCTCAATAATTCAAAGGCTAAAACTTTCACATCTATCAAACTAAAGATATAAACAAATTAACATTTTCTTGAAAATAAAAGTATTTTTCTCTATTCTCTTATTCTATTGATTACAAAAATATTATGTGATCTGTAGTGTTACTGCCCCTACAAGCATGGAAAGGGCATCACTTTATAGCCATATTATATTCCTTCATAATTATTGACATAAAGGATGTGTTTGAATATGAAGAATATAGTGAGGTACAAAAGTGTAGACTTGTTTCTCGTCAATTCAGAGGTCATGCTTATTTTTTGTGGAAAGATTTGATAGCATTGTTGAGAGAGAATGAAAATAGTAAGGTTAGAAGAATTAATGAAGAGGTTAATGACTAGACATATTATTCCTTCTTATGTTAAGGATAAATATTATCTTAAATTGCAAAGGCTTAAACAAGAAGATGAATTAAGTGTTGAAGATTATGCTAAAAAGTTTAAGTTGTTTGTAATTGCAAGTGATTTAAGAGAATTTGAAGGGAAAAAAATTGAAAGATTCATAACTGGGCTTAAGAGTGAACTTAGACAAGATTTTGAGTTAGTTTTATAATGGAATCGATTTTTGTCTTTAAAGGATGTAATTGCACTTGCTTTGGAAATAGAGAGTTAGAGCAATAAGGTTGATAATAAGAGTGTTGCTAATGTTGAAGTGGTGCTGAGTGATCATGAGGAGAAATAAGAACATCAATTATATGATCAAATTATAGAGGAAAGCACTATTCATGAAAAGAAGTGTAAAAAAGAAGTGGTTGTATATGAGGTGTCACGACCCGAACCCGAGGGCACGTGACCAACACTAGGGAATGGGTAGACATAAGGCTCCCGAAACCTGTAGTAAGCCTAAAAGAAAAGATAAACAACTCCTTACAATTTAAAACTTTATTTTAAAACGGAACACATTATCAAACTGATTTTTCTCAAAATACACAAAATTCAGGTGCTAATAAAACGTGCTTCATCATCACATATTATAAATTAAACTTAAATCTTTATACATAAGCGTGGTTTACACAACTAATTTACACAATTATGTTTAAACCATACAAATCCTTAGTATAAATACTACTGTAGCAACCTAGATTAACACACAGTACAGCTTACAATGACCTACATAAAATAGCCGGTGAAGAAGAAACCCGGCGTGGAGGTAGTCTGAGGTCGAACTCCCAAGCTCCTGAAAAAAAATAAATTGAGAGGAATCGGACCTCACTGAGTAAGTCAATAAAAAGAGCTGTACGGTTTGAAAACCTTTTGAAAACTATATATATTTATAGTAAAAATAACTTATAATGTATAATTATAGCTTTTGAAAAATCTCGGTAGAACCCTAAACCCAAAAATCTAAATGGCCCACTAAGCCCACTTATTCCAACTAGACTACCGGTCCCCGAGAGCAAAGGCATCAGCCGAGGCATCAAGACGTAGTCATTCACTTAATCCAAATATATATATGGTATTGGCGGTCCCTGAGAGCAAAGGCATCGACCGAGGCACCCATCCCAGTCCATTATCAACCTTACAATCACTGGCGGTCCCCGAGAGCAAAGGCTTCCACCAAGGCACCCGTCCCAGTTTAACATTCATCATTCATATAATTATCGAATCCATCTCTCAATCTCTACCATGTGCACATAGTCCTGGTTAAATCCACGAGGTAGCCCGTTCTACCAAAATTTCTCGAAATTGATTTTTAAATAAATAAAATGCGCTTAAACTTTAAATAGTAGCATTAAATTAAATAAATCATATAATAATAACATAAAAAAAATATGAGCGCATGCATCTTTAAATAAAACACACGCACAGATCATTTTATCGACTTACAGGATGAATGTGAAGGCTAACGACCATACGTCTGCCTCGGTCTCACAGCTTCTGCTCCGAAATGCTCTAAAAGAAAATAACAAATCGACTTTTAACACATGACTAAGGAATCAAAATCAACAACCAACAAAACAATGAAATTCCAGGCTGACTCGAGGAAAATCGGACAAGACTCGACAGTCAGATATAACCTAACTAACGGTAGAAATTTTACGAGTATCACGTTTTACGAGAAAATCTATCAAAATTTCGACAGAGTCTCCTCTGTAAAAGGGACATCTCTCTACCAAGGTAGAGCCAAACCTATATAGAAAATGCACTTCTAATATCCACAAACATTCACACTCGAGTCGGGCTCCCAAAAGTACAATTTGCCCCGATCGAGATCACAACTCAATGAAATATCAAGAATTTATAATATTTATTTCTCAAACACATATTTCCCATACACACATACTAAAAATAAATAAAATTATATAAAATCTCAATTATTCAAAATTAAACAATTAAATTTGCATTCCATCATAAAAAATATAAATATAATTATAACCCAAATTAAAACCATTGTAATGTATTATATATATATTATTTGAAATTTAATATTTAAAATTTACACTACTTGAGTAAAAATACCAATTAATTTATAAATTTTTCTAAACCCTTTAAATATTAATAAAACTAATTAAAATATATATTTATCATATTTAGTGTAAAATTACATTTTTTACCCCCCTAAAATACATAATTTACACAATGTGCTATTTATACTAAAATAATTCCTTAAAATTATCTAATCATCTAAAACTTATTTTTCTCAAAATAATTCCTCCTAATATAATTAAAACATTTAATCAACCAAAAAAAATTTTCTCCCAAAAAATATTATTTAACCTAAAAATCACATTTTACATAAACTCAAAAATATTTATAAAAATAGTAATAAAATCTCAAAAATTATAATTCAAGTTCTAAAATTTATAACATTCACTAATAACCTCATTTATCAAAATTTCACAATTTTTAACTATAATTTTCGAAAATTAACAAAATATTACTAACATTTTCAAAAATTCTACCAAATTTGCAATAATTCCTAAAAATTTCAATAAAATTTGTTTCACTCAAAAATAATTATTAACAACCACCCTAGTTATGAATTATACCTAAATAATTATCAAATAAAGCCAATTAAATATTAAATAATTTCTGGAAATTTAACTAAATTACCAAAAGTTTCAAAAACATTAAAACCAACTTCAAAACATACTAAACAACTCTAACTAACCTAGGATCCACTAAAATCAAGCAAAGAAATCGAAGGAAGGAAGGACCAAGTGAGCGTTACTCACTGTCAGCAGGACGAGGGAGAAGAGGAGGAAAGTTTGTTGTCGTCGGGAGAAATGGAGGAGATCGAGCAGCACAGGCGAGGTGCCCAGCAATGGCGAGTGGAGATTCAGCTTGCAGGATGTGTTGTCGCGCGCGCAAGGAGAGAGAGCTTGCTGTCTGACGGGGAGAAGGGAGTCCTGTCGCGAGGAAGGAGAAGAAGAAGGCAGCAGCAGCAGCAACCAGGAAGCTTCAGCTCGCGGCAAAAATGGAGTCTTAGGTGACGGAGGGAGCTGCACAGGGAGAGGAGAGGCAGAGATGGTGACAAGAAGAAGTGGGGAGATGCTGCTGGGTTGGGAGGTTTCGGTTTCCGAAGGTAAATGCTATTCTTTTTTTTCTTTTTTGTTTTGTTTTCTTCACAAAACCATATATATATATATATATATATCTTATATTATATATATACATATATATTAATAACCTTTAATATAATAATATTTATATATATTAATATATAGTTATGCATGTATGTGTATAGATAATTATTGGTACATATATATATATATATATATATATATACACAAATTACTTTAATATACACATCTAAAATAATATTTAACCTTAAATATGATATTAACATACATACATATATATATATATATATATATATATATATATATATATATATATATATATATATATATATATATATATATATATATATATATATATACCTTCATTAGATAGAAAAAAAAATAATTATCATTTATATAATATAACCTAAAAGTATTTATTAAAGATTTAAATATAAAATTACTTTATTTAGTTAAAACATAGGGTATTACATGAGGAGTCCAAATTAGAGAGTGAATCTAAAAAGAATGAAAGTGTTAAAACTATTGAATTGGTTGAAAGACAAGTGGAAGAGAAGAATAAAGAGAAAGAGTGTCAACTTGAAATTTCACCTTCAAAAGTAATTTTTAAAGATTTGTTCATTAAACAGCAAATTGAAGAATTTCAATTTTCAAGTGAGAAGACTCTGGGGAGGGAAACCAAAGAAATTGAGGAAAAAGTAAAAAGTGAGTTGAGTATTGAAATTGAGTTGAATGAGCAAAGTGAGGAAAATGAGAAACACTTAGTGAGAGAAAACAAGTAAGGCATGAGTGAAGAGAAAAAGATAGAGATTAAGAGTATAATAAAGGATAAAGAGCTAGTTATTCATCATGATTATACTAACAATTTTATTCCTTTCTTTTCTAGTGTTTTGAAAGTTCTTTTGCAGAATTTTGTGCCATATGAAGATCCATTTGATGAAGTTATTAAAGTATTTTGTGCCTACAATGGAATCTATAGAGCTTTCATTCAAAGCAAGAAGAACATGAGATATTCATGTTTTAAGTTTAGAAGGAAGCCATAAGAATAAAATTCCTACAAGTGTATGAAATTAAGTTCTATGCTCCAAGTATGGAATTAAGTTCAAGTTGTTTTAAAGCTGCTTTTATGGATCTTTACATCAAAGGAGAAATTTTCAGCCAAGAAGTTTGTGTTTGACTCTGGAGGAATAATGAGTTCATTAATTTTAGAAGATGGAAATGATTAAAGGACGAATCATTTTGAGGAAAGGGGGAATGATGAGAATCCTAGTATGATAAGAAATCCTAATCCAATAGTATGATAAGAAATCCTAATCCAATAAGGATTCAAGATGTGATAAGCAATCCAAATCCAATAAGGATTTAAGATGTAACAAGGAATCTTAATCGAACAAAGATTCAAAATATGACAAGGAATCCTGTAATATCCCGTGTTTTTAAATATTTTAATACTGCATCGGGATATGCAGTGTTAATAATTTTTGTATATATATTTATGATATTTTTACGAGTTAATATGTATTTAAAACTTATTTACATTATTGTATATTATTTTAAGTGCCTTACGTAAAATTTTCCCGAGAATTCTATTTTCGGGAAAATTTTCACGTAAATTATTTATTATTAATTATTTTAAACAATTTTACAGACTTGCATGAACTCATATATATTTTTAAAATACTAAATAACGTATATATGTGTATTTATTTAATTAATTAGGGTTTAATTAATTACCCTAATATTTTATTATTTATTAATTAATTTTAATATTATTTAATTATTTTTAGGTGTATTAAATTATTAAAATATTAAATTATATGTGTGTGGTGTATATTTAATGTGTGTGAATTTATATTATTTTAATATATAGTGTAAAGTATATATATATACATATAATATGTCAAAAATCAAAACTTATTGCCAAATTACCGAATTGCCCCTCCCTCCTTCTTCTTCTCTCCCGACGCCTACCCTCACTGCGCCTCCCGTTCCAGCATGCCGGACCGCCCTTCGCCGCCATCAGCTGCAGCCAACCTCCTCCCCCTTCCTTCCTCTTCCTCTCCGACGTGACCAGGCCGCCGGAAGCTCGCTAGAACGCCCGGAATTCACGATGGCAACAAGTTGAGCTCTTCGCCGTTGACCACGATTCCGGCCACCATTTCGTGCACCGCCGGTCTTCATTGACTCCTTAAGCTCTGGTGGTCCCTATTCTAAGCTCCTTTTGGCCTGAAATCAAGTGGTTTATGCGGTTTGAGCTAAATCTTCAATTCGGCCATTTTAGCTTCTTGAATTTTCTGAACTTAGAATTTATTGATTCATGAAAAGTCCCTTAACAAATGTTGATCCTAGTAGCTTAATATACATGTGTGAATTTTTGTAGAATTTTTTGGAATTATTTTGATTTTTGGGTATTTTTGAATATTTTATTATTATTTTCTAATTTTCGAAAATTAATTAATTAAATTATGAAATTATGTTTTATGATAAATATAGGTGTTGAAATGAATTATAGGAATTTATTTGGAATTTTTAATAATTTCTATGTATTTATTTTGAATTTAATTAGGTTTATGTAATTTTAGAAAATTAGGTTAATTGTGTTTTTAATTGAAATTAATTAGTTAATTTAATTTAATTATTTATATTATTGATAAATATGTGGAGAAAATTAATTTTGGATAATTATACTATTTTTGGTGAATTTTTGAATGAATTTTAGTATATTTATATATATAGGGGTATTTTGATAATTTTACCCTAAATTGACTAAAAATATAATTAAATTGGTTTTAATAGCTATTTAAGGTATAAAAATGATTTCTACAAATTATTTAGTATTTTTAACTAATTAAAACTATTTTTCGTAAATTATTTTCAATTATATATATAATATACGATTTTTCTAATAAAATGAGTTTTTATCGGTTTTTAATGTGTTTTAGGGTTAATTACGTAA
The DNA here is from genome assembly GCA_947683625.1 of Mallotus nudiflorus. Taxonomy (NCBI): domain Eukaryota; kingdom Viridiplantae; phylum Streptophyta; class Magnoliopsida; order Malpighiales; family Euphorbiaceae; genus Mallotus; species Mallotus nudiflorus. The sequence continues at coordinate 1,754,269 of CANTUR010000220.1, read as the reverse complement.
TTTCTACTTATAAAATTTATTTCTATGATATAAGGGTATTTTCGGTATTTTTATAATTGTTCTGTGAATTGTGGACTCCGGTCGGTAGACTGTAGTTTGGAGTCCGACCGAGGGGTTGTGGATGTGTTTCTGTGTCTGTTTTTCAAAGTGCATTTATTTGCAGGGCCGGCTCTACTCTTTGAGTAGAGAGATGTCCGTTTTACAGGGGAGGTTCTGTCGAATTTTCGGTAGAATTCTTGTAAAATGTGATATCCGATTGAACCCTAATTCTGATTCTGTGTCTAATATTCTAGATCGAGTTTCTAGAATTTTCTGTTAAGTTTATTCTGATGTCTATTTGTAATATCCCGTGTTTTTAAAATATTTTTACACAATACCGGGATATACAGTGTCAATAATTTTTGTATATATATTACTATATTTTTATGAGTTGTTATGTATTTTAAACCTATTTTAATTACTGTGTATTATTTTCAGTGTTTTACGTAAAATTTTCCCGAGACTTGTATTTTCGGGGAAATTTTCACGTAAACAATGTATTATTAATTATTTTAAATGTATTTACGGACTTGCATGAACTCATACATATTTTTAAATTATTAAATAAAGTCGGTGTGTGTATAATTATTTAATTAGGGTTTATTATTACCCTAATATTTTATTAAATATTTAATTGTTTTATTGTTATTTAATTAATTTTATTTAGTATAAATTATTAAAATATTAATATTTTATGTGTGTGGTGTATATTTGATGTGTGTAATTTAATATTATTTTAATATATAGTATAAAGTATATATATATACATATATTTGTCAAAATTACAAAAGAATTGGAAAATTACATATTTGCCCCCGAGTCTCCTTCTTCCTCCCGATTCTCCCTTCTCCATTTCCGGTCGCTGCCGTGCCGTTCCTTCACCGTGGGTGTGCCGTCCGGTGTGCCACCGTCTTCCCCGACCAATTTCGCCGCCTGAGGAGGCCGTTTCCGGTGTCTGGAGATCGATTTTGGCCGGAGAAGCCGAAAATCGATCCACCGTCGATCACGTCGATTCCGGCCACCGTTTTCGACACCGCCGGTCTCTTTCTTCTCCTTGAGCTCCGGTGAGTGTGATTCTAGCTTTGGTTTGAGCTAAAATGGTCTAGAATTGCTTAGGTTTCGATTTTGTCAATTTCGGCCTATTAGGGTTTTTGATTTTTTTGAGCTTTGAATTGATTGATTCATGGAAACTTCCTTCACAAATGTTGTTCCTAGTAGCTTAATCTTCATGTATGAATTTTTGTAGAATTTTTGGAGATTTTTTGGATTTTTGGGTATTTTTGAATATTTTAATATTATTTTCTAATTTTCGGAAATTAATTATTTAAATTATGAAATTTGAGTTTATGGTTAAATTTGGTGTTGATATGAATTATAGGAATTTATTTGGAATTTTTATGAATTTCTAAGTATTTATTTTGAATTATTAAAGTTTATGTGATTTTGAGAAAATTAGGTTAAATGTGTTTTTATTTGAATTTAATTGGTTAATTGGGTTTAATTATTGATATTATTGATAAATATGTTGAGAAAATTAATTTTGAATAATTGTATGATTTTTGGTGAATTTTTGAAGTAATTTAAGTATATTTATATATAGGGGTATTTTGGTAATTTTACCCTAAATTGTCTAAAAATGTAATTTAATTGGTTTTAATATTTATTTAAGGTATAAAAATGATTTCTACAAAATATTTGGTATTTTTAACTAATTAAAACTATTTTTCGTGAATTATTTTCAATTATATATATAATATACGGTTTTTCTAATAAAATGGGTTTTATTCGATTTTTACGGTGTTTAAAGGTTAATTATGTAATTTCTACGTATAAAATGTATTTCTGTAATTTAAGGATATTTTTGGTATATCTGGAATTATTCTGTGTTTGTGGACCCCGGTCGGTGGACTGTAGTTTGGAGTCCGACCGTGGGATTTTGATTGTGTTGAGCCTATTTCTCGAAGTGTATTTTTTTGCAGGGTCGGCTCTACTCTTTTGAGTAGAGAGATGTCCGTTTTACAGGGGAGGTTCTGCCGGATTTTCGGTAGAATTCTCGTAAAATGTGATATCCAGTCGAACCCTAATTTTCGATTCTGTGTTTAATACTCTAGATTGAATTCTAGGATTTCTATTAGGGTTATTTTGATGTCGATTACTTATTTCTTGTTTAGTTGCCCCCAGACCGAGGGCTAGTGGACCAGGCCCGTCGGACCTGTCTCGTGGAGCGCATTAGGTGAGTTACTATATTATATATATATGCTTAGGATGCATGATTTAGCAATGCATGTTTTATGTTGATTAAATATGCATAAATAATTTGAGTATTTCTTAAGTTTATATTAAGTATATTTTTGATTTATTTCTGGTATATAATAAATTATATACATGTTTTATTAATAAAATATATTTAAAATGTTTTTAAATATATTTTAATTTAATTTATGATTTGATTGGATTTATTTGACATATATATACTCGAAATATATCTGGTTTACTTTTGGTATATTTCCGATATATATATATGGTTTATGTTGTATTTTTATTGAACTTCATGCATCATTTATTTTTGTGAATGAATGTTTTACATTTAATGATGAAGGATATCAATAGAACGTGCTACCTAGTGGGCAGCACTATGACCGAGTACGTACCGGTACGCCTATAGTATTTAGGCTATATTACTAACTTATTTGTGGATATTGATTTGATTATGATTATTGTTATGTGAGAGATGTGATTTGGGTGTGATTGCTGGAGCTCGGTTGACTAAGTGTCTCGGGGCCAATCACACTGGCAGTCAGACTGTTGGAGCTCGGTTGACTTAGTGTCTCGGGGCCAGTCTACTGTCCAAATGGATTAAGTGGATATATTTGGAATAAGTGAGCCTGTATGGCCAGAGTGTTGTTTAACACTATTATTCTGAGGTTGCGATATTCTAGGGTTCTATATGATCCTTCATAAACTGTGATTTTCAGATAAAGTATATAAAAATGATTTTACTGCATCTGTGTGTAATTGCCTGTATATATATATATTATATATACTGTTGACTGTATGCATTATCACTTAGTGTGTATGTATATATATTATAGTAATTCACTCAGTGAGGTCTGACTCCCCTCCGTTGACTATTTTTCAGGAGAGTCAACTTCCTCAGACCTCAGTAGCAGGTCGATACGCCGGATTTCTTCCGCCCCGGCTTCTTTATGTAAACTGTCTACTTGAGTCTTATTTATTTTATCTAGACACTGCAGTAGTTGTGAATTAAAGTATTGGATTTCATGTATTTTATTTTAAAGAGATGTATTATGTTGAAACTGGATTTGTATTAAAAGATTATGTATCTATAAGATGAGATTTTGATTAAATCCAGTGATGAAAATGATATTATGATATTATGATTTTTATTTCCGCTGCATATTATATTGTTATGATTATGCATGTTTATTTTATTTTTAGGCTTGCTACGGGTTCTGGATTCGAAAGAATTCCCGTTCCCTAGCGCCGGTCATGGCCCCTGTTTTGGGTCGTGACACTATTATTATTGTTTGTTTAGTTGCGCCGAGACCGATGCCTAGTGGACCAGGCCCGTCGGACCCATCTCGAGGAGCGCACTAAGTGTGAGTTACTATTCTATATATATATATGCTTTAGGATGCATGATTTTAGAAATATATGTTTTATTTTGATTAAATATGCATAAATAATGTGATTAGTATTTAAGTTTATCTTTAGTTTATATTCGGTATATTTTGGTATATTTTCAAATTATATGCATGTTTTATTAATAAACTATTCTTAAAATATTTTTATGTATATTCTTAGTATATTTTATAATTATATTATATTTATTTGACGTATATATACTCGAAATATACCTGGTTTACTTTTGGTATATTTCTAGCATATATATGGTTTATGTTGCTATTTATTTCAAATTCATGCATCATTTATTTGTGAATGAATGTTTTATATTTATTAATGAAGGATATTAATAGAACATGCTACCTAGTGGGCAACACTAGGACCGAGTACGTACCGGTACGCTTATAGCATTTAGGCTATATTACTAACCAGTTTGAGGATATTGATTGGAACTGATTTATCTGATGTGTGATGTGATTTGGGAGTGTGATTGCTGGAGCTTGGTTGACCAAGTGTCTCGGGGCCAATCACACTGACAGTCAGACTGCTGGAGCTCAATTGACTTAGTATCTCGAGGCCAGTCTACTGTCTAAATGGATCAAGTGACCATATATTGGAATAAGTGAGCCTGAATGGCTAGAGTGTTGTCTAACACTGTTTTAAGGTTGCGATTTTCTAGGGTTCTATTTGATCCTTCATAAACGATGATTTTCAATAAAATATATAAACTGATTTTACTGCATCTGTGTGTATTTGCTTGTATATATACATATTAGATATATATTGTTGACTGTATGCATTGTCATTTAGTATGCATGTATATATATTATAGTAATTCACTCAGTGAGGTCTGACTCCCCTCTGTTGACCATTTTTCAGGAAAGTCATCTTCTTCAAACCTCAGTAGCAAGCCTGTACGCTGGATTTCTTCCGCCTCGGCTTCCTTATGTAAACTGCTTATCTGAGTCTTGAATTTTATTTTTATAATCTAGACTCTGCAGTAGTTGTAAATTAATTATGGATTTTATGTATTATATTTGTGTGAATTATGTATTTTGAGAAATTAAACTGAGACTTGTATCAAAGGATTTATCTATATATGAGATATGGATTTTATTTTGACATTTATGATTTTATTTCTACTGCATTAAATACTGTTATTATTATTATTATATGTTTATTTTATTTTTAGGCTTGCTACGGGTTCCGGATTCGAAAGAATTCCCGTTCCCTAGCGCCGGTCATGGCCCCTGTTTTGGGTCGTGACAAATCCAAATCCAACAAGGATTCAAGGTGTAACAAGGAATCCAAATCCAATAAGGATTCAAGGTGTAACAAGGAAATCTAATCCATTTCAAGATCCTTTGACTTCTGATGGAGGTCCAATCACACGTGTTAATAAGATTAAAGAAGCATTACATATGCTAATTCAAAGAATTTGGGCTCAAAGTACAAATTTGAATCAATCTAATCCATTTAATGCACATGGAATTAATTCTGGTCCAAAGCTTATTCATTTGGTGCAAATTAAAGATTTAGGCCTAAGTAATGTTATTAGGTCCAATTTGGATCTATTAAGCTAAAAGGAGTAACTACACATATTCCAAGCCCAAGATGAAGCCCAAATATGTGTTATTTAGTTTAATTAGTATTTAAAAATGAATTTTGGATTTGTTACTTATCTAAAATGTTTTTAGAGTGTTTAGTTTTAGTTAGGAATACTTTTCTTTAGCTTAGTTGACAAGCAAAATAATTCTTTACCTTTAAGGATTTATTTTCTTATCTTTTAGGGATTTATTATCCTTATCTTTTAAGGATTTGTTTTAGTTTAGGTTTAGGATTAAGAATTCTTATAAATAGCTTATTTTGTAGTCTATTTTGGGCATCTTTTTTATCAATCAAATCAAAGTGACGAATTTTGCTTTAAATTACTTGGAGTTTTATTCTTTGAACTTTCTAAACAAAATAAGTTGTTTAATAGTCCATTTTTCTTATCAATTAAAACATCCATATCTAATTGTGGTGACTTCCTGATAGCTAGAGTTCTTAATTGTTAGATAGTTAAAGGTTCTAGTTTCCACCTAACTTGTTTCTTGGACGATCTAAGGTATGGGTATTAATAGATTGTTGCGAGTTTTATTTGTTAGATAAACTCAGTTTGCATCACTAAATTAGATTGCTAATGTAAACTCATATAGCATTGCTTATCTAAATCTGATGGGTAACCCTGTAATTTGTCATTGAGATCACATACCATTCCCTGCACATTTTGTTGAGTGCCAAGATATCCATATAAGTTTGATGACTTTGAACTTAGTTGTTCCTGCAATGAACTATTTTATAATTTCAAAGTTCGAGAAACAATCATCATACACATGACTAAAGAATAATAGATTTTAATATTCACTACAAGACAATGTCATACCATCCTTTGAACGCTTAATTGCATTTCATAAGAACAACCGCAAGTTGAAAACATAAAATTTCACAAATCCCACTTATTGTTAAGCTTGATTCCCTAAAACCCACATAAAACTAAAAGCACCCATAACTTTTTTTTTTTTTGCACAATGACTCTATTAGCTTAAACCCTGAAAATAATTTTACACCAAATTTAGTAATGAGTAACAGGAAAATAAAATGAAAATGGTGAAGAGAAGTAAAAAAAAAACTTACTTTGAAACTTCTTGGCCATGAACCTAAAATCCCCAAATTCCCAAAAGAACAAAAAGAAAATAGAAAAATATTCATACATGAAAAAATATAATTGGGAAAATAATCATAATAACTACACTGAATAATTTTTTTCAAAAAAAAAAAGTAAAAGAGAATAAGAGAAGAGAAGCACTTACTTTTTTAGATCTGGGAGCTGACCTGACCAACTCATGGTGATATGAATTGAGTGTAAGAGCTATGAAGCAAAATCATATGAACAAAAAACACTAAAAAAAAAAACTAAGCAGAAACAGAGAGTTGAAGAAGAGGATTGTCATTTTTTTTAGCGTTAATGAAAAGGGACAATCGCATAAATAAATATGGCTAAGAGAACACGCATGTAATTTCAAAAAATTTGGAATATTTTTATTGTTTTGGTTGTGTTTTGGGACATTTATGGGAAAAATCCCTTTTACTTTTGCATTGCATGAAACGGTATCGTCTGTTAACGTTCTTGGGTCTTCAAATACGATCAAACTTCAAGTACCAGTTCAGTAACATGGGCTAAATTCAGTTGGAGCATGCAGGGTATCGGCTCAGGTTTGTGACAGTATCAAAGCCTAACAAACACAATCTGGCCCATTAGATCTATGCTTTGATTCTATACACAAGATTAATCACTGAGCCTAAATTCTTAATACCCATATCTTCTTCATCTAGCTGCATTAACATTAATTAATTAGATATTATTGATATTCTTTGAAATAAGAATTGAAGGTAATATTTGACGGAAATGAGTATGATTTAAATTATTATAGTTATTTATTTTTGTCACTTATTTATTGATGAGGTTCATCATATTGAAAATAGGGAAAATTACAAACGTTTCACCCTTTTTTTTATTCTTACTTTCAGTGAGTTTTTTGTTTTCACGTTTAACCAACTAGTTTTCATCTTTATCTTTTTTTTTCTTGTTTTTTATTTTTACGGATATCCTTATTTTTGTTCTTGTTCTTCCTCTTGTTATTATTATTTCATAGCTATTTTATTTGATACTATTATTCATTCTTATTTTTTTGTTATTATTATTATTATTACTATTATTATTTCATAATTAATTTATTTGATATTATAATCATTTCCTTATTTTTTTAATTTTTATTTATTTCTCATTTTTATGGTTGTTTTTGTAATTTGTTTGTGATTTTTTTTCTTTTTTTCATTTGTACAACATTTTTTTATTGTTTTAGTGGTTTTTTTTTTATTAAAACAACCAAAAAAATTAACCAGAAAATTATCACAAAAAAAACTGAAAATGAACCAAGAAAAAAAAAATAAAAAAACTATTGTTTTGGTTGTTTAGTGGTTGTTTAGAGGTTGATTTTCTGGTTGTTATTATTTTTATTTTTTTTTAGATTATTTTTCTAATTGTTTGCAGGTTTTTATCTTTGTTTCTCCACTTTTTTATTTTTATTTACTTTTTTCTTAATATTTTCTTTTGTACATCATTTTTTTTTAAACAACCATGCAACACAAGCAAAAAAATACCACAAAACAAAGCTAACAAAAAATAACAAAAAACAATCAAAAAAAAAATAATCACAAAAAATAAATAAAAATCACAACAAAAATAATTTCAAAAAATGAAAATAAACCAAGAAAAAAATCGAAAAAATAACCAAAAAAAGAAAAAGAGATGAAAAGAAAAAGAAGAAAGAACAAAAAGACCGTAAAACTGAAAAAGAAATTCTACATTTTCATAATTTTGAAAAACTTTTTTGGTCAACAGTAAATATTTTCACTTTTAAAAAAATTCCTTAAAAATATATATGAGAATTTTTCCAATGGCATGAAAAATACATGAAAAATATTTACATGAAATTGGATGCATGAAAAATACAGACTCAGGTTCCCCTGATAAAATTATACCTCAATAAGCAGTCTGGCCCATTAAACCTATGTTGTGATTCTATATTCAAGAACAATAAGACCTTTTCTTTTAAAAAAAAAAAATAATAAATAACAAAAATGCACCTATTTTTTTTAATATTTACATATATCTCTCTCTGGTTTCATTAATGCACCGTTCCTTTAATATAATTTCATTTATACCCCATTTTCTTTTCTTTGTCACTATTTTCTTTCCTTTTTCTTTTCCTTTTTTTTTAAATTTTATCTTTATTTTTCTCTACTCTATTTTTTATTTCCATTTTTTTATTTTCTCTTATTTTCCTCTCTATTTTTTCCTTTTTTAAAAAAATTATTTTCTCCTCTTTTCCTTTTTTCCTTTCCCTTATTTTCTTATTTTTCTTCCTCCCTTTTTTTTTATTTTCTCTACTTTAGTTTCATTTTTTTCTTTATTTTCTTGTCTTCATCCTCTTTTTTTTTTTTTTTATTCATTAACCTTAACAATTTTTTTTAATGTTTAAAATATTAGTGTTGGGTTTGTTTTCAAACTTTTGATTTCAAAAATACAAGTGAGTTTACTATTTTTTAATTTGATTTTTATGTTTTTTAGTAATGTAGAAAGAATAAATCTAGAGAAATAAAAATAATTTTATAAACTACTGTTGATGGCTCATGCTTCAACTTAACAAGTGCTTTGTATTTTTTATAACAAAAATCACCTTAATAATTAGTTTTTTTTCCTTGAAATCTAATATTTAGAGAATAGTGGCTATAAAATTAAATTAAAAAAATAGAAAATCAAAAGGTTAGTTCAGTAGAAATTCTATAGACTAAGAAAATATTAGTCAACACAGATCTCAGTCATACAAATAGATTTTTATTTAAATTAAACGTTATCATCAAAATTTTATTTTTTGATGTTTTAAAGGGTATTGGAAACCGAAAATATATCAAAAGTATACTCATTGTATACTACAATATATTTATTGTTCATATATTTTTACTTTTTAGGAGATTTTTGTGTATAATTTTGAATTTTTTTGTTTAAATATGTATAGTATATATCGTATTTAAGAGAGAAAATTTGTAGAAATTCTATATATATTTAAAAAGATTGATTTAATTATGTATGTGAATTGTTTCATATACTTAATTTAAACGAAAATAAATTAAAAATATTTGAAATTGAATGAAACTAAAATATCATATACATCTTTTATAGAACAATAGATTATTATTATTATTCAGAAATAATGTCTTCAAGTTATAATATATTTTTTTATTCAGAAATAAATATCATTAGATATATAAACAATTGAAAAAATATAATGAAATTATTTAATATTATTCATGAAGCTGAATAATTTGTTTTGTAAAATATTACGGGTTCATCATTCATATTAATTATTTGATATATTCAAAAAATAAATTTTACTTTTAAGTGTCAATTTTACAATTAAATTTAAATTTTTGAAAAGACAGTTTGAATAAAATTCACATTAAAATTATAATTTTTTTTATTAGTAAGTATGTGAAATGATCTAAATATTATAAGGGACTGTATACACAATAAAATGACTATTTCCTTTTAAATTAAATCAAAATTAATTTCACTTACTATCTACTTTTAGTTTGAGTAAAAGTTAATTTTACAAAACAATAATAAGGATAATAAATAGAATTTTGTTTAAATTAAAGGTTACAATCAATTTTTTATTTGTTTTGATTTTTTTTAAGTGTATTGGAAACGATCATATACAAAAAGTATACTCATTGTATTTTATAATATATTTTATTGTTCATATATTTATATTTTTTAAGAGATTTTTTCTTATGTATAATTAAAAATTTTGTTGTTTGAATATATACAAAATATATTGTATTTAAGAGAAACAATTTATAGACATTGTGTATATATTTAAGATGAAAATTTAGATTATGCATATGAATTGTTTTATGTATGTAATATAAATGAAAATAAACTAAAAATATTCGAAATTGAATAGAACAAAAATATTAAATACATTTTTGAAAAAATAAGTGACACCTAATACCTATCTTCAAGTTATAATATATTATTTTTGTACAGAAATAAATATCATTAGATATATAAATAATTATAAACAGTTGAAAAAATATAATAAGATTGTTCAGTATTCTTAATGAAGCATAATATCTTTTTTTTTCTATGTAATATTAAAGGTACACTATTCATATTAAATTCTTGATACATTCAAAATAATAAATTTTTATTTTTTAAGTTTTAATTTTAAAAATTAAATTCAAATTATTGAAGAAACAGTTTGAATAAAATTCACATCAAAATAATAAAATTTTCTATTAGTAAATAGTTCAAATGATCTAAATATTGAGAGATTACATACACAATAAAAAAGAGATAAATCTAACAAAATAATTTAAAAAAATTTCTTGCAATTGCATAATTGTTTTGGTCAAAGAATACAGGCTCAAATTGGACCCTTAACTAACTTTGAAGTCAATATTGGACCTTAAAATTTTTTTTTTTATCCTAATAGAAATTTTTTCTTTTAAAATTATATCATATTAGTATCTAAAAAAAATTAATAATTAAATCCTGTAAGTCAAATAAAATTTTAATTTTAATAATTAATTAAGAAAAAATTATTTAGATTAATAAATAAATTGATAGTCCTTTAAAAATGTATATCATCTGATTATAAATTTTAAATGTTTTAAGCCTACAAACTAATTTTTTTATTTTAAAAAATTAAATTTTGTAAAAAAATTATTTAAAATTTCCTTAAAACTTTTTATAAACCTAAAATTTTTTAAAACTTTACAATTAAGTGATATACTTTTAAAATAAATCATCAATTTTAATTAATAATTTAAATAATTTTTTGTTAGTCAACTATTAAAATTAAATTAGTGAATAAAATTTTATTATTGAACTATTAAAATTAAATTATGAATAAAACTTTTCATATGTATGTTACTTGATTCTAAATTTTTTTAAACTTTTAAGTCTAAAAAATTTTTAAAAATTCAAAAAAAATAATTTTTTTTAAAATTATTATATAGACTTAAAATTTTTGAAAACTTTTATAATTAGGTGATGTATATTTAAAAAAAAAACTATTAATTTTATTTATTAATTTAAATAACTTTTCATTAGTTAGCTATTACTATTAAAATTAAAATTTTATTTGACTTATGCGATTTAATTATAAAAATTTTAAAAATAAGTTTCAGTAGATTCAGTTTAAAAAAAAAGCTATAGAATGAAAGAATTTTAAAATCAATGTTAATTTCAGGGTATTATTGAAGGTGTAATTTGACCGATCAAAGAAAGATAAGACTCTTGTAGAAATGGTTGGCAATGGCATCTTTGACCTACCTTCACCAATTTTATTCTGCATTGACTTGAACTTAACAGCGGTTGACTGATGCCAATGATTAAGCATTTCAATAACCCAATTCATAATAAACTATTTGGAAATAAAACCCATTGTTTGCTATCTATTTGCTTCATTTTTCATTATTTTTTATTTATCAAGATAAGGGACTATAATATATCATTGTATTGCTACCGAACCCCATAAGCCCTTTAAAGGTAAGGGAGATGCAACTCATAACTCATTTAGGCCGAACCTAAACCTTGTAGGTAAGATCACAATATTCACCATTTAGCACTCACTTAATTACAAGTTAAGCTACGAAGCTTGGCTTGATTTTGTCAAGATAGATGCAACAATTAAAAGTTTCAAGGTATTAGACTAGCACTAAAAGTTCAAAAATTCTTGTTCAAAGAAAAAAAAATCAAGAATTCAAAGTTCTTAAGATTTGGTCTAAATAACATTAGTCAATGTGGGTTGTTCTCCCTTTTTATTTTCTCCAATCTTTTATTAATCTCTTAAGAATGCAAATGGAACAAGTGGGTTGCCCTTAAAAAAAAAAAAACTTTTGAAAACTTTCTCAGTCACTATAATCTAGAATTCAATAAATTTTAATTAATTTAATTTGATTCGGATAAAATTATAAAAGTTGTCAAAATTTTTCAATAATATAATTATATATATTATAATTCAAATTCAAAATGATGTTTAAACCGAAACAATCTCATTCTAATTGATATGAATGATCGTTGGTGGAAACATATTTTTTCCTTGAGAAAATCAAATCCCTCAAATCAAACACTACCTTAACATCATTGTTCTTTTCACTAATACCCAAATTCCACAAATGAAAGAAAGAAGGTGAAAAAATCTTGTCATGAAAGGGAAAGATAAAAAATATATATACATGGGTCACTTAAGTCATTGACTTGCAAAGAACACTAGAAAAGATAAGGAAGCATAAAGCCGACCATAATTGACTACAACTTGTAACCTTTTACCTAAACCACTCACAAGACTTTGAAGGTAAAAAAAAACCATAAGTAACAAATTAGAAGTGACATTACAAAGCATAACCTATCTGCAAATTATTAGCTTTTTCTTAATCATTTTGATTAGAAAGTGGAAACCCATCTTTTTAGGGACATATCTTTTCCCTAGAGACATAATAATTGGACTAAAGTGTGAGCTTCTATACCTAAACATGTTAATTAACCACATTAAGATTTATTTAACATTTAATGATGGAGACAACCCCTAGTCACAACTTGCCTAACACTTTCACACATATTTAGCGTATATCAACATTACTTTATGCTTAGTTATTGTTAGCCCATGCTTCAAGTTTTTTTCTTTTTTTTTTTATTCTTGTATTATTACTAACACATATATTACTTAAAAAAAATTCTCTGCAAACACGTAAAGATGAATTATGTTTAGTCGGTGCTAAAATTATTTTTTTAAAATAACTAGTTTAAATAGTTAATTCTAATAGCTTGCTGTGACAAAATAAGGAGGGTTGAAGAATCAAACTCTACTTTATTTAACTCTGTAATAAAATATTTTATCATTTATTCTGAACGGATTAAATGATACTAAATTTACTTTAGGATTTTATAAAATTTTAAATTCAAACTCGGTTAAATATACAATTAATAAAAAAAAGACTACTGAGATAGCATTAGTAAATATTTAATGTAATATAATATCTTTATATCAGTATATATTTAAAAAATATATAATCAAGATTTGGGAAACTTTGGAAGTGGAAATCTTCTAGCTAGCTTCAATGTATCAAATCTCTTTATCACATAAGAACATATTAAGAAATTAAGTGTGACTGGCACTTGCATGCTTATGAGTCTTAATCTATCTTTACTTCACTTTTAATATTAGGTGCTTGTTTATGCAATCCCTGACGAATTCAATGACAATAACTACAGATATCATTTTTCAATTTAACGAATAATCAAGGTTTATATATAGTATCTATTTAATTACTTTTTTTTTTTTTTTTGTGGTACTAGAGACACTGATATGTGTCAATTAGGCGGTAGAAGCTACTTAAATGGACAGATTGGAAAGGAACTCAACACACCATCTCTTATTCAATTTTTAATAAAAGAAAGCTTATTTATAATTCTTCTTAAAACTTACCTTTTTTTTTGTCATAATATTATGTTATTGCTCGTTTCATGACAAAATTTTACTGATATTAATGAAGAATAAAAAAAAATTATTTTATTTTATTAAGATTTTTACAAATAAAAGCATTAATGAAATATTGATATTTATAAAATATATTAAACCACAAGATTTTAAAAAGTTATATTAAAATTTATAATAAGAGTATAGTGAGTGAGCAATTTAATAATTATTTATTCTTATAAAAATTGCGAAATGTAGAATTTGAATTGTAAAATTAATTTTGTATATCTTAAAACTATTTTACCTCAAATTTACGTGTGTATTTTATTTTTTTTATATTTTGATTTGTACTAAAATTATAAATAATATGTTAAATTGGATTAATTTTACTAAACCTTGAAGATTGGTATAAATTTGTAAAATTCAAAAATTGTAATTTTTAACACTAATTTGTCTATATTTTAATAAAAAAAAAACTATTATGCTATACAACTCATCATATATTTAAATCACTTGTCTCCTTTATATAATCTAACAATTAAGACTTGTGACGTAAAAAGATGGAGGGTGCAAGTTTAAATCTCCACTCTCTTGTGCTCTCCCCAAAGTGGCATAAGAATAATTACTAGCTCCAAAAAAATTAAAAATCACTTCGTATTTCTTTTTAATTTAAGAAGTACGAATAGGGATACGAGACACAAATATGATACAACATAAATAAGGTGATATGATAATTTTTAAAATTTAAGGACACGACACGGATGAAACATGTTATACATATATCCCACATAAATTATGTATTATTTTCTATTATATAAAGATGTTTTGTTAAAAAAAATGAAGTTAGTGTGATAAAAACAAAAACTCCATTAAATTTCAATATACATGATCTGTACAAAAAATAGAATTACTATTACAAAGAGAAGCTCCAAATAATTTTAGAATTGACGATAATCATTCGGTCAATAATTTAGCTATCAATACCATATATATGACATGTACAAAAAGTGACAAAAAAAAAAAAAAAACAAAAGCATTCCTATACAATTAGACCAATAATTTATTTTATTGTTTTAGTGTTTTAACTTTTAATTGAGATATACAATGCAAATAAAATTAATAATTCAAACATTTTTTCTAAATAATTCTTACCATATTTTATAATTTTAAATTTAGCTCTGCAATATCCTAAAAAGTGTTATGTTGTGTCCTTCACGTGTTGGGCGCATGTTGGTATCCAAAGTGTCAGTCATAGATACTTCACTTTATTTAAATGTCGGTGTTTCATAGCTTTTAATAAAAAATATTGGATATTAATATTTGTATACAATACCAACAAAGAAAATGCTGAAGTAATAAAAGATTTTGTACATATACAAATGTATTGAAAGCTGAGGTTGTGACCTTTACCGTTACCATGTGATAGGGAAAGGCAAGGAATTCCAATTGTGCTTTGCTTGATGAACCGTTAAAGTAAGGCTAAGCTGTAATGCAACATAATTATAGTCCAAAAGTTACAATTCGTAATATGAAAATTTGGATAAAACAGTTACCACAATCCAGGCAACCAATTCATGCTTTGGATTTCTTTATTTTTATTTTCTCTCTTCTCTTCTTAGATATTTTTGACTTTTTTGATCTAATATAGCTCACCAGCTGGAAATCACTTATTATTATTATCAATGATCCACAAATGAAAACACAATTAATAATTTAACGATTGAATAAATACTATGTAACATCTGTCAATTGTTTAGTGATATATATATATATATATATATATAACATTTGTCAATGATTTAACATTCGAATGTATATATTTATGTAACATCTATCATTGATTTTTTTTAATGTTTTGTCAATAATTTAACAATTGAATATATATTTATATAGTATATGTCATTAGGTTTTTTTCGATAGAACATTTAATCTATTAATATTTTGAAAGAAAAATATATCATTAGACTGCTGAACCTTTTAGAACATCTGTCACTAGTTAAATTTCTAACAAAAGAATTTTTTTTTTCTTTAACCTTAACAACCAAACCATTTTAGCATTTTTGTAGCAGTTACATTGAATGGTAAGTTGAATAGTATATATATATATATATATTTGCTTCTCATGATCCTTATGATATATTCCTTTTCAAATGCAAAAATCCCGTGCTTCCCTTTTCCTATAGTTGGTGATTCATTGACTTGGTACCAATCCTTTATGGCATGCTTAACCTGTTTCGTCTTTTTCCATTTTTTTTGCATTTTTCCCTCTTCAATAGCAGCCTTGCTTGCCTATATCAAATAGGCATAAAATAGCTAATTATTTTATTAAAATTTATTTTTAATTCCATAAGCAAATGATATCGAAAATTAATATTAAAAGAATTTCGAAGTTAGTTTTATTTCTTATGAAAAATAATTTTACCTTGCTAATAAAAAGATCAAGGTATGAAAAAATAATCATTTCACTATGTTATGTAATTAATCATTTAAGTCTTGGAACTTGCCATATCATTTATTTTTTTATTTTGGAGAGAAAAATTGTCACAATTGAAACAAGAAAACTATAAAGTCACTAAGGTTCTTTTCCTAAAATAAATATCTAGGATAAAGGTTGTCCTTTTCTCCAAATATCACAAACAGAATGAAAAAAAAAAAAAAAGTTTAAAAGGGTAAAAAAAACAGAAGATGTAAAGGATAAAATAAATAAAAGAAAGAAAGAAAAAAGAAGTTGGGTAGGAATGATGAGACTGGGAATGCATGCTTCTAATAGAATTAGAAGTGTTACAAAAATTGAGGTTAAAAAGGAAGATAATTAGGTACCTCTCCTTTTGTTATATCTAAATTAATTAGGTTCCAAAAAATGTCACAATATTTAGAACACTCTTAAAATGGTCCATAGTTTCTAAACCAAAGTCACCAAATTGAAAATACTAATAGAAAAAAGGAAGAAAAGGGGTCCATATGAGGAGGAAAACACGAGGAAGCAAAAATACCTTATACCCACTATCCACTCTCAATGCTAGCACACAGCAGCAAAAAGCCAAATCTCCCGTCAATTTCAACTATATTTTATATATAATTGTAAAGGCAAAAGAATCCTTCACCAAAGTTCATCCACAAAAAAAAGTTGTCCATTACGATTGATTATATGTATATCTTGCAATCTAATGAAGCTGTACAATTTTTATTTTTGGGACACTTTGATAGCCACCTATGCCCTTCATTAGGGACATTTTTGTGGTCCAATATGCAACATGCTAAAGGATAGATTTTGTATGTTTGGGGTTTGATGATGTCCACTAACCCTTAATTAGAAAGAGTACTTGGAACCCAATTAATTAAAGGGAATAAAGATCAACAATTCAATCAATATCAATATAGGATATATAATCAATAAAAGGGTAATAAAATGATGTGTCAAAGAGGGTTCTATTCTTTCATAAAAAATTATTGTATGATTGTACATATATTTTTATTCCATATATTATTTCGACATATTTCACTCTTTCAGTCATTTATTATTTAATATTAAAAAGATTTTAGAATATTAACTTAAAAGTAGCTATCTCCACATAAAATCATTGAAAATGATACATAATAGATTATAAAGTCATATCCATTTTTACAAAATTTTTCTTCTATGAAAAAGTTGAGAAGTAGACAAAAGTGAGGATATTCATATTCTCTTCTACAACAAAACCCATATCTTCTCATTCTCTCTTTTTCTATCATAAAATCCTCCACATTAAAAGACCCAAAATAACAAAATAAAACCACCCCTTTTTTTTTTTCTTTGCCTACTCTAAATTATTAGACCCTTTTTTTTTCCCTCGTACATGAATACTACAAGTCGTTTAGAACTCTCTAGGGTCAACAAAAATAGACACGCCAGACGGTGATTTAGTCCAGTCACCAACTGACCCATCACTGTAGTCTTCCCCAAGTCTTTTAATACACCACAAATCCTCAGCGCACGATAGCATTTTCCAATAGGGAATTCCTAACTTAAGTGGCTCGCGACTTGACACCTCCGTAGCCACAACACCGCACCCACGCTCTTTAGCCAAGTTATGCGCGTGAGAGCAAAGCGCTTTCATCATTTTCACCGCGTGTGGGCCTTCGCCTCCGAGACCGTACAAAAAATGTAACCCGAATGGCCTAAACAACTCTGGTACTGACGGTAATCTCAAAAACGGCAGCGCCTTGTCTACTATTCTTGTCGTTTTAGCAAAAGTCCTCTTCACGAACGATGCGCCACGGACTTCAAGTCTGAACACGTCCTTACAGTTCCACACACTTAGCACAGCCCACGACTCAGGCGGGTCGGATAAAAACTTATCAAACCCGGGCCAAGTGTCCGTCTTATATGTGCCACGTGGCACGGCCAGGAAAGTGCCTAAAGTGAGCTTGTTATTGAGGACAGAGTCAACGTCACGAGGGAAGAACTCAGTTGTCGCGAAACGGCGGCGGTAGAGCAACTCGGCGTCGTTGGGGGTGAGTTTGAAGACGGTGACCCGGTTGGAGACGGGTAGTCGGTGGGCGAAGACTGGGTTGACGAGGATTGAAGGAGTACGGAACTTGGAGTATCCGCATTTGTTGGTGAAAAGTTTAACGGACGCGTGGTTGTCGTTTTCAGTTGCTAAGTATGAATATTCAGCGCCGTTTTCACGAAACCACGCTTCTAATGTACGCACCAATTTCAAGCCTATTCCCATCCTCCTGCAAAATAAATAAATAAATTATTATCATTAAATATCAAAGAGATGTTTAGGTGCAAAAATATTAAAAGAATAATGATATTTGTTGCTGTTAGCAACATTCAACAGTATCACCATTAACAGTAATTCTTTAAAAATATCTTTCCTTGCATTTGAAAATAAAAAATTTTATTATATAGTAAGTGACGACAGCTACACATATCTTCGTTCAAAAAATAAATTAGGTCATTAAAACCCAATTATTGGCGATTTAATGGTTAATTAATTTTAGTATAAGAAAAGGTTTTTTTTTTTTTTGGCAATTCGAAACGACGTCGTTATGAGCCAATTTAAAAGAAGATACATACGAAAAGACCCTTTTAAGCAATGATTAAGCAAGTATGAAAGTGTTGTTAAAAAAAAAAAAAAAAAGCAAGTATGAAAGTGGGTCATGATTTTTATCAGCCACGTTTTTATATATATATTTAGTTGAACAATAAATAAAAATAGCATGAATTTGAAGGAGAAGAAGAGGAAAAAAAAAAAGGAAAAAACTTACCGATGAGAAGGAGAGACTCGAAGTCCTAAAATGTAAGCAACTTTGGTGTAAACGGGTAGAGACTTAAGAGGATCAATATTGGTGTTGTTGTTTTTGACATGTCGCGAGAGTTTTTTGCCACATGTAACGGTTTTGATGCAACCTCTTATCATCCCCACTATCCCTTCACCCAACTCAGCCACCTAATTCCATCAAATACAACACAAAAAAAATACACCCACATTAGAAAAAGAACCATCCCATAACAAAGAAAAAATATATATTTACATATGAAATGAAATAGCTCAATTAGTGGGCTTCCCCCTTTTTTTTTTTTTTGTTGGTGGGATGATATTAGTTAAGAAAGAAACACACGTAAAAAGGAACAAAAATGGGTTTTGTTTTGTTTATAACTAAAAATGGGGGATTAGATGGTATTTTTAGTGGGTTTCTTTTATTTATTATTAGTATTGATAGGGAAAAAAAAGACAAAAATTAAAAATTAAAATTGAAGAGTGAATGGACAAGTATGGTATTGTGGGTATGTACCAGCATGAGGAAAGCAGGGGAGTGGCGGACCCTGCAAATTGGGTCACCTAAGAGGTCGGTGAATAGAGAGAGCTTGCCGCTGGGTCCAACTTCACATTTCCTTTCCACTTCTTCAACACCTACACGATCTCTGTTCAGATCAAACTCTCTTACCACTATCATTCTCTCCTCTCCCATAATACAATATATATACTACTGCTATTGTATCTCTTCTTCTATACTAATGAATCCAACAACCCAAATCAAGAACACTCAGAGTTGTATATAGAGATGGATGGAAATGGTGAATAACGTGCGAAATAAGCAATAAAAGAAAAAAAGAGCAAAAGGGCTGGGGCCAAACTAGACTGCTAAGATTTTGAAATCAGGGAAAACCAAGAAAATGAAGGAAGAAGAATGAATGGATGATTTTCTCCACAGAACGAAAGAGTTACCATAAAGATAAAAACCGATGATACAAAGATGAAAGAAACAAGAAGATAATAACGTTAACTTAAGCTTTCTCCCTGTACTACTGCTACTGCTAGTGCTGGTGGTGGTGACGGTGCTATTTTCTTTTTCTTGTTCTAGAGTCTGCGTATCACTAGCTTTGGAAAGGCACTGAGTAGTTCATCATTGCAGATGTACAAGTGCTCTCTTATGGTGCCTATAAATACTTGATTTCAGGGGGTTTTTTTAATTTTTGATTTTTAAATTAAGAGGAGAAAACATTAATTAATTAATTAATTGTGTGTATGCTCACTTTCTCTCCCCAGAATCCTTTCACTTGCTTTTTTGTTTGTTTTATATATATTTTATTTAATTCAGTGCTTTTTCAAGTCCCTGTCTCTTGTATATCTCTTTTGCTTGTCCACTACTAGTAATAAAATTATTAAAAAATTTAAATACTAAATATTTTTTAAAAAATACAGTAATAGTAAGTAGAAATGGGCACTCAAAATATTAATCAAACCCACCCAAAAAAATAGAACAATTAATAATGAAAAAAATGAAAAATAAAAAGAAGGACGCCAGAAGAGAAAATGGCGGCTGTGGCTGCGCAGTCTTGTGGGTGTAAGTTGTTCTCTTTCTCTATCTCTCCACTATTTTTGATTTGAATCATTTTATTTGTATGGAAGCAGGCGTTCCCATCATGACCCCATCTGTAATCATTACCTTTTTACGCTCCTTTTTTTTTTTTTTTCATCCCCTATTCTCTTTTCTCTCCCTCTACTCTTTTACCATTTCCATTTATGTATGATCATCCCATCCATATCATAACCACTCATGTCTGTGCTCATCATCCATCATTTCTGAAATACAATAAATATATAAATTTTTATTATTTTTTTAATAACTGAGAAGTTAATACAAAAGGAGTGGAGATTGAATTTAGAACATAACCTTATAATTTTTATTATTTTAACCATAAAATTATTATTATGTCAATAAATAAATTTTAAAATTAAAGCGTTTCGTATTTTATGTCTGAAACAAATTCCAATTTAATAACTGTTTAGTTGGTACATCAATAAGAGATTTATTTTGAAGGTTAAAAAAAAAAGATTTATTGATACATCAATTTTTTAAGATGTTTTTATTAAATTAAGTGATATATGTAAAATTAAGAATTTATAGATTTTTATTATTATTTTCCGATCGAAAATAACGGATATAGAAAGAGAGAAGAGGAGAAACGGATACGTGGGCAAGTCCCAGGAATTTCGGCCGTCGATTAGTGTAGTGGGGCTGCAAAAGTGGCATTTCACTTTATTGTCGCAACGGTGAATATCCCACATTTTCCTTTTGTCCTTTTTTTTCTTTTAAATTTTTAATTTATTTTCTTAAAGAATTCAAAAATCTTTTAAGTCAATTAAAAATTATTTTAAACTTAAATTTTATATAAAAGATAAATGTTGAAATAATAATATTCACTTATACGGTCTCTCTAATTAACATTCTAAAATAATGAAAGTATAATGATAAAAAATAAGTTCATCCTATTTAAAATATTTATTAACGCTTTACAAACATTAACATCTCACATCTTCCTTTTTTTTTTTTTTCCCTCTTAGAATTGTAAAGGGTGAAAAAAAAAAAAAACCAATCAAACAGTTAATTAAATTGATAGGTATTGAATGTGACAACCACCATCAAATAGCGTGAACTTCCCGATCATGATCACGACCATGAACTTTATCCGCAAATCTTTTATGAAACAAACGGCCACGATCCCACCGAGAAGATTTTCTGACTCTGGCCCCCTGTATCTGTCTTTCACCATTCTGTGTGACGCAGGCATATCATTAGTGGTGCGGTGTAGCTGAATCTACACCCTTCCTTGTCTACATCAATCTTTTAATTTTGTATATCTTTTTATTTATCTTAAAATCATTATATGATGGAACATCACACTGCAGTAAAGATTAATCTTGTCCCTTTTTGTTTTTTCTTCTTCATTTTTCATCATCTCCATTTGATTGGCTAAATTCGTCTAATCAACAATGCTATGATGATGGGTCTCATCCACCATGGTGTTGTTGTTGGTGATGGACTTTAGTACATTTTGCCTTTGGTGCTAATGCCACTTGCTAAGCTTGTATATATCCACACCCACCCTTCTTTCATGCCATCTCGCAAAACTTTTTAGTAATTCTTTTTATAATTGAAAATTTATTAAATTTTTATTAATTCAGTTCAAATATAATTTTAAAAAAATAAAAAAAATTTCAACATCTACTTTAATCCGATTACATATATTATAATTTAAATTTAAAATATCTTTTAACAATCACTTTAATTCAATTACAAACATTACAATTTAAATTCAAAACTTCGTTGAAATGAATACAATTCTCTGTAATTCCAATAATTATTGATAATTGACGTTTATTTTAGTTATTTTATATATAAAAATTAATGGAAATGATTGTAATTTTAAATATTTTAATCAATGGAAATGATTGAGTTTTAAAAGAAGTGAATACAATGTGCGGTACCAATTGATTAATAATTAACTATGCTTCTATTATTTGCATGCAATTAATTAACTATACGTTATAATAGTATTAATTGGAAAGGTTGCCAAAGTGAATATATTTTGTTATAACCCAACAATATATTATATTATAGGCTTTATGAAAATGACTTCAAATAATTATTGGTGATAAATTTGGATGGAAGGACAATGAAAAGAAGCCGACAGTAATGAGAAGTCAGCATTGAAGTTTCCTGAAATTGGCATATTAATTTTTTTAATACTAGCATGTATGTAATATGCCATTTACGTACTAGACAAATTTAATATATAGTTTTGTACGTGTAAACAAATAATATATGTATATATAATCGGTTCAAAAATAAATACATATAAATATCATTGATATATTATACTTGATTAAAAATAAGCATATGACAAAACTAATAAAAAGTAGGAGAAATGTGAAGCTCTACATTTGAAGGGGTCCCATTGAAAAATCTATTTGGAGTATTCGAAGTTGTTATGCGTGTGATTATTATTATTATTATTTGGTTGATTTTGACTCCTACCCAATGGGAAACCTGCAATTATTATCCCAAGTAATATTATAATGTGTTTCTCATAGTGATATGAAAATACCTAAATGGTGATAGCTAGGATTAGTTCCTAACCTATATTCAATTATTGATAAAAAAAAATCTCTATCTTATATTTAATTTCAATCTAATTAACATCAATTTTGGACACAAACCAATATATGATAAATAGTTTTTTTTTTTCTTGATTTCTTTTAAGCTACGTGTCATTTTTTTAATTGGTAAGAACTTTAATGGGCTAGAATATGAACTTCCATGGTAAAATCAATCCTACTTACTTCAACATTATATATATATATATATATTTTAGTATATATATTTTAGTAAAGGAATAGTTAAGTGATAATTTAATTTTTTAAAAGTATTTTTAAAATGTACAGTTTAATTCTTATAATTATTAATTTAAAGAAGAAAACTGTTCTCTACTATATAGTCCATCGAAATTTATATCATCTTCCTATTAATAAAAAAATAAAATTAATATACATGTAGAATTTAATGAAAAAAATTAACATTGATAGAAAATTATTTTTATTTTAGTGAGAAGTTAAGTTATAATATATGCAGCTATATTAATTTAATTGTTGACAGATTTTACGGTGACAAAAATAGTTTAATAATTTAAGTTTGAAAACAAATAAAGATGCAATTTCTTTCGTTTTATGATCAACTATCATGGCCTTCTCCTACATCTTTTCCATGAAATTACCACAAAATATTAACAACATGTCAGCATCTTCCCTGCTGCTGCGTATACATATAAATTAAGACATGCGACTCTTTCCATCATTGACCTATATATATGTAGATATTAAAAAGAATAATGCAACTTATTTATAACAATATAAGATATAGCATATGGTCTTTTTAATTCATCCACTGGATACAAAATAGCAAATATTACATGCCAAGATTTAAGGAAAAAGAAAAACCATGTATTACATTAGCAAGCGTATTTTATAATTAAGAAAGACACGAAGGAAAATGATGATCACGATGGTGACAATGATGATTTTGACTATATATTATATGAATAACGAATTGAAACTGATGATGATAGTAATATCAAGAAATAGCAATCGACAATAATTAGCGATGACGAGGATGAAAATAATGCTAAGAAATAAAAGTTCAAGTTAAAAATAAAATAATAATTTTGAAAATTTGGTGAAGATAGAAACACGCAAGCACGTATATATATATATATATTAGAAATGATTGGTGGTCAAAAATGAAGAGGCATATTTCTGAATATATACTTAGTTAATGGAAAATAATGGGATTAGAATAAAGTGACAAGGAAATAAACAAAGTGGATGAAAAATGAGATGGATTCTTAATCATCATTAAACAATCCTTAGATGCTTTTGATTAGATGATACTTAGAATCCACCAACATTTTACCGATCATATTATTCTTTGTCTAGATGATTGTCGAGGGTCCATGTTAGATTTTGGAATCGAGAAGAGATATTTGGTGTTGATCTCTATACTTAGTAGAAAAATTAAAAGACCATTTAATATAAATATTTGACTATAACTTAAAAACTTATCATCGAGAATAATTTTATACCATGGAGATGAGCTAGTAGTGTCTCCTGTTTGAAGATATGGTTCGGAATCTTACTTAATTAAGAGTTAATCAAGTTGTAATAACAACTTTGATCGGATCAAACACAAGATGATTTGATGACGAAAGAGGTGACGGGCACAATAATCATAATTTAACACATGATTCTTGCGAATTTTTTGGCTTTTGTTCAATCCTTTTTTCTCACAACTAAATAATCATTTGTTTATGTGCCATAATGGATCAAAAAACCTATCTTTAAAACACACTTTGATTTGTTCTCTAATCACCAATCAAATTGCATCAACCAAAATATATAGGGTTTTTAAATTGATGAATACTTGAGCATGATGCCTGAGCTATTCCAGCTAACAGCTAGCAATTTCAGGACCACCACGAGCTAGCTAGCTCCTGTAAGAAATCAAGAAGAACCCTAATACCAAGATTAGCTAGGGTTTATACATAGAAAAATAGAGAACATGGGTCCTGAACACGTATCATGTTAGCATGTTTCACCTTGATGACAAGTAACATAAAGAGGGAAAACAGTTAGAGACAAATGCCAAGACAATTGCCTAGAAAATGAAAAATGGTAGGAAGATCTTGTTTCCTCTCTGTTTCTGCATGTAATCTAGCTCTGTTATTATGATCCGTACAAGGGTCTTTTTTATCCCATCATGAATAATAGATTTTTTTTTTCAAGCACAACACAACATTGTAGGGTCATTTTGAAGCATCAAGTCTTTGCACTACGTTGTGTCTCATTCTCCTATATTTGGTCCAAAAATTTTGAAACCCTAGTATACATAGCTAGCTAGCAATGGTGTTACAAATACACATAGATTATAATTAATTAAACAATTAGGAAGCATGTTTACTGTCATCTTGCAAATTGTCTAGCTCAATGGGGACGATGATATAGCAAGGTTTGTTAATGGGGTGTATTAAATATTTGATTATTGCTTAATACAGTTGGAAATAAGAAATTAAAAGTTTGGTTTAGCCATGATTCTACCTTTGATTTCAACAAGTTGACCCACCAAAGATTTAAAAAAATATTATTAGTATATGAGTGGCTCAAAGAACTATATAATTTTATATTCATGTGTATAAGATTTGTTAATTAAATAAGCACACCTTTTTCATTTTCCTTTCTTCCTTAAAGAGGCTTAATTAAGGGTGACTTTGCCACCTAGTAGTTGATCTTCAAGCTAATGGCATCGAGACCTTCAATTTGGATTGACCACCCAAAAACATAAGCCAATTATTCTACGGTCCAATAAAGCTTACTAAACCTTTTTGTTCCCTTCTCGTAACACGTTTTCAGGGTCGGTGACACTAACAAGTGTGAATTTGTTATCTTTGACCTTGTGGGTATGTATATGACTAACTCTTTTATTTATTTTATTAAAATTTTGAATTTTGATCTTATTTTTTTTAGTAAAAACTGAAGGTCAAAAATCAGAAACACACATAGATATTTTAACTAAGTTAACACATCCTTAGTATTTACATTGTTTTTCTATTGTCCAAAAATATTATTGAAATAAAAAAAAATACCCATACAAAAAAGAATCAAAGAAACTGAAACTTGACAGGCCTTAGTAAAACCTATAATTAGGATATTTACAAAAATTGCTACAGATGACTGAATCAACTAATGAAGGAGTAGAGTCCCACCGAATAGAAGAAGAAAAAACATTTACGCCATACTTTGCTAATAAATCAGCAACTGCATTTCCTTTCCTATAAATGTGCAAAACCTTGAAAGTCATTTGAGAAGTGTAATGAAAACATTAAATTCATTGGTGTTTAAGTTCCCATGGAACTTGTTGCGATCGATTTCTGAAGAGTTGAACAATGTATGTTGAATCAATTCAAGCCAAAGAGTGTGTCATCCCTTTCACCATACAATATTCACAGCGTAAATAGTTGCCGCTACTTTTGCAAAATAAGCAAAGTTGCTTCTCAGATTGAAAGCAAATGCGTCACGAGAAAATTCAGTAGCAGTTCAAAAAACTCCACCCGCTCCTAAAGCGCCTGGAGCTCTCAAAAAACATCTGTCTATATTAACCTTTATCCAATTAGTAGGTGGGGGTTGCCAAACTATATAAATTATATTCGGTGTCTTTACAAGAATACCGTTGATGCTCAAAAGTTTAAGAATCCGAAACTCATCGATACAGTTATACATGTGACCATGATGAAAAAAATCAATCTCTTTAATAGCAAACCAAAAAGACCGAAGAGTATGATAAATATTGGGAGCTTCATTCTCAAATATGGCTGCATTTTTGAATTCTAATCTCATTGTGATGGACAAATTTTATAATGTCCTATGGTGACGTTAAATATGATAATTTTTTAATATATTTTTATCATAAATTTAAATTAAATAGTCAAAATTTTATCAGAATTTGAATATAATTTTAAATTTAAAAAGTTGTACAATTATTTTATTGAATAACAAAATTTCAACAAATATAACTTATGTTTATATAAAACCTATATATATATATATATACGTTTCAAATTAACGTTTTTATTGGTTTATAATAAAGAGAGCTAAAAGACATTTTCAACTTAAAAAAAAAAAAAACTTCTGAATGCAAATGAGATATAAAACTAAGAATTAGTTTAAATATGCATACAAAATTTAAGTTAAAATCTTAATTAATGTTATTTCTTATATTTATTTGACAAAGAATGCTATATATTTTGTTCATGTCAATATATCTTTTAGATCTTTTGACATGTAATTAAAAAGAACATTTTAGATCATATAAACTTGATCTCTTTTCATGTATAATATTGTTATTATTTGATTCTCCTAGATTTTAATTCATGATTTGGCCCTATAGATATATACAAAGAATGCCACTACAGAATTGTTAGCATGATGAAATTAACATATTTTTCAATCTAATAATCCATTCATCTCATGTGAACTATGAAGTGAAAAAAAATAATGGCGCCCATATGAAAAAGATAATGACCAAAAATACCCCTCTTATTATATATAAAAATGGAGTACAGCTTTGAATGTTGGGGGATTGGCACAGGAAGGGGACAAAGGGCAGAGATAGGGTTGATTCTGGCTTTGGTTTTATATAGTTGAGTGTGTACTTGGAAGATGAACAGATAATTTTGAAGAAAGGGGACTGTATTTGAGGAGCTGTCACTTCTCTTCCATTGTTCTCTCTTCGTTTGTTTTGTTGTGAAACATTTTTGTATGGTCAGAGACCGACACTAGGGTGCGGCCATGGCTCGGCCGAATCCCCAAGATTATGCGCCATGTCTCATGACCCATCTCCTCCTTCCTCCTCTCTATCTCTTTCTTACTATGTCATATCAAAAATACTGTGTTCTATACTATACAAAAATACAATTTGAAATGACATTTCATCATCATCTTCCTTGACACTTTGTTTGCATGCATTGGACCATTCAATCGGCTTCACTTCTACTTATCGGCTTAAATATTTAAAATTTATTTTCTTTTCATAACTAACCTTTGATTTTGTTTTAAAATATTTAAAATATTACTATCTAAAATTTTTATTCATTTAACTTTATATTTTTCAATTTAATTCATAATAACAAAGAATCTTAAAATTTCTTCTTTTATCTTTTTTCGCGGCTACAATTCCATTAAAAATAAATATGCTCATACCAGATTAGTTACTCAAAGATTAAAAAAAAAAAAGATATAGAATTTCTTAATTTTTTTGGCTTCATCTACCATATTTAAAAATTTTCTAAGGTATTAAACTATTTTTTATTGTTCATATTTGCTACTTTAATGGTCTATCACATTTGCTTTTAGAACTTTTTTTTTTAATAGCATTTAGTGTTTCATTTCCAATCTGCTTATTTCAACGGTCAAGATTAGTTTCTCTTCTAATGAATTACCAAATATTCATTTAGTATAAAATTATTTAAGGAGTTGGTTCATTTGATTTCTATTTGATTTCCAATCTTACAATTTATTTAGAATCTAGGAGATAATCTAATATTATAATAATTATATTATTAACACACAAATTTCTATTATATTCAACATAATTATAATAATAATTATGATATTTTAAATAAATATTTAATTCCTCTTGACCAACTTCAAATTATTTTTATATTAAATTTCTTAAATTATTAATATCAGACTTATCAAATAAATATAGATACTGAACAAAAATTTCTATAATAGAAAGAATGAAGTAAATAAAAATAAACTCTATTTATTATAGAGCTCATGAACTTATTTGTAAATTAAGTTCAAGTTCAGACTATATTGATAATTTTGCATTCTTATGGAATAGAAAAAGTTTCTACGTCATCATTTTGAAATTAAATAAAAATTAATTAAGTAATAAAAAAATACGAATTCAAATTTGGTGACCAAAATAAAACAAGGAGAAAATTTGGTACCCTCCTAAATAATTAACCTATATTTACCAACTTCTAATCTCTTTAATTAAATTTGTAACAAAAAAAATATCTTTAATTATATTTACTGTTAATTAATTAATTTTTAATTAATTATCTATACCTAATCTTAAATTCTTGATGTTTATTTCAATAATCTTGTTTTTCTTCATCCATTCTTGTATGTCCCCCTAATCAAGCTTTCGCATGATCATGTGTGGTTTGACGGTTAAGCTTCATAGGTCCTTGTATCTTTATGAAATATCCCGTGTTTTTAAAATATTTTTTTTACACTGTACCGGGATATGCAGTGTCAATAATTTTGAATATATATGTGATATTTTTATGAGTTAATATGTATTTAAAACCTATTTTAATTACGGTATATTATTTACAGTGTTTTACGTAAAATTTTCCCGAGACTTGTATTTTCGGGGAAATTTTCACGTAAACAATTTATTATTAATTATTTTAAATATATTTACGGACTTGCATGAACTCATGCATATTTTTAAATTATTAAATAAAGTCTGTGTGAGTATATTTAATTAATTAGGGTTTATTATACCCTAATATTTTATTAAGTATTTATTTGTTTAATTGTTATTTAATTAATTTTATTTAGTATAAATTATTAAAATATTAATATTTAATGTGTGTGGTGTATATTTGATGTGTGTAATTTAATATTATTTTAATATAAAGTATAAAGTATATATATATACATATATACATTAAAATTACAAAAGTTTGCCAAATTACCATTTTGCCCCCGATAGTTTCTTCTTCTTCTTCTTCTCCGATCGTTCCCTCACCATTTCCGGTCGCTGCCGTGCCGTTCCTTCACCGTGGGTGTGCCATCCGGTGTGCCACCATCTTCCCCGACCAGTTTCGCCGCCTGTGGAGGCCGTTTCCGGCGTCGGGAGAGTGATTTTGGCCGGAGAAGCCGAAAATCAACCCACCGTCGATCACGCCGATTCCGGCCACCGTTTTCGACACCGCTGGTCTCTTTCTTCTCCTTGAGCTCCGGTGAGTGTTATTCTAGCTTTGGTTTGAGCTAAAATGGTCTAGAATTGCTTAGTTTTCGATTTGTCAAATTCGGCCTATTAGGGTTTTCGATTTTTTTGAGCTTCAAATTGGATGATTCATGGAAACTTCCTTCACAAATGTTGTTCCTAGTAGCTTAATATTCATGTATGAATTTTTGTAGAATTTTTGGAGATTGTTTGGATTTTTGGGTATTTTTGAATATTTTAATATTATTTTCTAATTTTCGGAAATTAATTATTTAAATTATGAAATTTGAGTTTATGGTTGAATTAGGTGTTGAAATGAATTATAGGAATTTATTTAGAATTTTTATGAATTTCTAAGTATTTATTTTTAATTATTGAAGTTTAGGTGATTTTGGAAAATTAGGTTAAATGTGCTTTTATTTGAATTTAATTGGTTAATTGGGTTTAAATATTGATATTATTGATAAATATGTTGAGAAAATTAATTTTGGGTAATTGTATGATTTTTGGTGAATTTTTGAAGTAATTTAGGTATATTTATATATATAGGGGTATTTTGGTAATTTTACCCTAAATTGTCTAAAAATGTAATTTAATTGGTTTTAATAGTTATTTAAGGTATAAAAAATAATTTCTACAAATTATTTAGTATTTTTAACTAATTAAAACTATTTTTCGGGAATTATTTTCAATTATATATATAATATACGATTTTTCTAATAAAATGAGTTTTAATCGGTTTTTATAGTGTTTCAAGGTTAATTATGTAATTTTTACCTATAAAATGTATTTCTGTGATTTAAGGATATTTTTGGTATATCTGAATTATTCTGTGTTTGTGGACCCCGGTCGGTGGACTGTAGTTTGGAGTCCGACCGTGGGATTTTGATTGTGTTGATCTTGTATTTCGAAGTGTGTTTCTTTGCAGGGTCGGCTCTACTCTTTTGAGTAGAGAGATGTCCGTTTTACAGGGGAGGTTCTGCCGAATTTTCGGTATAATTCTCGTAAAACGTGATATCCAGTCGAACCCTAAATTCTGTTTCCGTATTTTAATACTCTAGATTGAATTCTAGGATTTCTGTTAGGTTTATTCTAATGTCGGTTATTTATTGCTTGTTTAGTTGTGCCGAGACCGAGGGCTAGTGGACCAGGCCCGTCGGACCTGTCTCGTGGAGCGCATTAGGTGAGTTACTATATTATATATATATGCTTAGGATGCATGATTTAGAAAATGCATGTTTTATTTTGACTGAATATGCATAAATAATGTGATTTATATTCAAGTATATTTTTGGTATATTTTTGGTATATAATAAATTATATACATGTTTTGTAAATAAAATATATTTAAAATGTTTTTAAATATATTTTTAGTTTAATTCATGATTTGATTGGATTTATTTGACATATATATATACTCAAAATATACCTGGTTTATGTTTGGTATATTTCCAGTATATATATGGTTTATATTGTTGATTTATTTAAATTCATGCATCATGTATTTGTGAATGAATGTTTTATTATTTATTAATGAAGGATATCAATAGAACGTGCTACCTAGTGGGCAGCACTAGGACCGAGTACGTACCGGTACGCCTATAGCTTTAGGCTATATTACTAACTATTTGTGGATATTGATTTGATTATGATTATTGATATGTGAGATGTGGGTTGTGGGTGTGATTGCTGGAGCTCGGTTGACTAAGTGTCTCGGGGCCAATCACACTGGCAGTCAGACTGCTGGAGCTCGGTTGACTTAGTGTCTCGGGGCCAGTCTACTGTCCAAATGGATTAAGTGGATATATTTGGAATAAGTGAGCCTGTATGGCTTGAGTGTTGTTGAACACTATTTCTGAGGTTGCGATATTCTAGGGTTCTATGTGATCCTTCATAAATTGGGATTTTTCAGTAAAATATATAAAAATGATTTTTCTGCATTTGTGTGTATTTGCCTGTATATATATTAGATATATATATACTGTTGACTGTATGCATTATCACTTAGTGTATATGTATATATATTATAGTAATTCACTCAGTGAGGTCTGACTCCCCTCCGTTGACTATTTTTCAGGAGAGTCAACTTCCTCAGACCTCAGTAGCAGGTCGATACGCCGGATTTCTTCCGCCCCGGCTTCTTTATGTAAATTGTCTACTTGAGTCTTATTTATTTTATCTAGACACTGCAGTAGTTGTAAATTAAAGTATTGGATTTTATGTACTTTATTTTAAAGAGATGTATTATATTGAACTGAATTTGTATTAAAGATTATATACATCTATGTGATGAGACGAGATTTAGTTTAAATCCCGTTGATATGGAAAAACGATATTATGATTTTTATTTCCGCTGCATATTATATTTTTATTGTTATTGTGGCATGCTTTATTTTATTTTTAGGCTTGCTACGGGTTCCGGATTCGAAAGAATTCCCGTTCCCTAGCGCCGGTCATGGCCCCTGTTTTGGGTCGTGACACTTTAGTTAATTTTTTTTTTAATTAACATCAAGTGGTTAGCATTTTCATAAAAATTATAATCACCAATTATTAGTAATTAAAAATATAAAATATGTATATTTTTATCATGGACGGATTAGTTTATATTTTTAATAACGAAATCCTAAAATTGAAGTCCAAAAAATCCATATAAATATCCAAATAAATATGAACATTTAATTGGTGTAATATGGTAGACGAGTTTTTACCCTTCCATATATTTCTCTAATGATTTGCCTTTTGTTTTTTTATCAAATTTTAACAATGTATTTTAAAAATTATAAAATCTAATTGGTTAACATTTATTAATTATGTAATAAAATTAATTCTCTTTAAATAGGTTTACTGACTATAAAAATAATAATTTTTACTATTTGTAACATTTGCTTTTGTCAAGAATACCATTTTTTTTTTGTCAATATGTCAAGAATACCATTGTAACTTGTAAGTCAAAAAAAAAAAAAAACCATTGTAAGATTAACCATTCGTTACATAAGACCAACTTTAAATATTTGTCATTTCAGAACAATTACATAGAAATGAGAGGAGTAAAATATAAGTCATTTTTTTTAAAAAACATCTTAATAAATTAAATTCTATCTGTTGTATAATTTATTAATATTTAAATTATGGGATATGGATAGCCAAAGAGAAAAAAATAAAGATTTAATGTGGTACTTTTGATTGAAATATAACCTCTTTATTAATAAAAAGATAAGTGAATAATATTCCATAAGAAAATACTTTATGAACTTTGAGGAATATATTTATATGTTTTTAATCTAATTCATAGATTTAATTAAAGCAAATTGAGGTTGTAACTTTTGAAATGGAATAATTATATGTATATTGATTGTGAGGTTCGATTTGCTTTTAAAAAAGAGAGAATTTGATAGAAACTAAGGCAATATTTATCACCTAAATATATGGCTAATGATGTACCAAGTAGTAGAATTATTGACTAGGCAACATCGTTTGATTCGCATTCATACATATATATATATAGTTTTATACCTCCTCAGCAAAAGTTGAAACACTTTTTTGAGAATATATATATTGTATATACTTCTTTATGTTGATCTTTTCTTTATCTATTCCTACTTTTTTTTTTAGCATTAGTAACTCTAATTAATCCTATTTGATTTTAATAGAATTATAATAGCGATAAATGTATTTTAATAATTAATTTAATATAATTATTTATATCGCATTTCAAATTTAAAATATCATTTAAATATAAATAGATTCTATCAATCCTAACAGTTGTTGATTATCTATTCCTCTTTTTACCAAAATTATATGTAACTTTTATATCTAAATTTAAACACTTTGTATAGCAGTTAAATGTGTAATTTTACCGTGAAATTTTACCATGAAATTTACAATTAATTTTTCATTTTTTTTAATTTTTGAGACAGTTTTTAATTTTTCTTTTAATTCATAATTAATTTTTCTTTTAATTCATAACACCTCTTAATTTTTGTTTTTAACTAATTTTATTCCTATTTATATCCCACCCAATGTGTATTGCAAAGTGTATATTTTAACCCAACATAAATATGATAAAAAAAATTAAAACAATTTTTTTACGGAACATATATATTATATTTAATATTAAAATTTTGCTATTCATTAATTGAAAATTAAAAATCTTTACAAAATAATTTTAAAATATGGTGAGACATAGAAGAATTCAGCAAATATAGCAGATAAAAAATGAGTAATAAAATATGATGATTCAATGTAAATAGTGAAAATGAAAGAAAGGGGTAGCTATTGCTTTTAAGCATATATATTGTGGATATCATAGAAACTTTTGTGCGCACAGTACAAGCGATGGTGATGAAAGGCAATCATTTATGATAATTTGTTTTGAGGATCTTTGAATTTGAGCCCCATAAAGAATCAATAAAGGGTAAAGTGAGAGGTGAGGAAGATTTTCACAAACCCTCTGATACTTAAGTTAGAAAATATAGAAAGAGAATTTAGAGAGATAAAGAGAGCGAAGAGTGAATGACAATGAGAGATATGTGATCTTATTTATAGGGATAGTGATGCTCAAATCTGAAAGGAATAAGATTCCTTTTTGATAAAGGTCCTATGTCTATTTGGAGAGTATTTCTTCTTATTTGAGAGTCTTCTTAATTGAGAATCCTTTTTTCTATCACATTTGAACATTCTTCGTTTGCAAGTAACTCCTACATAGAAAAATAAACTCTTAGCCAAATACGAATATGTATATGGAGTATCAAGAGTCCCCCCTAAAAGTATGTTTGAATATTTATGTCCGATATATCCTTATATGATAAATGCAACGTGATGAATGATTCAGAAAATTGATTGCTTTGCTTGGAGAGAGAGACTGCTTGTGTAATTACATTTGATGTAGAAGGGTTAACTAAGGTGGCCAGCCTTAGTCATGAAGAAAGAAATGATGCTCGGTATCGAGTCTTGAGATTGTAGTGCCTATGAGGACGGGAAGATGCCAACTGGACTTTACAGATGCTCGGTGGTAAAACATCTCGAGGGATTAACCTATCAGTATTATAGAAACAACCCGATGGAACCAGTCATCGCTGGTGTTTTGATACTCGGTGCATTAGAAGCATAACTTGTATGTTGTAAAATCTCAGTGCATTAGAAGCGCGGCTCGAGTGCCATAGATTCTCAGTGCATTAGAAGCGTGGTCCGAGTGCTGTAGATTCTCGATGCATTAAAAGCGCGGCCAGAGTGTCAAACCTCAGTACTATCAAAGTGATCTGAGGGTGCCAGCTTCAGTCATTGGACTTAGATTCTTGATGCATTAAAATCACAACTCGAGTGTCGTAGATTCTCAATGCATTAGAGGCGTAGTCCGAGTGTCGAACCTCAGTATTATTAAAGCTACCTAAGGGTGCCAACTTCAATCACTAGACTTAGATTATCGGTGCATTAGAAGTACGACCCGAGTGTTGTAGATTCTCGATGCATTAAAAGCGCGATCTGAGTACCAAACCTTAGTACTATCAAAGCGACTTAAGGGTACTAGCTTCAATTACTGGTCTTAGATTCTTAGTGTATTAAAAGCACGACCCAAATATCGATAAAAAGGATAACTGGCAATAGAATGAGGGAGATTATTAATCTTCATGTCTTTTGATATTCTTTTGAATTTTGAATTGTGTAACTATCACATCTGTTCATGTGACAAAAGATGAGATATTTTAGCTGTCATAATGATAATTGCTCGATTAGCAGGCTTTCCTTTTACCCAAAATACCCTTAATGCTATATGAGAGAGGTGTAAGTAACCGTGAGGGCAGTAGTAGTCATTATACAACCTTTCACTCCTCCTTAAATAGGCCAATCATTTTGCTAGCCTTACTTTTGCTTTTCTACTGCCTTCTTCTCGCTAGCTTTTCTTTCAAGTGTTTTCTACAGACTTGCTTTCTTCCTTTTCCTTTCAGGTGAAGTCTCTTCCCCTTTTTATCTTTTTCCTTCTTTATTTATGTTTTATAGGATCCATGGCTCCACGAGAGCACGTCAGTTAAAATCTATTTACATCTAGGATAGATGATAACATGCTTAAATGGTATAGAAGACAATTTAGCATTTCCTAAGATTTCGCCTTGCATACTGCAGATAACAACTTCAAGGCTCATACTCTTTTTTAGACTGACAGAAACTAGTTGTATACTTTATAAGTTAGAAGGGGGTTTTGAATTTCCCTTAGATCCCTTCAGTAGGAGTTTTTTAAATAGGTACAATATAGCTCTTTGCTAATTTCACCCTAACAGTTACTGAATTTTGACTGGGTATATAGAGTTAATGCATAAAGAGGGTAGAGAACTGGATCTGGACATGCTCAGATATATGTATAGTCTAAATAAGAAGAAAGGGGAGCTAATGTTTTCTCTATCAGCTATATCAAATCATAGCCTTTTTTTTAAGCTTTCAAATCTTCACAAGAAATAGAGGCATAAATTCTTCATAGTTGAGCATCCATCAAATTTTATCAATATCCGATGGATGTGGGTCAATGATTGCCAAAAAGTGAAGCATCCCATAAAGTTATCTGTAGAAGACACTGAATTGGTGCTGAGATTGCATATTCAAAGTATAGTTGAGAGAACATTCACTAAGAATTTATCTCGGAGATATCTCCGAAGAGTCTGCCTTAAGAGTATAGATGTTAGTGGTAAGTTTTGAGATTCTGAAGGTATATTTGACTTATATTATTTTTCATTTATAGATGGCTAACTATTTCTCTTTTACTAGTAGAATCTTTTTAGATAAGAAGCCAAAGGAGCAATCGACACATTTGACTGAACAACTTACCCAGGATGCAAAGATCTCGGAGGCTCATGTTGATTCATGCCTGAGTGACAAAGGTAAAACTATGCTCGGTGATACTCAAAAGGAAGCTTTTAAAATTTCTAAGAAGTGCTCCCTTAGTGTGGAGCTGGGTGATAAGGAACAACTTGGGGAGGAGGTCATCAAGCGTCCCAAGCTTGTCGGATGCCTAGATCCGAAAAGATGGATCTTATTAAAGGTGAAGCTCACTGGAGTCTTTAATTTGAAAGTCAAGGATCATTATACTGAGTCTCTGCGATTACTAGATGATATCCAAATGAGGTAGGAGGAGGGAAGGAGTGAGCTATTCAACTCACTGATTAACCATGCCTTAGAGGTAGCATATTTGATCTTGGCTGTAATAATCATTTACATGGATGTATCTATTTTCTGATTTCCTATACTTGCCTATCAAATGGCTCAAGGCCTAATACTAGTAAAGCATAATCATTTCATCCTTTGGAGTGAGTAAAACATTAAAGAGGCTGAGGTTGGGACAATTATGATTGATTATAAGAAGAAGTTAGATGCAATAAAATGTGCCTTAAACTTATTGAAGCTGATAGTGTGAAGTTCAAGTCAAAAACTGAAGTGAGATTGAAGAAGGTCTAAAAGCTTGAGCATTCAAAAACTTAGCTCACTTTAAGGATCGAGACGCAAGATGCCAAGCTCGAAACTCTAAAAAAGGAGTTGGCCAATGAAAAGAAATCCTAGGGTAATGACCTGAGAACTTATCAGAAGATGGTCAAGGGATTTCTTAAGGCCTATAAATTCGAGTGTCGGAGATTACTGTTGGCTCAGCATTTAGAATTAGATTTTTTTTATCTGGATAAGATAACTCCTAATGATCTGGTGTGGGTGGCTGCTGCTGAAGATGTTATTGCTAAGTCTGCTCTTAAGGGTCCTCAATCTATTAAAGAGAAATCTACTTTTGGAGTTACTTCTTCTTGTGCTAAATCCACTTTGATCCTTGAATCTCAGTCTTTAGAAGATGTTAAAACTTATCCTAATGACAAGATTATGATTCTTGGGTTTGAGACTTTATTTGTAAAACACTTAATAAAGATTTATCCTTATAATGTAATATTTTCAATAATGAATGAAGTATATATTTTTTATTTCTCAAACTTGATATACTCTAAATACATTTTATTAATAATATTTCATGAGGTTGTTTGAGTTCTAGTATAAAGGAAGCTCGTTTCCTCATTCATCTTTGATCTTATATGCCCCTTTGGTCATCTTCTCAATAATTTGGTAAGGACCTTCCCAATTAGGTCCAAGTTTACTTGTGCCAGAGTTTCCTTTTCTAATGTCAACCCTTCTGAGTACCCAGTCTCTGACTTAAATTGCTTTGGCCAGACATGTCTATTATAATTCTCTATTTTTAAGCTTTCACCACAATGGATGCTCGATCTCTCCTCTCTTCAAGTAGGTATAGGCATATCTGAGCATTGATATTATTGACTTCCTTATCTAGATTATCAGTTACCTAGTAACTTACTTACCCAATTTTGCACTAGAATTATCTCATCTATCCCATAAGTCAGTTTGAAGGGTGTCTCTCTTATAGAGGTTTTAGGCGTTGTTCTAGACACCTAAATGACATTGTTGAGTTCTTCAACCTAATTTTCCATCTTTTCATCTATTCTCTTCTTTAGACCTTGCATGATGATCCTATTGGTGACTTTTTTCTAGCAATTTATTTGTGGATGAGCTATTGAAGTGAATCGAAGCTTTATATTAAGATTTGAATAGAACTTTCTAAATTTCTCATTGTCAAATTGCTTCTCACTATCTATTATTAAGGTGTGTGGTATGTCAAATCTACAAATGATTTCTTTCTAGAAGAAGTTTTGAATTCGAGCTTCAGTAATAGTTGGGACAACTTCAACTTCTATCTACTTAGTGAAGTGATCTATAACAAAAATCAAAAAATTCTTCTATGAGGTTGAAATAGGAAATAGGCCTAAGATATCCATTCCCCATACTATGAAAGGCCAAGGACTCCTAATCAGATGCTGAGTATTAGAAGGCTTGTGGTTGAGGTGAGCAAACTGTTGACACTTGTGTCATTATTGAACCAATTTATGAGCATCCTAGGACATGGTGGGCCAATAATAACCCTGGAGCAATTCTTTTCTTATTAGTGAATGGTGAGATTCATTAGCTCAAGAGATCCCTTCATGAATTTCTCTAAGTACATAATTTTCTTCCTCTAGTGATAAACACTTAAACCATAAATATAAGAGAGACCTTCTATAACTCTATTGTGCATGGAGTAGTGTGCGACTTTTATCTTTAACTTCTTTGTCTTCAACTTAACCTGCAGGAGTACCCTATGTTCGAGATACTAAATGATTGGCTTTATCTATTTTACTATTTCTTGGATATCCATGATCTCTGCATGCTCAGTGCTTGGCTTCATAATTCCTCAGTAAGCTCAAGTTCTTTGAATGTCTGATTATCTTTTACTGCTAATTTAGCTAGTGAGTCTACCTCTAAGTTTTCACTTATGGGAATTTGGATGATTTCCCACTATCCCCCATCTTGCTAGAGCTTTTTTAAGAGCTTTTTGACTTTCTTAATATATTTGGTAATGTTTGGATCCTTAATCTGGTATGTTCCTCTAACTTAGTTTACCACTAGTTATGAATCAAAGTATATCTTTAGATGCTCAGCTCTGACTTCTATAGCTAACTTTAATCCTGTGATGAGTGCTTCATATTTGGCTATATTACTAGTGGCTTTGTACTTTATTTAAACTGCATATGTGATAATGACTTTGTATGGCCCTTTAAAAATGATTCCTACACTGAATCCTCGGATGGATGAGGCTTTGTCTATGTATAACTTCCACTCTAGGCATTTAGAATGGGAAAAGTCTTCCACTGTCATCTCTTGTACAAAGTCTCCAAAGGTCTAAGCTTTGATTTACTGCTGAGGTTCATAACTAATGTTAAATATTTTGAGCAATATTGACCATTGGAATAGTCCGTCGGATGTCTAAGGTCTTTGTAAGATTTTCTTTAATGGGAAGCTGGATCTTACAATGATTGAGTGAGCATGAAAATAATGCCTGAGCTTTTGAACCTTTAAGTATTTTATTAATATAGCACACTAAATTCTACTTTCTTTCCTCCTTTTTAACCAGTACTGATGCAATTGATTCCTCACCGATAAAGAGATATAGGTATAAAAATTCTCTAGGGATTGGCATGCTGAGCAGAGGGGGTGAGGATAGGAGCTTCTTAATATCTTCAAAGGCAGCCTGGCATTCTTCATTCCATATAAACTTCTTAGAGTTTTTTAAGGCTTGAAATAGTGGTAAACATTTTTTGGCTAATCAGGAGATAAAACACCCCAAAGCTATTATTCTACCATTTAGCTTTTAGAGCTCGTTTAATGATGTCAAAGCTTTCATATTAAGTATGACCTCCATCTTTTATGGATTAGTTTTAATTCCTTTGTGGGATATTATGAATCCTCAGAATTTGCTTACTTTTACTCCAAAGACACACTTCTCCAAATTAAGCTTTATATAATATTGATATAATATTTGAAGGATTTGGTCAAGATCGTTAGAGTGCTGCTCTGTATGCTGGCTCTTGACAATGATGTCATCCACATATACTTCTATATTTTTCCCAATTTAATCTTGGAATACATGGTTCATCAACCTTTGGTATGTCGCTTTATCATTCTTTAATCCAAAGGGCATAACTTTATAGTAATAAAGGCCTTCGTGAGTGATAAATGGTGTTTTCGCCTGATCTTCCTTCTTCATTAGGATCTGATGGTACCCCTGAGTGGCATCCACAAAGCTATATAAGTTCTGACAGGCAGTCGAGTCTACTAGCTAATCTATTATTGGTAATGGATAGTTATCTTTAGGGCATGTCTTATTGAGATTAGTATAATCTATGCATATTATGTACTTTCCATTTGACTTTTTTACTAGCATCACATTAGCTACCCATTCTAGGTATGTCACTTCTCTAATGAATCCTACTTCTAGTAATTTCTTTATTTTCTCGGTGATCACCTTTTATCTCTTATATGCAAAATTCCTCTTTTTCTGAATAATAGGTTTAACTCCTGGCTTAATGTTTAGACTATGTGAGGCAATCTAAGGATCTACCTCAATGATCTCATATACTTTAAAGGCAAAGCTGCCTGAATGTTTGATGAGGACCTTGCTTATTCCATGTTTGACTTCGTTATTAAGCTCATTACCAATTATGACAATCTTCCCTTCAGCGATTTGTAAGATATGGACCTAATCAACCGGCTCAGGATTGCCTCATTATTTCTCAGCTTTTAAGGATTATAGAGGGAATGCTTCCATCTAGGGCTTGATAGCTAGCTGATAGTATTGTTTGGCTATATGTTGATCTCCATGGATTGTTCATGGTCAGGCACTTGATACTTGTAGTTGCATCAATTTTATAGAGGATTAGTCAGCCTATGATGCTATTGTATGTGAGAGGAATATCTACCATATTGAACAGGGCTTTGATAGTTTTCACCTCCTCAGTATCTCGGTTGCCAAATTCTAACTTTAGCTCTACTAGTTTTATCAATTATATAGTTCCTTTGTAAAAGCTTGTAATGGGATTCTGGTTAGCTTTAAGTCAATGACAGAACCTCCCATCACCTTTTAAGCATTCCAAGAGAGTGC
Source organism: Mallotus nudiflorus (assembly GCA_947683625.1). Lineage (NCBI taxonomy): Eukaryota > Viridiplantae > Streptophyta > Magnoliopsida > Malpighiales > Euphorbiaceae > Mallotus > Mallotus nudiflorus. The sequence goes on along the minus strand of CANTUR010000220.1, from coordinate 1,712,635 downwards.
ATTGACAATAATTCCATCATCAATTAGTAATCTCTTTACTAAGTAATTATTAATGAATGCACTCACCAGCAAGGCATCATTGTAAGGATTTTGAATGTGTTTCCTATCTTCCAAACCAAATGTGATAGTCTGCTTCTTGTCAGAGGTAGGGCCTTCCTCTTTTTGAGTTCTTTTAGGCTTTCTTTTAGTCACTTCTCCTCTGAAAATCATGTTAATAACTTTAATTACTTTATTCCGAGCTTTCTTTTGCTTTGGCTTATCTCTATCTTGATCATCTAGCTTTTGGTCTCTTCTAGTTGTGTCAATCAAGTTCTTGAGTTTCCCATTCGCTATTAATTTTTCTATAGCATTTTTCAATTCTGGACATGCCTTAGTCTCCTGCCCATAGTCCCAGTGGTATTGACAGTAAAACCTCCTATCTTGTATGGCCTTCCTGGTTGGACTTAGCCTCCTAGCAGGTGTTATTCCTAATCCACTTTGTCTGATCCATATGAGGATTTTGGATCTAGAGGTGTTTAATGATGTGCACTTCTCCACCTCTTTTTTGAATCCTTCCACCGGGTTTCTGAAGGTCATTCGCTGAAATCTAGTCCTTTTTGGTTTTGACCTTTCATCTTTTCTGATAGGTGCTTTTTCATCGTCTTTGTGCATTCTCCTATCTTTATCCATTTTTATCATTTTTATCACTATAGCCATTACTTCAGTAAAGGTGCTAGGTTCTTCATCAATCAATTTTTCAATCTACATAGTTACTTTGTTAAATCTATCCAAATAGCTTCTCAATAACTCTATAGCCTCTTATCTGCACATTCGAAGATCATTGATGTTTTTGGTAGGAGGAACATTGGTTATGAACTAAGTCTAGAATTTCTCAACTAATTCCTCAAAGAATAAGATAGAGTTCTTAAAAAGCCTGTGGAACCACTTCTAAGCATTCTTGGTAAGTGTATTAGAAAAGACTCTATAAACATGATTTCATCATTTACATTCTGAAGTAGCATCCTAGTCCTGAATGAGGATATATGGTTGATTAGATCCCTAGTCCCGTCAAACTAATATAGTTGAGGCATCCTGAACTTAGTTGGGATCTTTATCCTGAAAAAGGGTGTCTTTCCTTTCAAAACACATTCATCTTCTTTCCTTGATCCAGTACGAGCTTTATGCATAATTTCTTTAACTTTCTGAGCTATATTTTGAGTCATTTAGGGTTGGGATTGTTGTGCTAAATCCTCCTTCTAGAGCTTTATGACTTTCTCTATTTTCACCAGACACATTCAGAGTTGTTGTTGGTGTTGCTACTTTATTATCCACATAGGTTACTTCGGGATTACTACCTTGAATCAATGCATTCAACTATTATTGCATCAGGAGCATCTTGAATGTTTTGAATAATTACTTATTTACTTAATGGAGATAGATTGAGTGTCTGGGTTACTGTGTTTAGGTTTGGTGTGTTTATGGCAGGGGTTTCTAGTAAGCTTGGAAAAGGTATGGGTCTGTTATTATGCTGCAGAGGAGCATAATAAGGGACATCATTTTTTAGTGTCGGCCATCCCTAGGTATTGCCATTTAGAGTGTATGCTCCAAGTAGAGCCTATAATGAGGGTCCAACATACTGAAAGGGTAGTGATGAAATTATTGGCTAAATGGGTGCTGACAGGTTGATTGAAGGAATATGAGCTAATGGGTTAATTTGCATTGGTCGAGATTGGTGGTAAACTAGAAGTCATGATGCCACTGCCTTATTCGGTGGATGCTTAATGGCTTTTAACTCAAGAGATCTCCACAGTCGACGCCATTTGATAACTTATTATCGAGACCTCTAAGTTTGAGCCCTACAAGGAATTAATGAAGGGCAAGGTGAGAGGTAGGGAGAATCTCATAAACCCTCCATTACTTAAATCAGAGAATGTAGAGAGAGAGTTTGGAGAGATAAAAAGAGCAACGAGTATAAGAGAAGACAATGAATGAGAATGAGGGTATGAGATCTTATTTATAAGGATAGTGATGCTCAAACTTGAGAGGAATAATATTCCTCTTTAATGAAAATCCTGTGCCTATTTGGAGAGTATTTCTTCCTGTCTGAGAGTCTCTTTAATTAGGAATCCTTTTCCTATCACATTTTGACATTCTTCGTTTGTAAGTAACCTCTGCATAGGAAAATAAAGCCTTAGCCAAATAGGAATATGTATATGGGGTATTAATTTAATTCCTCTTTTTTTTAAAAAAAATTAAAAATTAAGAGGACTTAAGAATCAAATGAATAAAGTTCACTTCTTTAAATTATTATGGTGAGGGATTGTATAAGACTCACTTATATAATATTACATACCATTAAATAATAATTTAAATTTCTCTCACTCTATTAACACTAATAATTAATTTACTGTGATCTTATAATACTAATAAAAACAATCTCAAAGGAAAGCATGCCTTTAGCCTAATTATAGCTCTTATACATTGATGCATGTATATGTAGTTAAATTTTACAATCTAGTCCTTTTTCTAGACTTCCCAAAGTACTTCCTCTTTTTTCATCCATTACTGGAATGTGATATTGACTTCACTAGTAACCTGGATGCCTTGGTTTGTGCAGTAAACACTTGCCATAGTAGTGTCATCTATCAGGGTTTAAATTCCATGAGCCCTCCTTCCTCTTTAACATATACTAAAATATTAATACAATCTCTATTTTAAAAAAGAAAATCATTAGTAACTAGTAATAACCATCTTTTCATTCAAAATTGACTTTTGTAAAAACTTTAATTAATGCAAGTTTCCAGCTAGGGTTAGTAAAATGGGATACCTATAGATAATGAATTATCATTTATACTTCTACCCTCTATTAAAATGGCTGACTATTTGCATGATCAACCATTTAATTTTGACTTTGATGTGCAATTCAAGTGTTACTGATAACACCATTTAATTGGTGTTACTAATAATTTTATTCAAGTGTGTAGGTTATGCAATTCAAAGAGCAATTTGTTTGATTAATAATACAAGATGTGTAATGATATTCAAAGGGCTTTAATATGAAAATTAATGAAGGATGCAAACCTATGCAAGTGCCTAAGTTATATGGATGTAATTAGGTCTCAAGAATGCAAAATTTTCAAGTTACAGGTGGTTGCTCATGAGCCACCCTCTAGATCATAAGGGGGCTCACAAGCAGTCCCCCGCAGGCTAGCCTTAAGCCTCAGCATGGCAATTTTGAGCCACTTATAAGCTTTGCTCATGATCATGAGCTGCTCATAAGGGTTGTTTGGCAACCTCCAACAGCTATATCAGTGTCCAACGGTCAAAATTTTTAATGGTCATGAGTTGGACGCTACCCTCATGATCGTGAGCAGTTGTTTGACTACAAAAATTTAAAATTCATTAAATATTAAATAAGAGAGCTTGGAGATACAATTAATGGCTCTAATAGCCATATTTTTTATCCTTAAGTATATAAACAACATCTGGAGCTTCATTGAATAGTTAAATACTTGGTTGTTGTAAATTTCTCTCTTAGCTTTCATTGAGCTTTAACATTCTTCTACTAATTCCTTTATTGTTCATTAAACTCTTTGAGAGTTGGTTATGTTAGAAATAGGACTTCTATTTCATTTAATTCTTTGGATAGATTAAAAGGGAATTAAGGTTTATTTCTAGAGGAATTGATTTAAGTCTTCAACTATTAAGACACTTGGATTTGTGGTTAGAGCTAAGCCTTGTGTAAAAGCTCATCATTGTATGGTTTAGAGTTAAGCCTTAAAACTCTTATAATCTCAGTATTTACTAATAAAATTGGTGTGGAGATTGAAAATTCTAACTTAAGGATAAGTTAGGTGAAAACGTAGATTCATTTGTGAATCGAACTCCTTAAATACTTGTGTTCTTCCTTTTACTCTTTTAATTCTTGTTTAATTTCTCTTAATCTTCCTTTAAATTTTCAAAAGCCCTATTCAACCCCCCCCCCCCTCCAGGGCAATTACAAAAATGTATTGACATTTTTTTTACATAGTAGAAATAGTTAGTATGTCAAAGTGTCAGTTTATGGGGAAAGGAAGGAGAACAATGAAATTTTTTATTTCTTAAATTGCCTTGCCATGAAATGATGCAACTCATCAACATTGTTATTGTTTTGGTAACAAGTTATTGATATTATGCATATAAGGAAACAATTTTTCATATTACACATAATCTTTTATTAAAATAATTCAATATAATTTAAAGTATAAAATATATAAATATAAGAGAAATGAGTTATTTAGTAGAAGCCACCATGGTTGGAAGTATGAGCATGTTTAAAATCATGTCTAATAAGCATATTTTCTAGAAAGAAACACGGTTTAGAGCATGAGAATGTTTCCAATCATGTTTGATAGGTTTCAAACTTCTAATGATAGACATGGGTAGGAACACAAGCATGTTACAAGTGTAAAAATGGCTAGGCAAAAAATTATTTTGTATTGTATTTTCCATAATGAATAAAGAAGTGTATAAGTAATATTTATACAGTGGTAAGTTATATAAGATAAGCCTAACATAAGTCACTTTGTAACAAACTAATAACAATAATACTATAATGATAATTTACCGTGTCAATACCCCTTAGCAAGTCAATAAGGAGTGAGCTAGAAGCCACAATTTGGAGAAAAAGTACTGGAATTGGTGAACGCTTAGAGGCTTAGTGAAAATGTTGCCAATTTAAATAAGACCCTTAGCTACTTTCTCACGAACAAAGTGAAAGTCGAGTTTAATGTGTTTAGTATGAGCATAAAAGATGGATTGGAGGACATATATATTGCTCCAATATTATAACACTTGAGAATTGGTTTGGTTGAATAAGAAAAACCAAGCTTAGACAATAAAGATTGAATCCAAATTAATTCAGCAGTAGCGTTAGGAAGGGCTTTATACTCACTTTTTGAAGAAGAGCGAGCAGTAGTGTCTTATTTTTTAGCACTCAAAGATATTAGCAAATTACCCAAATAAATTCCAAATCTACTAGTAAAGCATCGTGTGTCCAGACACCCTCCTCAATCCTTGTCAGAATAACACTGAGGAGATAGTTTGTTGGTGGAGTTAAAATGAAAAGAATAATTGATGGTGTGCTTTAGGAGCAAATAAGCTGCTTCACAATTGCCCAATGGACTTTAGTTAGGGAATGCATGAATTGACAAAGATGATTAACTACAAATGTAATGTCCGGATGTATAAAGGTTGCATACTAGAGAGCTCTAACTACATGGAGGTTAATGTGTGGTTGATTAAAGGATTTGTCAAAATGCTTGGACAAGACAGGGGTAGTTGCCATGGGAGTGAGATAACTTTTGGTGTCTTGCAATGTAGTTTTGATAAAAAGATCTACTAAATATTTTTGTTAACTAATGGAAACACTGGTAGGTGTTTGAGACACTTGAATGCTAAGAAAGTATTGTAGGCGCTTGACATTTTTTATTGGAAATTCTTGTTAAAGGCGAGAGATGACTTGATGAATGAGTGAAGAAGAAGAACTTGTAATAATAATATATCATCGATATAATTAAGTAAGATTACCAAGTCAATGCTTTGCCAGAAAATGAACATTGATGAGTCGACCTTAGAAGATGAAAACCCTTATTATAAGAGAAAAGTACTAAGCTGAGAGAACCAAGCCTTTAGTGCTTGCTTCAAACCATAAAGGGATCTTTTCAGAAGACAGACATAATTAGGATGTTGTGGATTATGGAACCCTTAAGATTATTCCATGTAGATAGTGTTAGCAAGGTCACTATGAAAAAAGGCATTAGAGATGTCTAATTATTGCAAACTCTAGTTTTTTTAAGGCAGTTAAAGAGAGAATAAAATGAATTATTGTTGATTTTACCACCGGATTGAAAGTTTGATCATAGTTAACTCTGTCTTATTGATTGTATCCTTTAGCTACAAGTTTGGCTTTATAGCGAGAGACACCGTTGTTAAGATTTCTTTTTATGTGAAAAATTCATTTATTTCCCACTATGTTATGATAAGGAGTGCGAGGTACAAGTTGCTAGGTATTATTTTGGAGAAGGACGTTAAATTCAGCCTTTATGGCATTGCGCCATTCTGGATTTTTATTTGCAACAAAGAAGGAGTGAGGTTCAAGTTGAAGAGGGGAAGTGGTGGATTGGGTTTGGGTGAGATGGGCTTGGCAATGGGTCATGGTTGAAGGTTATAGTTTCATAAAGTGCATTTAGGTAGAAGGGATAGGTTGGGTAGTGGTAGTGTTTAGGTTAAGAGTGAATTGTTAATTGGGATATGAGGAAAAATTGACAACTAATTACAAGTTTGAATTATTTGAGGATGGGTGAGAGGGTAAGGGAGAGATGGTACGGGAAGATAAGGATGAAAGAGAGGGGGTGGGGCTGTTTGATTTTGTTAGGGAAAGAGAAGTAGGTGATGATAAGGAATTAGAAGTAGAATGCATACCTTAGTGAGTAGGATAGACATGGCTTGTAGTCAATTGTAACCAATAAGTTGGAGTGGGGTCGAGACATGAGGATGATGGTGATAGTGATAGTGTTTGTGTAGAAAACAAAGACTTATTGATATAACCCGATATTTTAAATTATTAAATTTATTTAGAGATATGCAGTGTTAATAAATAATTTAAATTTTTATATATTATGATTAATTTGTGTAATTTAATTTTAGTGTTGTATATGATTATTTATTTATCTATTAATATTATTATTATTAATATTATTATTATTATTATTATTATTAGTATTATTATTATTGTTATTATTATTTATGAATAGTATTAATTTATTTTATCATAACTATTTTAATATGTAGAGGAATTATTTGAAAGTGATTATTATTTAAAAATATTATTATTATTATTATTATTTTTTATTTTTGTGTATTTTGTCTTTTCCTGGTTAAAATATATATATATATATAAAGAAAATTTCTCCCTCTTTCTTTCCCTCCCTCTATTTCTTCTCCCCCTCCCCTTTCCTTCCTCTTCTTCTTCTTCTTCTTGCACAGAACTGTGTGCCACCACCCACGCCACCAATGACCACCACAATGCCACCATCACGTCGCTAGCACCACCTCCTTTCTTCTCGGCGCTTTTGCTGTCAACAAAGCTCTTCCTTCCTCGATTTTTCATCAAAGACAGCAGCAACATGCCGATGACGATTTTCAACGATTTCATCTCACAATTTCAGGCTCTATCAACTCCTCTCGGGCAAGCTTAATCCTTGGTCGTTGTGAGTTTAGAACGTTCGATAATTAAGTTATCTTCAAGTTTTAGTGTAGGTCTATTTTGGTTTTTGATTTTTTTTTGAGCTCAAATTTGGTTGAACCATGCTTAATTCCTTTGCAAACATTGTTGTGTGAAGCTAGAGCTACTCAAAAATATTTTTGTTTGATTTTTATGAATTATTTAAATTTTGGTGTTTTGGTTTTCCAGAGAGTCACTGTTCTGGTGACCCTCGCCAGAAAGTTTTTATATTTTTAATAAATTTTTTAAATTATTTGGATGATAGTTCGTGAAGAAAATTTGATGAGATCGATTTTCGATTTTTAGTTACGAATTTTTGAAAGTTTATGTAAAAAATTAATTTTTGGAAAAATTAATATAAATTAGTAAATTTGGTGTTTTAATTGAAATTATTGTTAATTAGTATGTTTTGAATAATTTTGGAATAATAAATAGTATTAAAATAATTTTTATGAATTATATACTGTTTTTAACTAATTAATAATAATTTCCAGAAATATATTCAAATAATAATTTTATTTACTGTTTTTGTGATTAAATGAATTTTTAACTATTTTTATTACACATTTGAACTATTTAAATAATTATTTATGAATTTTACTATTTAATTTTGAATAATTAAAAAATGAATTTTTATTAATATTATATAATTTATTTGAGATTTATTAACTAATTTGAAAATAATTAGCTTTAAGGTATTTATTATTTAAAAACTTGAATTGAGATATTTTACTGATTTTTATAAATTTTAATGATTTTTAATATATTATTATTAAATTACTGATTTTTGTTTATTTGGTTCTCGGTTAGACAATTGTGTAGTTCGGAGGCCCAACTCGAGAAGTTGTGCTTTTATGGATATTGAAATATGTTTACTTGTAGGATTGACTCTATTTTTAGTAGAGAGATGTCCGTTTTATAAAGAAGACTCTGTCAAATTTTTAGTAGAATTCTCGTAAAACGTGACATTAGGTTGATCCTAAATTTTTAATTTGGTCTAAGTCATGTCTTAAATCGAGTTGTCTTTTAGAATTCCTAGAAGTATAAAATTAAGAGTTCAATTCTAATATTATTATTTATTTATTTATTTTTTATAGTTGCGCCGAGACTGAGACCTACTGGACCAGACCAGTCTATTTCTTTTAAAGTAGCGCACAACTGTGAGTTATTATTTTATATATGCATTGCATGTAGAATACATAATTATGAGCATCCATATTTTTATAATGTATTTAAATATGATTTATTTTACTAAATGATTATATATATGTTTGGTATATTTTTGGCATATATTTGGTATATATGTAACATATATGTTTGGTATATATTCGGTATATTTTTTGTATATACTCAGCATATATTTGATATGTTTTTAGTATACAATTGGTATATATTCAGTATATGTTTTGTATACAATTGATATATTTCTTTAAAAATGGATGATATCATATTTAAATTATACATTTTATTATTTTAATTAATTATAAGATTTATTTGAAGGATAGCAGTAGAACGTGTTACCTAGTGGGCTGTACTAGGATTGTGTACGTACCAGTGCATTAGATTTTAGGGTTGAGATTATGAAATTATTTGATGTGAGACTTGATTATGTTGATTATTAAGAATTGTGCGGTGAGAGTAGTGTGATTGCGGGAGCTCGGTTGACCTAGTGTCTCGGGTCAATTACACTAACAATGAGACTGTGGGAGCTTGATTGACTTAGTGTCTCGGAGTCAGTCTACTGTCCAAAAAAAAAATGAAAAAGAGAAATATTTTGGAATTAAGTAAGCTTATGGGCTAGTGAGATTCAGTAATCGAGGTTGCGAACTATTTAAAGTTAAGCTCTGATCCTTCACTAAAAATAAATTTTTCTGTATTTATTATTATATAAAGGTGGATTTTAGCATCTGTGTGAAATGCAAATATATATATTTCTACTAATGTTTGTCTGTATATGACTTTAGGTTGCATGTATATATATTATAATAATTCACTCAGTGAGGCCTGACTCGCCTCAACATTTTTTTTTCAAGATCTACATCAGACCTTCCTCATAGTACTATTTGTCGGACTCTTTTTTCTCTAGCTAATTCATGTAAACACTGAACTATCATTTTCTTGTATTTAGTAATCATTACAGTAGTAGTGTTATTGTATTAGTAGTGTGTTGTACTAGTTAGAGATTTTGTACATGAATGTTGTATGAAAATATTTTTATTATGTTATAAAATAAAGATTTTCTTTTTATTTTAATTAAAGTTTTACTTCTAGTGTATTTTTATATTATTAATTGCATGCGTTTTTATTTTAAGGCTTGTTACGAGTTTCGGATTTCAAAGAATTCCCGTTCCCTAGCGCCAGTCATGACTCCCCGATTTAGGTCATGACACTTATTAAATTTTATATGACATGCAATGTGGATTCAATGACTACAGGGATCCAAACAACGATGTCCATGATGCATTGGAGATGGGCCTAAATAAATACATAGTTTTGTTCAAAAATTAAATTTGGAGCTATTATAGGGATGTAACAATGGGTAAATGCAACAACAAAAATTTTTTAATTCATGATATTTAGGATTGACACCATAAAGTTTGAAATATGGTGAATAAGAGTAAAGAACAGGTGTAGGCATTGCATTTATAAGAAAAATAGTTGTGTTAAAGGCGTATAGCAAGAACTTGAGAGAAACATGACCATGAGCAAGCAATGTGAGACTGGTATCAATAATATGTCAAATTTTATGTTTTGCAAGCCCATTTTATTCATGTGTATATGGGCAAGCAATGTGATGTAAAATTCCTTGAGATTTAAGATATTGTTAAACTTTTTGAAATTCACCCCCTAATTAGAGTAAAAAGCTTTTATGATGGAATGAAATTGAGTTTTAACATATTGATTAAAATTACAATGACATTATAAACATCACTCTTATTTTTAAGGAAGAAGATCCATGTAAAATGAGTGAAATCATCAATAAAATGAATAAAATAATGATAACCAACATTGGAAAGAATAAGGGAAGGTCCCTAAACATTCGAATGTATTATTTAAAAAGGAGCATTAGATATATGTTCTATAGAAGCATATGGTAACTTGGAAAATTTTCCTAAGAGACAAGCCTGACAAAGGGTAGTGGGTGCTATCGAAACATTGAGATGGTGCTGCTTAGCAATATGGGAGAGCACTTGATGATGTAGATGACCAAGTCAAGAATGCGATAGAGAATATGAATTGGAAGAGTCTGTGAGAAATATTTTATGGAAATTGGATAGGAATTGATACATACCATGTCTATTTTCTCTCTTTAATAGTATCTTGCTGGTGTCCAAATCCTTAATAAGAAAATAGTAAGGCCAAAATTTAAAATAACAATTGTTATCAATACAAAGCTTATGAACTGAAATTAATGGTTTAGAGATATAAGGAACATGGAGAGTGTTAGGCATAATAAAAGATTTAGAAGGTGTATTGAAATGGCATGCACCCATATGAGCAATGTCTAAACCTTTGCCATCACTTATATAAAGCTTGTCCGATTCAGAGAATGGCTAAAGAAGATGAAGGGAGCCCAAGTCTAGAGTAATGTGTGTTAAGGTACCTATGTCAGCCGGCAGTACCTAAAAGGATTAATGATAGGTATTATGATGCTGAGAATGAGACAGCGACAACTGTTAGGCAATTTTTGCAAGTTCACAGTTTGCAACAAGTAGTAAAGAATGAGAATGAATATCATTCCCACGAGGAGATTGATACCAAGTACTAACCTTATTTTTATTTCCATAATCTAATAAAATTGAATAATTGTAATGAAATAATAAATCAATGATAAAAAATAGAAAACTTAAAACTGAAATAATTCTTTTTAAAATTTAATAATTAAAAATCTAAAGTCTAGATTTGCTTTACTAGCTATTACTTAGATTACAGGATTTTTTCACAATTCAATTCATTAACTCAGTCAAGGGTAAACCACTTAAATTACTTAGAGTCTCTTTCGAGTTCATTTAAGAATACCATAGTTAATTACAACCTATTTTTATGGTCACGTTAATTAACTAGGGTTCATTAAGTTTCTTAGCAATTTATTACTCCCTGAAAGATTTGTCTACTTTTGTGATCAAGGTTCCTAAGTTTTATAAGTCTATGAGCTGATAAATCATGCAACTTTCATTTTCTCTAATTTACCCCAAAACATGCAAACAATTGGGCCCTTAATGAAATACAAGACATTAAGCACAACTCATAAAATTTACTGAAAATTAATTCATTGAAAGGAAATAGGAATCCAAACAAGTAATAGTCTAGCTACGCAAATCCAAACCTTAAATAAAGTTTAGCCATGCATGGTTGTGGCAATGAACAAAAATATAATAAAAAGAGTTAAAGATGAAGAAGAAGATATAATGATTGTTGCTCTTGATTCTTGCACAAATCCTCTTTCTTCAATCTTCATTAGTTGTTTGCCTATGCTTTTAAAAGTGTGGATAGAATATGGATGATCCCTAAAAGCTCTCTTGTATCCCTTTTTATATGCTAGGTCTCATAGAAAACCTACTTACACTTGAATTTTGTAACTTCTATTGAAAAGGAAATTTTCTATGCTCGACATGGTTTCAGGCACGGGATTATACAGGTCGTGCCACATCATTGATTTTATGACACAGATTCTATCTTGGCATGTTGTAAATTATACCACTTTCTAGTGATTTATTTAATTTGCACAGAAGAGAATATGACTTCCATGATGACGTGTGCCATCCTATGCTACAACTACTTCAAGTTCAGAGGCAAATAGGGCTTTCAACATGTTGTGTCTCAAACCTTGCTGCATTATTTCAGCTTTCAAAATAGGATATAGGCACAAGTATGCCATGACGTAATCCACGTTGCACCAGTCCTTTATTATTTTGGAATTCCTTTCTAGACTTACTTACAAAAAAAAGGAAGACTTATTAATTTTAATTAAAAACTCCTAAATAAACTAAAATCAATAGGAAACTATAATGAAGGTCCATCTTAAAGAAATGTCTAATTAAACTTAAATTCTTCCTAATTATTACTAACTATTATTCAAAATTCATTAAAATTCAACTTAAGGACTTGTATAAAATTACATTCAACAATAACTAATAACTAATGTATGCTTGGGGCAAGAAGGCAGATGAAGGATGAGAGCACTGATATCTGCGTTGACACACTACTACCACTATATGGTTATGTAGTCCATAAATATGACATGAGATAGCTTTGTAGCTGCGGTTTTGCCAGGATATGCTGAAATTGAAATTTGGAAAATGAGGTAAGGTAGGTGGTCAATAGGAAAAAGAAGATTGAATAGGAGGGGTGGGAAGCACGGGTGGTTTATGAGCAAGATTAGCCATATAAAAATCAAAATTACTTTTTAAAAGGATTTCATGGGATATTAGTTGGTTGTGTAATTCATTAAAAGTAGTAGGTTCGGCTCTCACGTTTAAGGAGGAGATAATACTTTAATATTCAAGGCCAATATTGAGGAATATAATGGTGTTGAATTCAGCAGCAGTCATGTGTCATTTAGCAGTTACTAGTTCATCAGAGATGGCTTTGGCTTTGTGAAGGTATTCAGTAATAGAGAGATCATGCTTTTTGAATTCTTATAATTCTATGTGAAGTTGAAGTTGCCAATTTTAGAACACTGCTCCGAATGCATTGGCAAGGGCAGTCTAGGCTTGACAGGAAGATGTGACTCCAACAATGTAGGGAAAAATATCTTCAGTAAAGGAAGAGAAAATCCAGGACAACAACAACTAATCCTTCTTAAACCATGTTTGAAATTCAGTGTTAGAAATTAGAGAGGGTGGATTTTTTGGGCTTATGGTTGTTGCAGGTGGTGGTAGTTTGGATCCATCAACGTATCCCATGAGGTTTTGAGAATTCAGGCGAGGTATGAGTTAAGTTTTTGAAGTAAGGTCATTTCTTGGAATGAGTTTAATAGAGAAATTGATTTGGATAGATGTTGAAGAAGAAGAGGATGAAGAAGAAATAAGAACTAATTGAGTTTTAGAATTTGATGCCATCTTGCTCTGATACCATGTAAAAGTGTCTAGGTAAAGAATTGTTTTGTATTGTATTTTTAATAATGAATAAAGAAGTGTACAAGTATTATTTATAGAGTGATAGGTTATACAAGATAAGCCTAATGTAAGTGACTAATAATAACAATATTACAATGATAATATGCTGCATTAATAACAGGGTGTGTTAATTGACATGGTCGAGTATATAGTTGTGACCTCGGGTGTGTTCTAAAAAGTATATGAACAACATGCTTTTGAGTTGCAAACATTCAATGAATGGTTACATTCTTTCATTGAATGATTGTGTCTTAAATTTATATATATATATAACTTTATAAAACCATATCTCCAACATATTAAAAAATTGATTATTCATCTCTTTTGTATTTTTCTTTATATATTTCTTAAAATGTTCTTTAGAAACTTTAGATTGTTTACTAAGTTTTTAAGTTTTGTTGTATCCTAAAAATGCTTTGCCATAAAAACCTAGAGCAAGTATAGTGGGGGCAATAAACACTTGAAAGAAAGTGATTATATCATGCTTTAAAGCCTAAGACACACTGCTACCATAACATTTTTCAAGTGTTTATCAATTTTCATTCAATATGGATACCAAATTTGATTTTGCTTTTAAGATTGTGAATCAATAATTTATGAAATTAAATAAGATTTTATGGAACCAATTTTACCCATTGGAGAGACAAGTTATTATTTATTCTTACAGCTTTGAAGATTGCTTTTGTGTTGGATAAAAATTTATCTCCACTTCCTGCACCACAATATTAATGATGATGAAAAAAAAAACAAAACAAGGAAGAAACATGAAGATGATGAATTTATATGTAAAGGTCACATTCGTAATTCCTTGATGGACTGTCTTTATGATCTATTCTCTTCCATAACATGTCTACAAAAAATTTAGGCTGCTACAATATTGAAAAATAAGGTGTTGATAAATTTCTTATCTCTAATTTTTTTTATTTTGTTATTTTTAATAATTGTTCAATTTTGAATCAAGTGCATGAAATTCAAATTCTAGTTTCAAAACTCAAGGATTTAAAGATTAATATTTCTAAACCATTACAAGTTTGTGCAACAATTACATAACTTTCTCCTAGTTGGAATAAATATAGGAAGATGATGCACGCTACTTAAAATTTTCCTTTAGATCAACTCATGAAGCATTTGAGCATTGAAGAAGAGTCACGAATATGTGAAAAGAAATTCATTTATGAGTCTGGTCATAAAGTGAATTATATTAACGAAAAGATTAATAATCATAAAGGTAATTACTCAAATAAAGGAAAACAAATCTTAAGGTTAGTTCTTAAAAATCCTGAGTGTGCCATCATTGATTTTGTTAGGAACTTAAAATGTTTACGCTAGTAATAGTTTAAATTGAAAGATGCTCTTATTATGCATACAATTTGATTTAATACTTTATACTACAAACTAAAAAGGGAATTATTAAGATAATTAAATATAATTTGAAGTATATAGTATATAAATACAAGAGAAATGTGTGTTTCACTTTATTTTGATATATAAAACCAAAAAAAGGATAGAGAGCAACACAAGTATGTCCATGGCCATGTTGAGTGTCTTTGATATTCAATGGTTATTTGGTAGAAGTTAACACAGTTGGAAGTATAGGTGTGTTCAAAACCATTTTCAATAAGTATATTTTCAGAAAGCAACACAGTTTGAAGCACATGCGTGTTTGAAACTGTGTTCGACGGTTTTGAACTTCTAGAGACATATGGGGAGGAACACATGCATGTTAGAAGGTGTGTTGATAGACATAGCCTGAGACACAAAAGTGTCCTCGAATGTATTCTAAAAAATATATGAATAGTCTGTTCTTGAGTTGCAATCATTCAATGAATGGTTATGTCCTTTCATTAAAGGATTGTATCATAAATTAAAAAGTACATATAACTCTATAAATACACATCTCTAACATATCAAAAAACTGATTATTCATCTCTCTTGTATTTGTTTTTAAGGGGCTTCAATAATGCCCTGAAGGCATAGATGCCTTCAATTTTTTAGTCATTGGATTAAAATATAAATTACAAGCCATTAGATTGAAATTAAAAAAAATACCTACAATCTGTAGATAAGGTTACCTTTATAGTTTAACACGGAAACTTTTCTTTTTTCCAATCCAAGTTGTCACTTCCTTTTTAAAAATAATAGATTAAGACATAATATATAGTGGACTATAAAATAATATATGGTTGACCATAAAAAATACCAGAGAGTATAAATTTCACTAATTTTTTCAGTGGTTAACCACACAATATCACAAAATATCAAGTAAAAAGACAAAAGAGCATATATTTTACTAAATTCTTGTATTAAAGAAAATTAATAATAAAATGATACATAGTTGACCACAAAATGATATAGATTGACTTTAAAATTATGATATGGGTTGATCACATACTATCAAACAAAAAAATTGGTTGATCATGGAAATCAATTCTCAAAAATTTGATATTTATTTTTACAAAATTAATTTTTGTGATTTAATAAAAATATTACGATTTAATTAGTTTTGTAAAATTAACATCCAAAGTATTTTAATTAAAAGTAATTTAAAATTGTTAAAGTATTAAGAATTTAAACTGGAGTAAATTTAAATTTTTAATAATTAGTAATAGAATATGCTTTAACTTGATTTACTATATTTAGGTTTTCAAAATGTCTTAGAATTTTATTCCATTTTTGATGTCAAGTTTTGTTATTTCTATATTTTTCTAGTGCTATTATGTCATTAGTTTACTAGTTTATTATTTTTTATTACATTTATCTTTGTGGATGTTGTAAATAGCACAATGTAAATTTTGTTATGCTAACATTTATTTTCTAAGGTTTTATTACATTTGGCCCTAGATCTGTTCTTTTACACCATTTTTTATGTATTTACTAAATGAATCATGTAATAATTGTAATTATCTTTTTTTTTTCTTCATGCTTTTCATTATTAGCTATGGATGGATAAGTGTGTCTGTATATATTTTTTCATACCGAAACTAAAGTGATGCAAAAAGTGTAACGAGTATTAGCTAATAAGAAGTATCTAATTATAAACAATTTTCCGAACTCATAATCTTTATTTAAAGGATGCTTTTTATTAAGTTTGATATTACCTCTCATTTTTCGAGCAATTAGATGACAACTATTTACACAAGACTTTTTCGAGTTTCTAAAAGGATTCTTGTTTCATCCTTAAAGGCATATTTGATTCTATTTCCAAAGTCATGGTCGTATTTCATTTTGATTTTTGAACGCCTTTCACTCACTAACAGTAGCGACTCCACTGGAGATTAAAGATATGTAATGATTTTGAAATGAGCTACTTCTTTTGGTAGTCCTATCTTTAAGATATTATAGAAATGCCCAAGTTACAATTGATTAATTTACAATGTGGTTAACTATATTATAAGAAAATTCACCCTCAACTATATCTAAATAAGTTGTTGTCATTATATTTTAATCAATATTGTACTACAAAATTACAAATATATAGTAAGAACTATTTTTTTATTTATTTTTAAAATAGTGACAAATTAATATTTTTATTTTTTATATATATACTAAAACAATTATCCTAATCAAATTCAAATATTTTTAATTTTGATATTCATGAATATTACTTAGTTTGGTCAATGATTTAAATATTAAAAATTAACTTTATTGGTTTGGTTAAAAATAATTGTTTTAAATCAACTAAATTAAAATTGGAACAAGTTGAAAACATTTGATTTTTTAAATTATTTTAACCAACCTAAAACGTTTGGTTTTTTAAATTGTTATATATATATATATATATATATATACACACACACACTAAATCAATTGTCCTAATCAAAATTCAAATATTTTTAATTTTGATTTTCTTGAATGTTACTTAGTTTGCTTAATAATTTAAATATTTAAAAATTGACTTTATTGGTTTGGTTTAAAATAAATGTTTTAAATCGACTAAATTGAAATTGGAACAAATATTTCTGATTTTGTTAGACAATTGAACCTATACTGTTTGTAAAAATTAATGATTGAATTTAGATTGAATCAAATTCCGTAGAAAAATCATTATTGTACGATTTTGTTTAAAAAAATAAAATATTATAACTAAATCATTAAAAATTATTCAATATCTTCAATTGATTTGAATTCAGATCTCATTAAGTTTTTGTATACTATTTTTTAATTTTTTTAAAAATTCATATTTGATAAAGAAGATTAGTTATATTTGTTCTCATATTATTTGTTAATTTTTTCAAAATTATTTCCATATGATTTATTTAAATCTTTGAAAATAATAATAATAAAGTCATTATCTCCACTACTAATATGAAATTGTATAGAATCATTCACTATATTATTAGTTCAATAAAATCATTATTATTTCTAATTCAAGTCATCTTTTATATTTATGACATCAAAAATTTTTAAAATTTGAAGTCAATGACATAAATTTTTTTTTAAATATTACTCTATTCAACTTCATTTACATTAAAAATAGTATTAACCACACACATTAGATACATAATATTTATGTTGTTATTAAAAATATGTATATTTGTTTAACAATAAAAATTAAAATAATTGAATTTGAAATTTCTGTTATACAATAATTTTATTTTTATTATATATTAATTTACAGTTTAATTTAAATCATCTCCTAAAGTATATAAAAATATATTTAATTTGATTTGTTAACTTTACAATTTATGTTTAACCATAAAATAATTTATGGTGAATCACAAATGTTTAATTTAAATTCTAAAAACATAATCATATTCTTTTAAAATTTATAATCGGTTAACCTAATATAATATATAACTTTTTTTTCAAATTATTTTTTTTAAAGTGCAAAAAAAAAATCCTTGTTTTTATATATTTATTAAAAGTTGTTTGAAAAACTTCAAATTTTTTATTATTTAAATTTTCAGACTTTTTAATATTTTTAATGTGTTTTGCCAACAAAAACATAAAGCAAATATAGTGGGGTAATAAATACCTAAAAAAAAAAATTATATCACGCGTCAAAATCTAAGACATACCCACTCCCATATAACATCGATATTTTTCATCCACTTAAATTCTTTCACATAAAGTTGTTTTAAAATAATTAATAGTTAAATTTCTTGCACATAAAGTTACGAGTGAAGACAACCTTAAAAAAATATTTGTTTTGTGTATGTATGTTTAGTTTATGTATTGTTTCTATTATACTTTACGTAATTTTTTTAAGAAAACATAATTTGTATGTCCGATTTATGTTCATGGATATTTTCCTTTAAATAAAAAAAAAAGTGCAATAACAAAAAAAAATAAAAATTTCGTATCATTTTGTAATTTTAACCAAAAGTTTTAGTTTTGTTTTTTTATCCCAATTAAAGAAGTCGTTATAATTCTATCACACATCTTACAATTTATTCAGATTATTTCAATTATACATATGTGACAACTCAAAGCAATAATTTTACTATTACCCTTACAGCTATAGATAATTTATAATAATTTTAATTACTATCTATGTGAACTCAATTTATTAATTTTTTTTATCAAAAATTTGTAAATAATAATCAATATTTTAAGTATCTATAAATAATTATAAATATTCTCATTTTACCAATTGTTTAGAAAATTGTTGAACTAGACAAATAAAAATGTTATTTTTTTTTTGTAATTTCATTCAATAAAATGACAAAATTCAATCATTAAAATAAAATTAATTATTAGTACAACATTTCTAATATTTAATATTTAATATTTTTAATTTTAAATTATTATTATTATCTATAATTAATTTTGTAACATTATATAAGACATTATATTATGATTGAGATTTTAACTATAATTAATTAGTGATGATATTGTTAAATTACATTTTAATATGCAGAATATTTTATTTAATATTTTTATCTTTAATACCAAATATATTATTATTATTATTATTTTTATTATTATTACACTTTGCTTCCATCCTAATGGTTTTATATATCTAGCAAAGAAAAGGTGTAGATCTGAACGAGAAAGTAAAAAAAAAAGGGACAAGAAGAGTACAAGAATAGCATGTGGAGGTGAGTATATATATAAATAGAAATAAAGTACAATACAAAGATGAATAGTAACCTAATTTGTATTTAGTTTAGTAAGGCAAAATCCATTTTTCAATCTGAATCCTTAGACTTTTATATATTTTTTTTATATGCATGGAGTCCTTTGGTCAAAATTCAGATTGTAAAACATAAGATTTAGTCCCTATATTTTAAACTTATATCTAATTAAGTTCTTATAATTTTAATTTTTAATCAATTTGATCCTACTTTTTTCTATATATTTTTAATTAAAGTGACCTTAATTAAAATTTAAATAAATTATGTATTATTTCATCATTTTATTATTTAATTTATATGTACGTCATTTAATATATTTATAACCATATTAAAATATTCATCTAATTCAATTTGATGTAATATGAAACTAAAATTATTAGATTCAGTAATATTTTAATATTTGGTTCACAACTTCGACGTAGTCAAGTATTTTCTCCATACATATTCAGACCTAACATTTATAATTAAAGAAAAATTTTATACGTAATAAATTGAAATTTTAATTAATTAAAACATGAAATTATAATAAATGCAAAAATATTATTAACAAAAATACAATTTTTCCAACCAAATATTTTATAATTAATGCAATTCTAAACTTATAATATTCATATAATTAAAATATATATACTCTAATTTTTTTTAATTTGTGTATCAATTAAAAAAATGAAAATGGTTATGTTATTATTCAATTATTATTATTATTATTATTATTATTATTATTATTATTATTATTATTATTACCCAAATTAATATTTTGTATTTATAACTATATTAATTGATTTGCACATAAATTAAATAAGAAAATGATGAAATGATATATAATTTATTTAAATTTTTTAATCATTCTAATTAAGGTCACTTCAATAAAAAATATATATATATATATATAAAAAGTAGGATCAAATTGATAAAAAAAATTAAAATTATAAGAATTTAATGAGATATAATTTAAAAATATAGAGACTATTCTATACATTTTACAATATGAATTTTGACCATCGAGTTGTCTAAGAATTCAATTCATCAAAATATATATAAGGACTCAATGTAAAAAGGTGAAAAGTGGAGGAACCGAAAAATAGGTTTTGCCGTATAGAAATTAAAGGGTACGTACGTATGCAAAAAGAAGACCAACAAAAAAAAAGAAAAAAAAAGAAGCAGTAATGAAACGGCAAAGCATGAGTACGGTATGGGGCTAATGACGGAGTGTGGAAACAGAGCTGACCACACAGCACAGCAGTCCCTATTCCGGATAAGAACAAATTCTGAATTCTCTTCTTTTGCCACGTTTCTCATCCGTCCCATCAGCATCACCATCACCATACCATAGCATATAGGCAGACTTCTTAATGATCATGATGCATACATACATGCATGATAGTGTGATACATGCCATGATGGGTGTGAGTGAGTGAGTGAGTGAGTGAGAGTGAGAGTGAGAGTGAGAGTGGGGTTGTGTGATTGCTACATGCATTTTAACTTTGAAAAGGAAGTTGTCTATGTGAAAATACACAACAAGGGCCACAAAATTTTGCCTTGTGTGCTTGGCTCAATTCTAATTGGACCCACACGTCTTTTGCATCTACAAATAAATTAATTAAAATTCAAAAATAATAATAATAATAATAATAATAATAATAATAATTAAGAGATAAAAGAAATTTCAACTTTTTCTCACAATTGTTTTTCATATTTAGAATTTATTTGATTCAAATAAATTTCATAAAATTTTAGGAAATGTATTTTGTAAATCTAAATAAATATGTTTAGTTGAAATAAATATTTTATAAAATTTATTTTAAATTGTAATTTTTAAATTTTTAAAATTATTTGAAACTAAATTAGTTTTTATTAGTAAAATATATTTAGTTTAAATGAATTTAAAATTTGAAATTCATTTACAGATGAAATGAATTTTCAATTTTTTATAAAATTGAACAAAATAAGTGGTTAGATAAAATTTGTATAGTGGTAATAATAATATATTAATATAAACATTTTTATTTAAATTATTAATATTAAGATCTCAGTTTAATTTGGATTGAATTACAAAATTAATAAATATTTTTTAATAATTAATTTAATATAATTATATATCGTAATTTATTACAATTATTTGTAACATGAGTTTTTAAACTTTAAATTTTATTTTTAATAGTTACTTATCGAATTGTGTCCACAAAATTTTACATAGTCTATTAAACCCACCAAAATTTTTAAAATCTTATAATAAAATTTATTAATGATTTTATTCTTGAATCAAGAATTAAAAAAAAAAAAAAAAAAAAAAGCTCTTTTTTTGAATTTTTTAAATCCTTTGTCTGGTTATGGTGGACATTAGCTAGTTTTTGAAGTGATATTTATATGTATATATATGAATATGTCACCTTTATAGTTGTGTATTTTCTATCATTTCAAAAAGACTGAGACTGATAAAATATGAAATAAGAGATGCTAAATATATATATATAAATATATATAGTGTGTGTGTGTATGAGGTGAATGGTCCCTTCAATAGCGGTCCCAAGTATCGGATTATATGCCAAATGTCTCATAAGCAAGATGAGTTTGGGATTCTTATGTCCTAATCTTGTCTCCAATTATAATCTTTACCCTTTATAACCGTGTCCTATCCTCTAAATTTAAGGGCTCCTTTGAAACCAATTTAGGTACTAGAATTAGTTGGGGTTCACATGGGGATTGATTTATGACCTCTTTGATTAGACTAGAATCCACTTGCCTCTCTTGGGGATATCCTATCATGGATTAGAGTTTACTAAGCTTTCCTAACAAACAGCAATTTTTTGCTATTCTTTCAAGTACCACAGCCCTAGAGGAATTAAGATTGTGTTTTATAAGATTAATTTAGATTTTCTTTGTGGAGGAGAGTTCATTTTTCATATTGGGTATATGTGTAGAAAACTGAAAATATTCAACATATGTATTTAAAATTTATACACTTTTTATCCTATAATTATAATTTATTTTAACATTTGTGCAAATTCAGAAAAAATATTCGATATAACTCAAAATTTTATTTTTCTTATAAGTCTCTCTATTAATAATAGATAATTCACTTTATTTTGCTAAAATTAGTTGAGTCTAGTAAATGCATATTATTAAATAGAATTTTATTGATGAATTAATGAATTACTTTTTAAACAAATTGTTGAGGAAGTAAATATTTTTATTGTATATATTAGGAAGTAAATATTTGTATAAATTAGAAATAAAGTTTTTATTCTAATTAGGATGTTATTCTATTCCTAATTAGGTTGTGATTAGGATTTTTATGTGTATATATAAGGGGTGTAACCCTTCATTGAATATCATGGAAAAATATTTTTCTTGAATTTTCTCTCTTTTTCTCTGAATTTTATTCTTTATGGTATTAGAGCATACCCATTGAAATCGAATTTTTTCTTAAATTCTTGAAATCGTATTTTTTTTCTTCCTTTGAATTCTTTGAATATTCAGAATCATGATCACCGAAAACACATCCATCGTATCAAATGGAACACCCAATTTTATTCAAACCCTTCAAGATAATTCTCCTTTTCCCACAGAAATTATTCTTGATGATACAAACTATACTATATGGTCACAAATCATGGAGATGCGAATTGGAGCCAAAAATAAATCTGGCTTTCTTAATGGCACTACGCCAAAGCCACCAGCAGAAGATAAAGCGTTGAAAACTTGGTTCCTTGATAATAATCGAGTCACAAGTTGGCTGATTGACTCTATGAGTCCGACATTAATGCAGAGATTCATCCGTCTTCCAACAGCAAAGGAGATATGAGATGCTATCTCAAAAACCTTTTATGATGGATCTGACGAAACTTAGTTTTTTGAATTGAACCAAAAATCATTCACAACACGTCAGAATGGTAAGCCATTACCTGCATATTATAATGAACTGATTGAAATATTTCAGGAAATCAATGCTCAGACGTGTGCATAAATGGAGGATGTTAATGGAGTAGTATCACTCCACAAATATATTTCTCGGCTTTGGACACATATTTTCCTAGTCGGGCTTGTTTCAGAATTTAATAATGCTCGGAGTGAAATACTCTGGAAGGATCCACCTCTTAATCTCGAGTTTAGTTATGCATATGTATAAAGGGATCACAACCAGTGACATACGATGGAAGAGCCGAAGATCCTATCGGACCATTTTGTACTTCTAGCAGCTCAGACTCGTCCCCGATTCAAAGGGAAAATACCGAGTAAGTCCATCATATAACCTGTACTCATTATGGTAAAGTTAGACACTTCAAGGACCAGTGCTATGAAATTGTGGGATATTCGGAATGGTGAGATTTCAATAGAAAGCCTCGTAAGAAGCTCGGAAAGGCTGCAATTGCCACCTCTAGTGGTACTAAACCAAGTGGTGATCTTAAGGCAACATCAGGTATGACAAATCTTACTTAAAATAATACATGGATTATTGATACAGGTGCTACTAATCATATGACAAAATCCACTCACCATCTTACATTCATTCGCCCATTAACCTAATAAAATATTCTAATTACTAATGGAGGTATAACACCGGTCACTCATGAAGGATCAATATCTAACTCTGACTCTCTTAATCTAGATACTATTATTATTGTTCTATCTCTTTCTTGTAATCTACTATGTGTTGGCCAAATTACTGAAACCTTGAATTGCACTGTCAAATTTTGGCCTAATTATTGTGTATTTCAAGACATTACAATGCACCGGATTATTAACTCTGGTGTTAAATGTGGAAAGTTATACTATCTTGAGTTGCATGATGATTTAACTCAGAAGTCAAGTCAAGTAAATAGGGTTGGTGGAAGTTGCTTAAGTAAAGACCAAGTAATCTTGTGGCATCATCATCTTGGTTATCTTTCTTTTCATTATCTTAGAAAAATAAAATCGGATTTATTTTTGAATACCACAGACTCAGAATTTAAGTGTGATATTTGTAAATTGGCAAAAGGCCACTGAATTTCTTAAGTATCGAGTTATAATAAAAATTCAATTCCATTTATAACCATTCATTCTAATGTATGGGGACCTGCTCAGATTCCTACTCTATCTAGTGCTCAATATTTTATAACGTTTATTGATGAATGTACTCAGATGACCTGGGTATCACTACTTTCAAATAAGGGAGATGTGTGCTCCATATTTTGGGACCTGTACAAAATGGTGGCTACACAACACCAGAGTAAATTCTGAGTCTTGCAGTCTGACAATGGTGGGGAGTATGTTAACTTAATTCTAAATGATTTTTGCCATGAGAAGGGCATTTGCCACCAAACATCTTGTGTCGGTACTCCTCAATAGAATGGTATAGCCGAAAAGAAGAATTGACAGTTATTGAAAATTTTCTGAGCATCATTATTTGACATGAATGTTCCTCGAGAATATTGGGGAGAGGCTGTACGATCCGTTGTGTACCTCATAAACTAGAAATCATCAAGAGTACTTGATTTTAAAACACCTCTTCAGAAAACTTCAGGAACTTATCATATCTCCACCCCGCAATAATCTCAAGCCTTGAGTCTTTGGATGCTCGACATATGTTCATTAGACACTCGAGCTATCTGGTGTATATTTGTTGGCTATACAGATCTACAAAAGGGATATCGATGTTATGATCCAAATACAAAGAAGATGTATGTCACTTGGGATGTTCGATTTCATGAAAATTCTCCTTTCTTCTCCCACTCCTAGTGCTCTCTTCAGGGGGAGAAAAATCCATACCTCTTTAATGTTAAAGATAGCATTTTGAGTGTTCCAAGTCTGAGTCTCCCAAATGTTTCGAGCATCTCACAGACATATGATGTTTTGAGTTTGAGCATCTCACCCAGACAGATCATAGAAGAAAATTCGAGTAATCAAGATAGTACATCTTCCCAACCCACACCAGACGCTGAAGAAACTCTGGATGCGGATGTGCACAATAAGGTAAACTTATCTCCTTTAGTAACTCTAAATACTGAGCCTCGTTATCCTTCTAAAATCAATAGAGGGGTTTCAAAAAATAATATGATTTGGATCTTCATACCAAAGCTAAATATCCTATCAATAACTTCATATCAACCAACTATTTATTTAACTCACATGCACTTACTGTAAATCAATTATCTACTGTATCTATTCCGAGTAATGTGCAGGAAGCCTTAGATGATCCAGATTGGAACAAAGCCATAAATGATGAAATGGAGGCATTGCAGAAGAACTGGACATAGGATCTTATTCCTCTTCCTGAAGGAAAGAAAATGGTGGAGTGCAGGTGGATATTCACTGTCAAACTCAATTCAGATGGAAGCATAAATCGGTATAAAGCTCAGTTGGTAGCAAAGGGGTATAATTAAAAGTATGAAATTGACTATAAAGATACATTTGCCCCAGTAGCAAAAATGAACACCATCCGAGTTCTTATTTCCTTAGCTACTAACTTGGACTGGCCGCTGCAACAATTTGATGTGAAGAATGCATTTTTAAATGGAACCATAGATGAAGAAGTGTATATGGATCCACCACCAGGAACTAAATGTACTAACCAAGTATGCAAACTAAAAAGAGCATTGTATGGACTCAAACAATCGCCTCATGCATGGTTTGGATGACTCTCAACTTTCATGAGAAAGCTGTGATGCTGATCACACACTATTCATCAAACAGAAGTTAGGTAAAGTCACCGCACTGATTGTATATGCTGATGATATGGTGGTCACTGGAAATGATCCGAGTGAGACAATAATCTTGCAAAGACAGTTAGCATCCAAGTTTGAACTTAAGGATTTGGATAACTTAAAGTATTTTTTAGGAATTTAAGTTGCAATATCAGCTCAAAGAATTTCCCTCTGCCAACGAAATACATAATGGACCTACTGACAGAGACGGGCATGCTTAATTGTAAGCCAGTTGAGACTCCAATTGAAGTCAACCATGGACTTTCAGTCCTAGGAGATCAAGTTCCAATTGATAAAGATCGGTATCAAAGGTTGGTGGGCAGGTTGATTTACCTATCTCATACTCGGCTAGACATTGCTTATGCAGTAAGTGTTGCAAGTTAGTTCATGCATTCTCCGACTAAAGAACATATGGATGCAGTATACCGAGTATTAAGATATCTAAAGTCTTCTCTAGGTAAAGGGTTATTCTTTGGGAGAAATAAGGATTATGAAATTATTGGCTATACTGATGCTGATTGGGCTGGAGATCGGACTGATTGAAAATCAACATTAGGGTACTTAATGTTTGTTGGAAATAATTTAGTCACTTGGAGAAGCAAGAAACATAAAGTTGTAGTAAAGTCAAGTGCTGAAGCTGAGTTTAAAGGAATGGCTTATGGAGTATGTGAGTTGCTCTGGATAAGGCGAATTGTTCAGGATCTGGGATTAAAACATTCGAAGCCTATGTTGTTACATTGTGATAACAAGGGTAGCCATAGCAATTGCAAACAATTCGGTTCAACATGATCAGACTAAGCATGTAGAGGTTGATAGACATTTCATAAAAGATCATTTGAACCAAAAAATAATTGATCTTCCATTTGTTTTTTCTCAGACTCAATTAGCTAATATCCTCACAAGGGCTGTATCCGGAAAGACGTTCTACAACTCACTTGACAAGTTGAGAATAATTGACATACATTCACCAACTTGAAGGAGAGTGTTGAGGAAGTAAATATTTTTATTGTATATATTATGAAGTAAATATTTGTATACAATTAGGAATAAAGTTTTTATTCTATTTAGGATGTTATTTTATTCCTAATTAGGTTGTGATTAGGATTTCTATATGTATATAGAAGGGGTATAACCCTTCTTTAAATATTATGAAAAAATATTTTTCTTAAATTTTCTCTCTTTTTTTTTTTTGAATTTTATTATTCACAAATAACTTATAACTTAAGAAAAGTAAAACAATAATGATAATAATAAAAATAAATTTATAATTTTAGAATGGAGGGAGTATATAATATGAATATCAATTAATTGTGAAATTACATATATTTGATTGAACATCAAACCAATTAGCAATTCCACAAACCTCATGATTTGAGACGCATCCAATTTGGTAGTTTTTGCTTGGTGCATTGTATTTTGTTTGAGATAACCTAATAATTGCTTCATACAGTTAGGAGATGAGAATATAGAGAGGGCAATGTGGGGAAATGTGGGTGGGGTTTTTTTATTTATTTATTTTCCTTCTATGGGACGACTACCCTATCAACCAAAGAAGGTTAAGGACACTTGGCCGTCGACTAAAATTGGGTTGAGACATTGTCATTTCACTTTCTATGACATGGTGGAGATGGGGATCTTTGTCTTTTAAGAGTCAACTATCTCTATCTCTCAATTGACCTCTTCAACTTAAAAAGACATAATTTAATTGTATTATATTTGATTAAATTATTTAGCCAGTTTTCTTTAAAAGTTAAAAAGAAAATTTTAGTTTTTTTTTTTTTTTGGAAGGAATCAATAACAAACCATAGAGACTGTTCCCACCCAAATCGTTGGGATCATTTTGAAGCTAAAATGTTCTTGGATTTTTATTCTTTTATATATATTTTTGGTCAAAGAATCAAGCCAATTAATTAATTAATTCCAAGAGGGGATCAATGACATAAGCATTTATTGACAAATACATTTCTTTTTATCTTCAATTAAAAAAAAAATTAACATTTCTTTGAGGGTTTTCATATTCAAATATGCTTTGCTTCACATTAAAAAATGATGGCTCCAATTTGGAAAGGATTTGTCTTGAAATGACATAAGACGAATAACTATATCCATTTTTAGAACAATTATTGGCTGAGGCGATTTTAAAATTCTTATCTCCCAAAATTATGTTTGTGACTAAACAATATACTAATACAAGTTCAACATAAATACACTACAAAAATGTTAGGTTATTGGCCAATATATCTGAAATTTTATATTAAGTTTATATATTTTATCAAATTATTTTCTCAATTTAAAATTTTATCATTTCAATAACATAATTTATAAACTAAAATTTATCAATATTTTTTTTAGTATACTATGTGATATGTTTAAATAATATTTTTATAAACAAAATTATTTAGACATTTAAACTAACTTAAAATATTTTGTATTAAAATTGAGGGAACAAATTGATAAAAAAAAATACCTAATATATTAAATTGAGATTATTTTATAAGTTGTAAGGTCTGAAAATGTGTTTTATGCCTCTAATATGTCTATTCACTTAAAAAGTTTATTAGGTTTAAGTGCCAAAATACAAATATAAATTTTATTTATAACTTATGTTGGGTTAATAATGAAAAATACAAATTTATTATTTTTTAATTCTAACATTAATTTTTAATTTAATGAATCAAATGAAAAAATTTTAAATTAACGATATTCATGTAGTAACTAAAAAATAATAATCAAAAGTTACCAGCTGAATGGATCACTTAATATATTAAAACACTCATATAATTTTTTTTTTAATAGAGTTTTTGGCCTTGAAAAGTATATTTAGAAAAAGTATATTTTTATAAAAAAAATAAAATTTGTAATTTTTCCATAAAAATATTTTCAAGTAAAATATGTTCCATATTTTAGTAATACTTCTAAATATTTTTCATAAAGGAAATAGTTATAATGCCAAAAATACATAAATTATGAAACATATTCATCTAAAAATTATTTGGCGAAAATATTTCATTTAGAAATTTTTCTGGAAAGGAAGAAATTCATTATTTTTACATGATTGTTTTTTAGAAGTGATATGACATGCCCAACAAGTCATTTTTATTAGTTTTTCACCTCAACAAATCATAAAATAAAATTGTTATTAATTTCAAAATTATGAATTTATTTGTTAACATTGAAAATTTTTATGATAAAGTAAAAAATAATAAAAATCACACTAAAAATGATAAAAATTATGATTTTTTTTTATAATTAACCTGATAATATGAGAGGCTCAACATATGCTTATTCAAAATATTTGTCAATATAAAATCAATGTTTGATCTATGAGTTTAAGTTGCAGAATATATATATATTTAATTAATAGATAAATATTTGTACTCTTGAAAAAAAAGCACTGCGTATGTACATAGTGAGGTTGTTGTTGTTATTATTATTATTAAAATATATAAAAAAACTAGTAAAATTTTTCACTATTCTTATTATTATTTATCGGTATGAAATCAAATAGTAGTTGGTATGTTCCCATGAGTAATTCAAATAATAAGAAGTATGGATATCTTGCCTTCTGGTAACACTACTTGTTTAAAAAATGATAGCCCTTAGCATAACATAATGAAGTTGAAACCAAAATGATCAATAATAGGCATGTGAAAGGCAATGACCTAAAGGGATCCATCCATATATGAATTAAAGGGCAATGCTCCAAATGGAACCAAAGAGTTGAAGAAGAAACTGAAAGCATTTAATGTTCAAAACAGAAAATGCATGGGCTAAGTTCAGCCGATATATAACGTATTCAAAGGCAAGTTCTTTTGGTGATAATGGAGTGGTCGGTCTCGGTCAGGCTGCTGTTAATATTAATATTATATTAAGCTGCTGCAGAATTTAAGGATACCCTTCGGCCTGCGTGCCTCTAAAAAGTCCAAAATGTTATTAATTAAGTGAAATGGTTCTTCTGTTTCAGGTAAGAGTATGGAGGAATGGATGGACATTATCATCGACACTTGTTGTTGTGATGAGTGTTGAGTCATTAATACATTTACGTAAGAGAATTGGCAGAAATTGGACTCTCAACCCTTCCGTTACTTGAATTTTGGAGTTTCTTGCACTCTCTTTGCTGCTGTTTTTTATGCAGTTTTGTTCATAGACAGACAGCCTCTGTCTGTATTTCTTATCCGTGTCCTCCTCTGCCATTTGCCCATTTGGTTTTTGTTTTGGCAAATAAGAGCTATTTCATAAGGTAAATAGATATTTTCACATACATATATCTAACTCTCTGTGTCTGAACAATTTTTTTGCATGTATTTTTTAATGGTTTGTCCAGAACTATAGTTATCTATAGCTTTTAAGACACTTTTCATTTTACAAAGATATTGCTCAACTTCAATTTGTTGTGCAGTAACTCTATCAATAACATTTTAAAGAAAAATGAAAAATTTTAAAATATATATCATTATTTGTTGGCCGCCTAATTGGTTATAGGCATGCCAAATTGCTGGTGGCTCTCATATTAATATTTTTACTCATTGGTTATGTAAATATATTTTATTTTTAAAATAATTTATTAACTAAACTATTTTATTTTATTGTTAAATAAATGATATTTATTTAAAATGTTATATTTAAATAATTAAAATAATCAATATTGCGAATAGTGTAATAAATTTAAAAAAAAAACTAAACTATTTATACCCAAATTAAATAAAATTAAAAATTTATTGCAAATCATAAAGATTTGTTCTTTTTACACAAATAGATAGTTGATGTAGCAGTAGGTTTTACATATTTTAGTGACATAGTGTTATTGAGAATTTAATGTCAATGGCTTCACACTTAATTTTGACAAAAAAAAAATGATGGATTAACCAAAAATTACTGAAATTAAAAAATCTATCCCAAAATTAAAAATTATGAATTAAATCTATTAAGTCGCAAATATTTAATTTCTTTTACTCCAATGGAGCAATATATAAAGATCAAGTAATTTAAGTGCAAATAGTGTATATATATATATATATATATATATATATATATATACAATAAATGATTTATGTTGAAACTTCAACAACATAGGGCTTTAAACTCAATTCGCAACAAAAGCTTTTGTGAGTTTATATTGGCTAGTGAAATGTAATTTAATTGCATTAGTTAAATTATTTGTGATTGTCTGCCTTATAATTAGTATAGTCAATTGCACATGTTAATATCAATCCCTTGACCCAAAAAAGCAGACATTCTCTGGTTGTACCATACTTTCATAAGTCTAAAAATAGGATCTCTAGTCCGCCAGCACTTAATTTAGCGATAAAGATTTCATAAAGCATACAAGTCCTAACCTCTCCTCCCACAGTCTAATAATAATAATAATAATAAGGCAAAATCCATTATCAAACCCTCTAAAACTATAACAATTTATTCTATTCTATTAAGGTTCAATCGTTTTATTGCGAGCCACTATGCTTTTACTTATGTATTTATTGAAACCCAATTTGACAAACCCACTAACAATGTTAAATATTATATATAAAAATAATATCATCAAAAATTTAAATAAAAACATAAAGGCTCAATAGAATACAATAAAAAAAACAAATGCTCAATAGAGTAAACCCAATAAGTTCAAAAGCTTCATCATGAATTTTGCCAATAATAATACTATGAATCATTTTGTGTTGATTAAGAACGAAAAAAGATGAATATCGTAAATTACATTATTTTACCTGTCTCTTAACAAAGTTCATCCAGCAATTTACATAAAACCTTTTTGTAATCTACTAGTTTTTACAGATACAGAGAAAACTTGCAAGATACAAGGCGTTGGGCTGTTTGTATGTAAAACCTTAGACGTCAATAATTAATAATAATGATAATAATAATAATAATAATAATACAATTTAACGGTTAAGGTTTTCACCTCAGAAGGTGGGGGCAAAAAAAAAAAAAAAAGAAGAAAGAAACCAAGTGTTTTAAAAGTGTTAGGAAACTAAAGAATATAGCCGGTGAGCCCTGGCCACTTACCTGGCTTGAGTACCATCATCCCTCCCCCCCCCCCAAAAAAAGAAAAACAAAAATTACCACCAAAAACACACCCCAAAAAAAAAAGGAAAGAAAAAATGAAAACCAAATTGTACATTGGCCAAAAAAGAAAAATGAAAGGGCGAAAAGGAATATTGGATTTCAAAAAGTAGAAAATATGCTGAAAGAGTAGAGGGTACATGAACAATTAGTTTCATTTTTATATGTGAAGAATCAACATATTGGTCCCTTCACCTAAAAAGGAAACAAAACATAAGAACTGCAATAATTTTTCATTCTCAATTAAAAGAGCATGAAGTAAACTCACAACAGCAATACTAGAAATCTCAAAGTTAACAGGAAACCCCAAATGAGATTTTCTCTTAAAAAATCAATTTTACTTTGTAAAAATAGAAACATAAACTGAGTTTCCTGAATGCAAGCTCACCACCATAATTACGAGTTCTGTCAGATTACAAGAGGAGGCCCTGAACAAGCACAGTAAGATGCTATATCTTGGCAGCATCCTGAAATCTGAAATTACGTACGAACCCTGCTGCTTTCTGCATTTCTAATTGGATAAAAGTATGGATGGGCCTGCATGACATTGAGATTATTTACTTATGAAGCAGTTGACCGCGTTGAAGAGAAAAAGACAACAATATATTATGGGCATATCTGCTAGTCAGCGAAAAAAATTTCAACAAACCAAAAAGTGAATTTAAAAATAAATAAAGGCCAGATTCATATGCAGATGCAGTTCATCTAGCAGATCTCATTGCTCTTAACATGTTTCGTCCTGTAGTTGGCTCCATGGGCCAAATAGTCCCTTACCTTGATGTCCCATGTCCAGCAAGTCAACAGTCATCAAGGCAACATATTACATTGCAATTATGCAATGACTAAAAAGCAAAAACATAATATACAGGCCAGAGATATACCATGGCTTCTTTTGCAGTGGGCCTTTCTTGATGATCATATCGCAGCAACTTGTCAAGGAAGTCAACAGCCTACAAGAAAGAAATATTTCATGCACTGAAACCAATCTGGAGAGACACGCAATCTCTCTTTAAATGACTTCCTACCTCAGGAACTGCCAAATGCTGGTTATCCACATTAATAAACTTTGTCCATGGTTTCTGGCTATGCCTGTGTCAATAAGATAATATTACCAACTGTGGACTGGACTGGATATCTGAAGAAAACAATTCTTGGGTAAATTAAAATCCTAAGACCAACCTGCCAACTAAAGCAGCAAGATGTGGATCCAACTCTATGCGGTACTTATTCAAATAAGCATTTAGTTCATCTGTTCCAAGTACCTGTTGCACAATGTCCAATACTTATCCATCATAACAATTAAAAGAATGCTTAGCATTTTAATCAATATAGTTTCTCAGGGACAAATGATAGATGATTCCATCAGGAATCAACAAGCAAGATAAGATCATAAGAATATAAAGCTTGCCCGAAAAAAAAAAGGACTATGAATCCATTAGCTCAGCACAAAAAAAAAATGTTCAAAAAACTTCCTCGCAAAATTGCAGCCATCACAAAAGAGAATGTACAAAAGGAACAAATAACACATGATTATTTGTCAGTAACTGACACTTGTATAAGCAGTCCATTTACCTTGGCTATTTTTACTAGCTGGTCATAATTATCATGTCCATAGAAGAATGGCTCCTTGCGAAATATCTGCATAACACAGTCATCAACCATAATAAGCATAATTAAGAAGGCATCTCCCGTCCTTGGATGACGATCCAAACAGATCAAGATCCACATCACTGTGGAGTTAAAAACAACAGGCCATCATCAACACCCACTGAGAAGTCCATTATGGAATGAAAACAATGGGACTGTTTGAAGAACCCAGCTTTTTTGGAAATTTAAATAATAATTATTATTATTCCTACTTATCTCCACCTGCTTTGGGCTTAAAAATTGTTGACTATGCTTTCTTCCAAAATTTGGGTTTACAAAGCAGCCATAAAAAAGTTTTAAAAAAATAAGAAAAATGAAAAGCATGCACAACTGCACTGCCAAATTGGCACTATATCATTTCATCTTGGGCCCAGACTTGATGGCAGGATAAGTGAAGGTCCACATCCATATGCAGAAAAAAAGGGCATGCAGGAGGCAAGAAGGGGAGAGAAGAGAAGGAAAAGGCTCACCATTCCAGCAAACATGCAACCGAGGCTCCATAAGTCTAATGAATAATCATAGTCTTGCAAATCAACAAGAAGTTCGGGTCCTTTAAAGTATCTGCAAATCAGACAAAAAAAATGAATTTAAGAGGTGAAAAAAAATGTTAAAAAAAGAAGCACAGATTTCTTCAGTGCTAGTAGAGACAAAGAGCATAGAATAATGCCAATTCAAGGCTAAGTATAGAGGATACAGCATCAACTCAATTCTCATACCAATATACAAAATCAATGCATGTACATTCAAGTACTAAAACCATAAAATATCTTGCAAACAAGGTTAACAGATGTTTGGTAACATAAATGTTAACCGGAAGCATGAGCTAGTATATTTATCATCAGGTAATTTGTTGAAGCTACAAATTCTAAAAGGGAATAGAACTTTGTGAACTCAAGAAAAAGGTGATGAAGAAAATGAACCAGATTGGAGAACATAATACTTGGAATATATATATATATATAAGTATGATGGGAGGCACAATCTGTTGAACTGATAAAAATGTCCCTAATAATTTTGTGTATTTACTGAGAAAAAATTTATGTACTAATTCTTTAAAAATTACACTAAGATGTACTAAATTATCATAATCCAATTAGTATGATATATTTAATACTTACAAAATTAATCAAAATCCAATTAAAATAGAAGCATACAATCAGACTATATATATATATATATATATATATATATTCCATTAATATATTTTGTTTCAAACATGTTATATTTATCATAAAGTTTATTGCTCTCTATTAAATTTTTTTGGGTTAATTACAAAAAAAAAATTCATAAATTTTCAAATTAATAATCAATATAACATGACTTGTTGAGTAAAAATTAGCCAAAGTCACCAGCTGAATAGACCACTTCACCTTTCCAAAAAAAAAAAATGATATAAAGCAGTAATAAATTTCTTCCATTGTAGAAAAATGTTTTCTGCTTAGAAAATAATTTTTTAAGGATAATATTTTCACAAGAATTTTTCAAATAAAATAAATTTTGTAATTTATGTTAATATACTTAAAAGTTTGTTTTTTCCATTAAAAATATCAAAAAAAAGCTATGGAACATATTTTACTTGAAAATAATTTTTGTGAAAAAACTCGCAAAAAATATTTTTATACAAAATATAGTTTTCACTCTAAATATGTAAATATCTTTAAAGTAAAAACTTTTTGCTAGATTGGAAGAAGTATATATAAGGTGCAGTAACCTATTTATAAAGTGAAATTGGCTATTTTGTTACTCAACAGATCATATGCTAGAATTGTACCAATTCCAAATTTCATGAATTAATTTGTTAACATTACAAGTTTGTAATATAATTGAAAGAAATAATATAGAAAGTAACACCTTTTTTTTTCCACTTAATATGATAAACAATGTACAAGATTTCATTCATATACTAAAACTAAATTAACAACATCAAATATTAAATTGATGGTATTATGAAGAGAATCAATAAAATTATACAACAAATAACACTGACAAATTCAAAAAAAATTCTTTGCCACAACTCAAAAGCTTTAGTTCTCTTTTATTTTAGTTAATTTTAACAAGGCGAAGAAGATATCTACCTATTATTATCAGATAGCTATTCACAAATAACTTTAATATCGTGTGCAACACGCATATTAACTCACTAGTGACTTAAAAAAAAACTAACCTTGAAGCAACCCGAACATTGTATTCTTTCCCAGGATGATAAAACTCTGCTAGTCCCCAATCTATAAGCCGAAGTTTCCTCTGCTCATGATCAATCATGACATTATGGGGCTTCACATCGCGATGCATAATACCTTGTGAGTGGCAATAATCCAACGCCTACAAAAAGGATCCACAATAATAACTAAAAGTACACCAACATTACAAAGATAGTGGTTCAAAGAAGCAACAAGTAACTATATTATTCAAAGATAGAAATTCTCATTGAAACTAAAACAGAAAGACAAGGTGCATCAATATCACTTAGGTTACAAGGAACCAGATTGCAAGCAGCCCACCTTCACATGCCTGGGCCTTAACACTCAAATAAATGCATTTCAAAATGCTCTTGCAATACAATGGCTAAAAAACCAAAGGAGCCACACAAAAAAATTCTTCCACAATGATTGTCAAAAAGTTTTTAATTTGCAGAGCAAATTGCAGGAATAAAAACTATGCGAGTATCAAATAACTACCTGACAAACATCAAGCCTTAAAAAACATCCAGTGATAAAGAGGCAGAAGCAGGTGTTAAGGTCATAACCACCCAAACCCTCCACTCCAACCCACTCAATAATAAACAAATAAATCTGAAGAATACTTATATCCTACCTTCCAAAAGAGTGATGCGTTTAATAATAGTGGTGCCTAGCAAGGACAATTTCCTTAAAGAAAGTCACAATTGCTTCTATCCTGAAAAATCCCCTAGGGTTACGAAGTTCTAATATCAATGATGATCGCCTAGATTTCCTCAAAATCCCAGATAATTATAGCAAACATTTTTTTAATTTTTTACAAATAAGAATACCAGATAGAACTAGGAAAAGAAAGTTAATGTGGAGTGAAAATTTAAACTCGCTTCAGCAATTAATGTCAACAGATAGCAATGACAACTTGATGGGTTGCAACTTTAAGCTTTTAGGGGTTTCAGAAAACCTATAAGGCCATGTAACGAAAGAAGGGCTCATGATTTCTGCACTTTAAAAAACCTTCCAAATCTGTGAAACAAAAGGTAAGAAACCAAAGAAATAAAAAAATAAAAAAATAGAAGGATCCTTGCTGCAAACAAGGTATTGTTCATTATTGGAAACTCAATTTAAAATAGCATTGGATTGGTAATTGAAACACGGGATCCCACACAATGCAAATATGTTAATAAAAAGCGAGTAAATAAATATAAATGGTAGCCATGGCAAATCAAACAATCACCATGTATTTCGAATAAGTAAGCAAGTAGCAATTAACAAGCAGCACACAAGCATGCAAAAAAAAATTAATCAAAACAAATAAATAATTCATGAAAAAAAAAAGGATCCTTGCTGCAAACAAGGTATTGTTCATTAGTGGAAACTCTAATAATGACAATACCAAAGTCTAATGAAAAAAGAAAAACTAGAAAAGGGAAGGATCAAGCTGAAACCAGCAGTAATAATAATCAACAAACCCATAAAATCCTGATTTTCAAGATTCTCAACACTTCAATTCTAATGGTTCATAAATAACACTTAAATGAGAAACAACTAACAATATACCAATTTAAAAAACAAGAAAGTGTTCTCGCCTTCAGAAGTTCATAGATGTAATATCGAATATCATAATCTGAGAGTGTTGGGTAAAGCACTTTAAAATCAGTATTATTCACGTATTCAAAAATGAGACTTGGTGTCTTTGATTGCTGATCTCTAACGATGTCTAGCAACTTCACAATGTTTGGCCCTCCACAGAGATTCTGCAGTATTTTAATCTCCCTCTTAATCTGCATTGAGTACAGCAATGTTAGTCTACACACAAAGTGTCCATGCAAGCCAGACTACACAACAAAAATATTAGAATAAGTAACTAAAGGTTTATATTCTAGTCACAAGCACAAAGAATATTTATCTATTTTACAGCAAAGAACTGATATAATTCTTTGTCAAAAGAAAACTTAGAGGCAATACCAGAACAAAAATCTACATATGTATTTCATACAAAGGAAAACTGCAGGAAGAAACACTATTGAACGGCTTGCAGTTTCCAAGCAATAGCAGGGCCTTTAACGTGACTCACGAATCTAGAAAACACATGGAAAACTAATTATAGGAATCACATATTAAAGATATTCAAATATATTGAAGAATCCAATATACATTTGCCGATGCATATCTGAGAACCACAACAAATTCCAAAGAAGTTTGATCTTAGCCAAACTAAGAGTGCTCAGGGTTCATTTTTAAAAATATTTCTTATTAAACAATATATATATATGTGTATACACACACACACACACACACACACACACATAATAACTCGTGCATCAACTAGTGGGTAAATAAAGATAAAAATTATCTAGTGCCAGCTCTATTTTACTGTGAATGGCAGCCTGAATAAAGGATGTGGTGAGCAGGGATGGTGGCATATCACTCCCCAACATACCCAGCAACCTCCCTCACTCTCTCTTTCATGGGACCGAAAGTTATAACTTCCAGCAAGCATACTAAATCTAATTTATGCAAGCATTACTCAGGAACATAGCCAAGACAAAAACCAGAAAAACACCACTAGAAATAGAAATGAACATACCAAATTTCACTACAGAATTGTCAAATGGCAGAAGTGAGTAGGCATACTACATTTTTGCAAGCATTAATCAGGAACAGAGCAAAGACAAACCAGAAAACAACATAGAAAATAGAAATTCATCTACCAAATTTCACTACAGAATTGTCAAGATATCAGAAGTAACATTTGAAGCCTGAAACTAACCTGAATCTCTTCCTCTATCTATCTATCTAAACTTATCATGCCGGTACTTCAGAAGCAGTTTAAAAGAACAAATGTACCAAATAAACAGTATTCAATTTCTAAGAAGCCTCAGATATACATAACTTCCCCTAACGTTTCATAAAGACTTCTCATAATTTGAATCCAGGTCCTCTAATTCCCTCCCTCCCTCTCCAAACTCAATATGGCCTAAGAGCACACTAACAAATTAAAAAGTGCATTTGAGTTGGTATGAATACACCAAACTGCCATAACCCCAAGTTACAACAAAAACAACCTACTTTTACACCAAAAATCACCCTAAAGTTTTCAAAGCACAATTGTACACTAACACTTAAACATTGTGTTTGGATAACTTGACAATGAATATACTGTCTCTAATGGATTCAATTCATGAAGAAACAAAGTCAGGATCATGTTTGAACTTGATGATACATATGTTGTGATTGATTTGATTCATAAACTAAGTCAAACTCATGACCATGGATAAGAAAGTCATTTGTGTGCGCATCTGAAATGACTTAAAAACAATGCAATTTCATATTCACCATTTAAATTAAAAAAACTCTTGTTGATGTTTGTTAATTTCAAGTTAAAGATTTGAAATGTTCATGAATTTAACCAATCAAAGAATTGGTTTCCATTAATATAATCTAAAACCTCACTTCAAATTCTTGCATCCGAACATAACGTAACACCAGACTAGAAATAAAGTCCACAAAGATGAAATTGCATTTTAAGATGTATCATGATAAAGAACATAGCACTTCTGAGTGAATTAAAAATGGCTCAATCACAACATCTCAAAATTCAATGGCTCTAACCAAAAAAATACAAAATTGTTCAAAATTAATTAAATGTAAAAGCACTTTTGATCATTAGATATTTCTAAAGAACACTTAGGCAAACTCAAATCACAATAGATCAGGAGTGGTCAGTCAGGTGTTGGAAAGCGCATCGACAATGTTGATGTGTAGAATAGAACATGACAGCAAAAATAAAATACTTTAAAAAGTGTAAATTTCAGTCATCGCAAAGAGACTTTTAAATATCTTCCTAATTTAAATAAACTTGCTCATAACAGTGCTGCACACAAAAAGAAATCATGAAAATACCAGCATTGTACATCTATCTTGTTTACATAAAAGACAAGCAAAAATATGTATCATATATAAATATAAATAGTACATTGTCATCTCAAGGACATACTCAAATGCCTTCCTAATTTATATAAACATTCATACAATGCTGCACACCAAAAGAAATTATGAAGATGACAGCATGGCAAATTTATTTTTATTATCTAAAAGACAAGCAAAAAATAGGTGTTATCATATGATTATTGTCATTCAATTCTAAAAGGCCTATCAATAGGAAGAACATTCTATCTTGTTGTCCAATCTCAAAGAGGATAGATGTTACAGAGAATAAAAATAGAAATTGTGAATTTTTTTATCTCTTTTTTTTTTCCTATAAACTTGTAAATTATAGGCACATGTGCATGTTAAAATAAATTCTACAATAATTTAGCAATCATGGTCAAAACCCAAAAGCAAGCTATTGTTATCCTTATTCATTGTAAACTGCATCTAGTCAAGTTTACAATGAATTGGCCATATAATTTAAGCAAGTGCTAGGTTCCAATAAATTGACCATAATTGCTCCCAGTCAAGTTTTTCTAACATGTGAAATCTTTCTTCTTCATTTGATTAAATGAAAGTGAAGCTCCCACAAGCTAGTATACGCTTCAAAATAAGTTCTGATGAACCCTATGTATAAATAATAAAATATATACACGAGAAAAAAATTAAAAAAACATTGCGCCAATAGACAAAACTCACCTTCTTCTTCTTCACAGGTTTAAGAATCTTGATGACACACTTCTCATTATCTGTACAGTGAAATCCCTCAAAAACCTCACTATATTTTCCTCTCCCAACCTTCCTCACCACCTCATAATCATCTTGTTCACTGTAAACACACCATAAAAAACAGCCTATAATATTAAGTAACCCAGAATAAATTAAAAAACAAAAATAACGTACAAAAACTCAATCCAACTAAAAAGCCTATATAAGCTAGTCCACTTCCTTGATAAACACATATTTATTACCGAAAACATTCACTATTTGAGTCATTATCTAAAAGCCATCTCCAATATGCTATAGTTCATTCGATTACTATGAAACTCGTAGAAAGCACCAAAAAATTAATTAAAACAATCTACCAAAAAATAGGGAAATTCAGATAATTAAACAGTGAATATTACGGAAATTACCCCCATTGAACAGTAAGGGACTCATAATCCCAATATTCTTTGGGACGAATAACATTAACATCGGGATAAACCCTAGCTTTGGAGGGAGCGCCAGGGCGGCGAATAGATTTCCCGATCTTTTGCGCCAGTTTTTCAGATGTGTGGACGCGAACCGCTGGCGGTTGTGGTGGTGGTGACGGTGGTTGCCGGTGGTGTCGAGAATAAGTAGAAGCCAATCGGAGAAAGAAAGTGATAGACGATTGGAGAGCGAAGGGGTTTTTGGCTTTGGAAGAAAAAATAAGAGAAAGGAGGGTTTTGCTGTTGCTGATGGTGCTGTTGGTGTTTATATGGTAACGGTGGTGGTGGTGGTGGTGGCGGTTGAAGATTGTGAATTGCTGTAGCAGAAGAGGCCTTATGGCCATCAATTCCTATAATTTTAGGGGAAAAAATTTTAATTAAAAATGTGTTTGGAATTTTAAGTTAAGCCGGAACCGAATCATTTTCTTTCTCCATTTTGTTTTTTGTTTTTTATTTTTTGTTTTTTACATATTTGTTAGAAAATAACTATTCCAATTTTTTTACCACCAATATTCAAAATTTACTGCAATCCAACTAATTTAATTTCATCCAAATATAACTAAATATTTTGTTTCGACTCATTTATTAAAAAAAATCATTCAATGTAATCTGAATTTTAACCATCAAAATAAACTTTTTGAATATTTAAATAAGTTATTTATGCTTTAGTAAAAATTTTTTAGCTTCATTTATACACAAATTAAAACTATATATCATAAAAAATATAATTTCAAGTTAATTTATGCGCGAATCAAAATTATATATCATAAAGCCATATCTTGAGTTGTTGTGGTGGGTTTGGCAACCTAAAGATAGTTCAAGTTTTATAGAACATGGTCCCTTATAAGAATCTTTTTATTATTTTTCTTATAGAGACTCTCGATTAGACATAAGTTTGAAAGTATTAAACTCCTTCTCGGTTATAATGGAATGTTTATTATGGATTGCCTAAGGCATAGTGGTGGTTTGGCCATCATTTGGTAAAGTAGTAAAAATGTTAGATTTATAGGTATCTCTTTAAATAATATAGATATTGTTATAGAGCTTCCATCCTCAAGATTATGGTATCTTGTTGGCTTTTATGATTGCCCTAAACGAAGCATGAGGAAGTAATTTTGGAATCTATTGCATAAGTTGCCTTCTTTGTCAAATCTCCCTTAGTGTTGTATTGGAAATTACAACGACATCTTAACTAGTTATGAGAAATGAGGAAGTCATCCTCATCCTTTTTTGCTTATTAAGGGCTTCTATCGTACAATTAAGGCGATCAGCTTGATAGATCTAAAGCTTAAAGGTTACCAATTTACATAGAGAGAGGTCTACAAGTTTATCTTATTGGGTTGAAAAAATTCTTGATTTCACTATGGTGAATAAAAAGTGGTTGGCATTATTCCTAACAACTTATTTAAAATTTATCATTATTCTTGTCTTTAATCACTTATCAGTCCTCTTAAACAGTTGTTTTCAGTTGTCCTTCTGAAAGAAGTGAAGGTTTATATTCAAAAATATATGGCTTCAAACAACTGATTATTATAAAGTGGTTGATCATGTGTGGAAGGATAACTTGTCTAATTTTATTCATGAGAAGTTAGCTCCTTACGATGTTGCTATTTAATCTTAAAGCGATCATCTTTTTTATTAATAAGAATAGTAAAATTCATATATGTAAAAAACATATGCAGACTCTTATATTCAAACGAGATGATGCATGTATATTAAACAGTTTGAAAATGCCTAGTCTCTTTATAACTCTTAATTGAGTCGGCTTGTTACTTATTAGAGGTAAAGACCTAAGTTGCACTAGTATAAAGATAGTGATCCCAATTCTAAATTGTTTCATTGTTTTGCTTTAAGTAAAAAAAAAAAAAAGAGATTGTTAGCCTTTGGGACTCTAATGAGATTTGTTATAATCTACTTTACTAATTTTTTTGCTTATTCAAGTGTAGATGATTCTAGATTTATGAATTACGTTGATAAATGACTCACTAATGATTAATCTTAATTCATGATGGCCTCTTTAATTGATCAATAAGTAAATAAGGTGGTCCTTAGTATGCATCTTGACAATGCCCCAGGACTGGATGGGTAGAACTCAATATTCTTTCAAAGATTATGAGACATTATTAGCATTACTATTGTTTATGCTTGTAAGAATTTTTTTTCATGAAGGAGAGTTCCTTTTCAACTTAAATGAAACAAATATTGTTCTAATCCTAAAGAAAAAAAAATCTAATCACTATGGCTGAATTTCGGCCTATCTCTTTAAGTAAAGTCATATGTAAGATTTTCTTTAAAGTCTTGACCATCCATTTAAAATCTATCCTACCTTATTTTATCTTCGCTGAACAATGTGCCTTTCTTAAAGATCGGTTCATCACGAACAACATAATGATCATTTTTGAGGTTATCCACTTCATTAAGCATAAGTCTTAAGGTAAAGAAGGTTATACAACTCTTAAGATAGACATTAACAAAGCTTATAACCATCTTGAATGGTCTTTTTCTCAATCACATGCTTAAGAAGTTTGAGTTCTCCTTAGGTAAAGTTTATCATGTTTTGTGTCTTTACGATAAATTATACCATTTATTATAAGGAACATAGAGTTGGTCCTATTATCCTTATGCGTGGTCTAAGATAAACTCTCCCCATATCTCTTTATTTTTTGTATGGAGGACTGAGCACTATACTGTATCATAATGAGGCTTAAAAGTTATTCCATGGTTGTCATATTGTTAAAGGTGCGCCATCTTTTTTTTTTTATTATTTGTCATTGATTGTTTATTATTATTCAAATCTACTACTCATGAGATTTGTGTTATTCAAGATATTTTGGCAGTTTTTAATATGATTCAGGGTTGGCAATTAAGTTCAGTAAATATTCAGTATTTTTTAGCT
Source organism: Mallotus nudiflorus (assembly GCA_947683625.1). Classification (NCBI taxonomy): domain Eukaryota; kingdom Viridiplantae; phylum Streptophyta; class Magnoliopsida; order Malpighiales; family Euphorbiaceae; genus Mallotus; species Mallotus nudiflorus. The sequence continues at coordinate 1,668,595 of CANTUR010000220.1, read as the reverse complement.
CAAATGTTAAAAATGATCAAAGACATCTTATTAGAACTTTGTTTATTATAAATAAGACTCCAAGTCATCATAAATACTTGGAGTTACCCTTCTTAATTGGTTGCTTGAAGAAATAAAATATTGCCTTTATAAAGGATATAGTGTATAAGAGAACGCAAAATTGGCGCCATAAGAACCTTTTAACTGCAAGGCATGAGATCCTTATTAAATTAGTCCTCCAAATAGTGCCTAATTATATTATGAATATCTTTTTACTCCCTCAGTTATTGTGTGCATAACTGGAACATATGTTAAACTCATTCTGGTAGGGTGGTAGTAAGAAACATTAGAATGATATTAACTGGTTGAGATGGGATGTGCTTTGTAATCTTAAATTGGTTGGCGAGTTAGGATTTAAGAAGTTTAAGGAGTTTAACATTTCTATACTGAGTAAATAATAGTGGAAACTACTATTTGAATCAAACTCCCTAGTTTATAAAAATTACAAGTCCTAGTATTTCACTATGTATAATTATCTTAACGCATAGTTGGGTTATAATCCTAGCTACATTTAGCTTATCATTTATAAGGTCATGGATAATATTATAGTTGGAGCCCTAATTTGAATAAGCAATGACAATTCTACATTTGTTGTTAATGATCCTTGGCTTTTTGACAAGTCAAATGGGATCATAACCACTAAGCTTAGGAAAAATATTTAATCATGTTATAGTGTTTAAATTGAAGTAATTCAATAGTAATAACTATAATAGAGATCTTATTATTGATATTCTCAATGAAAAAGACCAAGCTCTTATTATGCAAATACCTACATGTCTTCGAAATATGGCTGATTCTTGATTCTGGTGGCCTGATAAGTTAGGTAAATTTCTCCTTTAAAGTAGTTATCGCATTCATGTCAATTCCTTTTCTTTTGACCTTACATATGATGGATTTTGGAATAAGCTATATAATTTAAAAGTCGCTTCTAAAGCAAAGATTCATATTTGGAAGACTTGTTTGAATGCTCTCCCTACATTGAATAACTTAAATTCTAAAAAAGTCGAGGTTGAATCTTTATTTCTTGTTTGTTATTTATTGGTGAATCGATTAATCATATGTTGCTCCATTACAATTTTGCTAAGAGTTATTGGCAAAAATTAACGTTACGAGTTATAGGTTATCCCAATCAAAGTTTCTTTAATTGGTTGAGAAGTTCTTTTTTTTTTTTTTACAAAAGTTCTCATGAATAATGTTACATCATGATATATTGATAGCTTTGGCATAGACAGAATAATCTATGTAATTTAGTTAGGATTGCTCAAAGGGGCTCAACATGTGTTAAATTTAGCAACAAACATTTTGAGCTAGTAGCAACTAGTTGAGGTAGGTTTTTTAACATCCAATTATGTGATCCAAGATGACCATGATATGCTTTACTAGAAGAAGCCTCCTAAGGGCTGAGTGAAATTAAACATTGATGTTATTATATTTTATGGAGATAATAAGATGGGCGTGGGTACCATTATAAGGGGGGATATTACAGATTTAATGATTAGGGTGAGGAACTATCCTTTGTTTGGTGTGGTTTCTCCTAAATTAGTCAAGGCTTTGGGTGTCAGAGAAGCCACAAGTTAGATTAATGTATGAATTTTGAAGTTGCATTGATTGAGATGGATGCTCTTGAAATTTTTAAAGGTCTTCTTAGAGAGACCACTGATAATTCTTCAGTTAGATTAATTCTTTGTGATTAAAATTTTAGTTAAAGAATTAAAATGTGTTTTTTCAATTATTTAAGGCAATATGCGAACATGGCAGTTCATAAATTAGTTAGGTGTTGTTATTCTATGACATATCTCGTGAAATGGTTCATGGAACCACCATCTTTTCTTATGTCAACTCTTCATCGTGATAATTAATAAAATTTAATCCTTTTTGCTTCAAAAAAAAAGTACATTTACTCATGTTAATTTGGTGCATTAATAAATAACTTATGAAAGTGTTCTCTTCAAATCAAAGATTTACTAAGCATTTGGCAAAAATTCCATTCACATCATTTCGAATTCAAATCATAGCAAAGGTGAAAATTCTCCTCATTTTAAAAAAAGTGTATTCTTGAAATATTCAATTTTGATATAAAATATTTTTTTATTTTTTATTAAAATTGAATTTTAAAACTAATTAAACATATTTATCTTAGGATTTTATTAATCACATCATTAATTTTTTTATAAAAATAATTGAGTTTTAATGATACCGAAAGGGAAAACAACACATGAGAATAGCCCATGAGAACGAAGCACAATGGGCCCATGAAGAGCCTAGTAGGCCCATAAGGCCCTGATACTGTAAAGGGATTCAACCCATGGAAATGTAGCCCAGTAGGTCTATAAGGCCCAATTGTTAGTATAGATGTGGTATAGTGCCATTCTTGAAATGTATAATGGTATTGTAAATTATCCCTACGACAATAAAATATTTGTTTAAATAACGTGTTTGTTTATTTGAGTATTTACTCTTTAGCATTATGTTAAATAAATTTATTATCAAGAATTGATAATATGAGTTACAAAATTATTTAGTACATATGATATAAATTGTTCATAGTGGTATAATTAATTTTTGGGTAATATTGATTAGACTGTCACCTCTGTCTATTTTCCTTGATTAGTATGTGATACTAATAGTGGGAGGTAGTGAGTTTTATGCTACTTGATATGAGATGTCAGAATAGACATGTGGATACTCATATGATGGGTGGATTGAATGTGATGTTAGATTTATGATTGCATGGATATTCACTTATAGTCAATAATCATAATCTAGGTTATAATGTTGCATATAGTCCTTTGACCTGAGGTGACACGATCATTTACATTTGAGTGGTTAGGGTTTGTTACCGCTTACATATTTGTGTTAATCACACATAGGTATATGTCGTATGGTGGCTCTAGTAGGTTAAATGTAAGGATAAGTGTTCAACCAAGATAGGATTCATTATCTGGAGTGAACCGGGATAAGATCCTATGCTATCTAAGATCTTTCTTGATCAATAAGTTCCTGGTCAGGACAAATATGACATGAACTGAAAGAGTTTCAGTGTTGGTTATATTTTATCAAGAATAGAACTTGAGATGAGGTAATATGATATAACTATTAGAGTTTGACTAAACCTTAACTCTAGGCTATATCGAGATTTTCTAATGAAAGGATTTTAGTGCATGGTAATTATGACCATAAAGGTTTGTGTGAATCAATACATACATTCATTCTAATTGGGTAGTTGTGATATCGATGCTAGGGTCACTCACAACTTATAAGAACTAAATGTGTATAATTGGAATTTTCACATTTAGACTTGAAATGAGTTTTAAATAATATTAAGTGTTAATATTATCTTCTCATTGTCAATTAGACATGAACCTAGTAAGTCATACCTAATGGAGCTTTGCTAAATCACCATTTATATTAATCTAATTATTGATTAAAGAGTTTAATCAATTAATTAAGATTAATAAAATTGGATTTATGCTTTAAGCAATAATTCTAGCATATCATGAAATCTAACTTAAGTAAGGGTTTAATAATTAATTTATACTTAATTAATATGAGATATTAATTAAAGTATTAAATTAATTATATATATGTTATTACTAAGATTAATGGCCTAAGTTGTTTAAGCCTTGGACCAAAGATTAATCTAAGATGTGGCGAAAGTTGCATGGCAAGTAATATGATGTCATGGATGATGTCAAGAGTTCTTTACTTGCGTGGCAAGTAATATGATATCATGGATGATGTCAAGAGTTCTATACTTGCATGGCAAGTTGTATGTCATGGATGATGTCATACATGTGATGTAAGCAATGACATCATTAGGGTTTCTTTTCTCCACATATAAATAAATAACTTACAAAATGTTCTTAAGGTTAGAAAAATATACACAAAACCAAAGCAAACAACATATACTAAAAACCTCTAGTATTCTTGCAAGGAGATTAAGTTAGTGCAAGTTTACAAAGGGTCGTTGAGAGAGGCTACTTGCATTTAACCAAATCAAAGAAAAAAGGTGATTAGAGAATCTCTGGTATTTCAAGCTAGAGGTCTAATATTTGGGAGACTTAAAGAGTTGATTCAAGAGTTGAATCAAATGAGCTAACCATTTAGTAGATTAATTGTATGTACATCAATCACTTGGGAAATTATAAGTATTCCATAATTTAGATTTCTTAAGTTTTGTATTTATACATGTTGATGTATATTAGCTATGTGTTAAATTGTAAAATTGGATCCTGGGAATTGGAATTCTTGATGAGATCAAAGATTATATTGAGTAAAATTTTAAAATTTGCCCTACTTAGTATTTGATGTCTAAGTAGCATAATCATTTCCTTCACTAATCACCCATAATGATCCTCTTCCTCATCTTGCCTGGATTAAAAGTCGTGGTTAAATCATCACAATAATAAGAGGAAGTATAACTAATGAACCAATAAGGGGAAGACACATCAGTGGCACAAAGGAGAATCATTAGTATAAAGATCTCATGACCAAGCCGCAATAATAGCAGACTTGCAGATGCTTGACACATTCCCTTCGGGACAAAGGTGACGACCAGCTATGCTCACGTGGCTCATCTAACTGGCGAGGGTGTGCATGGCCAGAACAGAGGATGCAAACCATATGAATAGTACATGCCTCCAACTAATAAATGCCACTTGGCATATGGTGAGTCTATATATACATGCCTATGAATAGGAGAGAGGTAAGCACCAACAAGACTGAAAGCCCTAGTTTCATTTATAATTTGCTCTCTTAATTTTCCATTTAATTTGGCCATCAAAGTGGGCTTGTTGGGACCCCACCTGGCTAATTTACAGGTCTTCAGCCACCAAAAAAATAGATCGGCAGCATTATTGGTGCAGTGAGCATGGACAATGACAGTAACCATAAAGAAGTACAAAGAGCATTCAAGCTATTAAACCCTATAACCAGCCTTCACCGGAAATAGACCTCTCAACACCCAAATAGCCAATCGACCTCTCAAATTTACTAAATAATAACCCTCCACTTACCATAAATATTATCAAAATATCCTTATAAACCCAGTAAACTCAATCCCCCACTTTGAACATTAACCCAACGGTGACTATGGAGGTGGTTGTCGTAATGGCCGTACTTTGATAACTCACGGTGGTAGTGAAAGATCTGATGGAATTCACGATCGGAGAGAGAAGAGAAAAAATGCCAGGACACTTCTAACTACCCTCGTTAGAGGCCATAAGTAGTCAGAGAACGCATATAAGAAACCACACCAATAAGAATTTTTAAAGAAAACCTAAAGATATCACTATAACGTGAGGATGCATAATCTACCATATGATTCTTAGTATTGTAACAAGCTTAGATATGGAGTTTGACAACATTCATCATTAAAGAAGTGAGGTTTATAGCCCTTAATATTGAAGAATAAGTCATACAGCTCATAACAATGATGCTCATATGGGTTTTTAAGGAAAATGGAGTTTGCACGAGCCAAGCACATTAAGAGGAACGTAACAATAGAGGGCACATGGATTCTTAAACCCATATATGGGAGGATCTGAATGAATCGTTGAATTCATTAGAGATAAAAACCAACTCGGTGCATGAAACATCTTGATTTATTCAACCCATTCAAAAAGGGATCAGCACCAGAAAGGCAAACATATTGAGTTAACCTAACAGCAAATGAACCAAAGGAATCGATGTGAACCAGGATACCCCCAGATCTTATAACCAGTGTGAACCGCAGGATACCACTATTGTCAAATCAAAGGCAAGTATATTTGAGTACTTCAACCAAACTAAGTATGAAATAATCAACTTTCTACTTAATTCTCCTTAAAGCATGAGAATAACTCTATGAATTATGAACTATCACTGATTGCTCAAGTGTTTAGTTTCCCAATTACTTATATTTATTTAAAATTTATTAAAAAGAAAATCAACGAACTAACATGGTCTAGTTACATGGCATACCCTTGTTATAAGACAATGCATGTTACTAAAATAGGTAAGAATAATAAGTCGGTAGTAACACATCTCTTTTACTAATAAAGGAGAATTATAGGCACTATATAGGTAGAGGTCAATTTACATGCATGCTTCAATATATCTTCTTTTTCGAGTCTATTTATTTTCCTTGGTTCACCCGACTTTTTTATAAACTTGTATATATCACATAGGTCTGAAAAAGGAAAACTCCTTGAGATGAACTCACATTTTAATTGTGTATGCCCTCGAGGTGGTGAACCACAAAGGGATATCAGAAGTACTCACTTAAATTTATGGTTCCTAAAATAGGCAAATCACCCTAATTCTAATTATATGGTATCTTGTCATTCGTTGTAATTTGATCACCTTATAATGAATTTTCTAATGGATCCCACATATGGTGTGGTACAAACCACCTCGAGATTAAGTCTTGGTTCTTATGATTTCTCTTAGTTAGTAATTCCTCTTATGGCATGGTACGCACTGCCTCAGGATGAACTCTTGGTTATTGTGATATCATAATTGGCAATTCCCCATGTAGTGTGGTATGAACCATGTTGGGATGAATTTTTAATTATTATGATCTCTTGGTTGACAATTCCCCTTGTGGCATGGTACGAATTGCCTTGGGATGAATTATTGGTTATTATGATCTCTTAATTACGGATCCCTAGCATGGCATGGAATGAAATGCCTTAGGATAAAGTTTTGGTTATTATGATTTCTATTGGTTAGCAATTCCCTGTATAGCATGGTACGCATTGCTTCGAGATGAACTCTTAGTTATTATGATCTCTTAATTGGTGATTTCTCGTGTGGTATGGTACGAACTGCCTCGGGATGAACTCATAGTTGTTGTGATATCTTGGTTAGCAATTCCCCGTGTGGCGTGGTAAGAATCACTTCAGGATAAACTATTGGTTATTATAATCTCTTGGTTACAGATTCCCTACATGGCATGGTATGAACTGCCTTAGGATAAAGTCTTAATTATTATGATTTATCTTGGTTAACAATTCCCTGTATGGTATGGTATGTACCCCCTTGGGATGAACTCTTAGTTATTATGATCTCTTAATTGGCAATTCCCCATATGGCATGGTATAAACTGCCTCGGGATGAACTCTTAGTTATTGCGATCTTTTGGTTGGCGATTCCTTATATAGCGTGGTATGAATTACCTCGGGATGAACTCTTGGTTATTCTAATCTCTTGATTGGTGATTCCACATATGGCGTCTTACAAACTGTCTTGGGATGAACTCTCAGTTAGTGATCTCTTAGTTGGCAATTCCTCATCTAGTATAGTACAAATCACCTTAGGATGAACTCTTAGTTATTGTGATCTCTTGGATTATGGATTCCCTGTATGGCATGGTACAAATAGTCTCGAGATGGACTTGGTTATTATAATTTCTCTTAGTTACGGATTCCCCATATGGCATGATGCGAACCACCTCGATATGTGTTTAGTTATTATGATTCCTTATATGCATATTGCCTAGGGAGGGACTCTGTTGGTTAGCAATTTCCTATTTGGCGTTGGAAGAACCGCCTCAAGATAAACTCTTGGTTATTGTGATTTCCCCATTCGGCGTAGTGCGAATCATTTGAGGATGTGATATTGGTTTTGATTTTTCCATTTGGTGTGGTACGAACCTCCTTGAGATGAATTCTTTTGGTTATTATGATTTTCCAATTGAGTGTGGGGTGAATTGCTCAAAGATGTAATACTGGTTTTGATTTTCTTTATTTGGCATGGGACAAGCTGCCTTAAGATAAGTTAATCTTTATTATAAATTCCTCGTTTGGTATAATGTGAACCATTTTAGGACGCACTCTTTTGGTTATTATGGTTTTCTTATTAGATGTGGTGTGAACCACCTTGAGAGGAGCTGATATTGGTTGTGGCATTTGGAATGGTATGATATATCAAGGGGAAGTAACTGTAGAACCAACAGTGTATTATCTAGTAGACACTAATGGCAAACTTATGCCCAGAACTTAGAACACTTTGAATCCAAAGAAGTACCACTAGTAGAGGTAACAATAATATATTAATGTTTACTATTCTAATATTTTTATATTTTCTCTTGCCTAAATTATTATGTTTATAATGAGCAACATTGATGAGAGGCAATGAAAAAAAGGTGCAATGCTATTTATTGTATGATTATAAAATATAACGGACCCCTCAGAGCAACAAATCACATGAGCAAAGTTCCTTAAATGTAATAGGCCTCTCAGAATAATGAAGCACCCAACAAGACCCCTTATAAAGACTCCTTGAAATGATGGAATCACTCGAGATGAGCCTCCTCACAGGACCTCAGCACATCAAAACTATCCTATGGAAATGCTCAATTTTCCCCTAAGTATGACAAATTGCCTATAGGGATAAATTATAATCTTTATTTCCCCTCAGCGCGATGAATCACTCGCACAGATGAATCATAATCTCTATTTCCCCTCAGTGTGATGAATTGGCCGTAGGGACGAATCATAATCTCTATTTCCCCTCAGCGTGATGAATCACCCACAGGAATGAATCATAATCTCTATTTCACCTCAGCTTGATGAATTGCCCACAGGGATGAATCATAATCTCTATTTCCTCTCAATATAATAAATCACCCACAGGGATGAATAATTATCTCTATTTCCCCTCAGCGTGATAAATCGCCTGCAGGGACAAATCACCTTTACTCTATTACCCTTAACTCAACAAATCACCTATAAGGGTGAAATGTGATCTCCAATCTCGCCTTGCATGACTAATCGCTTATAAGAATGAAACATCATCACCTTGTTCCCCTCAATATGATAGATCATTTATAAAGATGGATTACCATGTCTTTCTTTTGTCTACACTTTATACTTCCTTAAGGGACATATAGAGATGGTAACTTGAATCCCCTTAATATGCATCTAGGAAATGTTGAAGCAAACATAATTAATCAAGCTAACTCCTGAAAATGGAAACACCCCTAAGGAACGTCAATAGGAATATATTGAACATAAATGATCAACGACCACAGGGGAACCCTATTACTGAAAGTGAGAACGGCCCATGAGAACAACCTAAGAGAATATAGCCTAATGGGCCCATAAAGAGCCTAGTAGGCCCGTAAGGCTTTGATACTATAAAGAGATTCGACCCATAGAAACAAAGCCCAATAGACCCATAAGGCCCAAACACCCATGATGATTTTCCTCCTCATCTTGGCTGGACTGAAAGTAGTGGTTGGATGATGACAATGACAGGAGGAAGTACAGCTAGTGAAATAATAAGGGGAAGGCACGTCAGCGTGGCAAAGGAGAATCACCAGTACAAAGATCTCCCGACCATGCCGCAACAACAGTAGACTTGCAGACACTTAACACACTCCCTCCACAATAAAGGTGATGTCCAATTATGCCCGCGTGGCTTATCCAGCTAGCAGGGGCGTGCATGGACAGAGGATGCAAACCACATGAACAGTATGCCTCCAACCAACAAACGCCACCTAACATATGACAAGTCTATATATACATGCTTATGAACAAAAGAGAGGTAAGCAACCCAAAACATTGAAAACCTTAGTTCCATTTATCATTTGCTCTCCTCCTTCTCCTTCTAACTTAGCTATCAGAGTAGGCTTCCCAGGACCCCACCCGAACAGCTCTCTCACCAACTCCGTTTTGTTGGTCCTCAACCATTGAGAAAATGGACCAACAGCATACAAAATTTAATCCTTCTTACTTCCAAAAAAAAGTACATTTACTTGTGTTAATTTAGTGCATTAATAAATAAACTATGAAAGTGTTCTCTACTAAGCATATGGCAAAAATACTATTCACATCATTAAAAGATCTTCGAATTCAAATCATAGCAATGGTGAAAATTCTCCTCATTTGAAAAAAAAAAGTGTATTCTTGAAATATTCAATTTTGATATAAAATATTTTTTAGTTTGTTATTAAAATTGAATTTTAAAACTAATTAAACATATTTATCTTAGGATTTTATTAATCACATCATTAATTTTTTTATAAAAAATAACTGACTTTCAATGAAATAATAAAATTTAATTAATCATAAATTATATTTATCAAACTATTTCAGTTTGTTTAATTCTTGAGCTATAAATTTTTTCTTAGATATGTATGATTTATTATTAATAAAAATGGCATAAATAAGTTAGTGAAGAAGTGATTTGATTATTAATTTTTCAAATATATCATGAATTGTTGTAAATATCAAACTCTTTAATTTGTAAAATTAAGTCATTCCTTTATAGTTTAGTAGCTTAGGTGATAAATATTATAAGGTTAAATTATGAGTTTGATCCCTTATTATCTCTTGACTTTGTAGTTGTTAAAAAAAATATAAAATTAATTTTTATCTTATTTAAAAACATGTGAACTATTGATAATTAAAAAAATAAATAAATTACATATTATTTAACATTAAGGAGTTATTAATTAAAAAATTCCAAACTCTTTAAATTTTCATAATTTTATATTTTTAATTATTAGATAAATTATCTAAATTATCACCAAGTTAAAATATTAAAGATAATATTTGTACCTGATAAAAATAACATTTAAAATAAAAAAAGTTAAGAGAAAAAAAGTACTAAAAAAAAAAGCAGAGAGTAGAGACAGACTCAATGTGATGGCAAAGTGTCAACTTAGCATCAAAGAGAGCAAAAGCCCAAAGAAAACAGTCACATTCAATAATCTTTTAAAAGTAGAAGGAGCGTTCGGCTAAAGACAGACATATATTCTAAAACTATTAATTTACGTTACATTGTTGCAAAGAATCCTTTTTTTTTTTTCAGAAGCTAGCGCCAAAACTCAAAAGATAACCTTATCCAGTGTTGACGTGGTATCTTGTAGACTTTTCCTGACCAGTGTGGTCTTTCTTCTTCTGGCACACATAGAGACACATAAAAAAAAAATTAATAATAATAAAAATAAATAATAAAACCTTCAATTATAGTGGAGCCATTAAGCCAATTATTTTTTATGTTATGATGCTCCGCTCTTCTCGGTAGTTATAATTTTTTTTATCAATTTAAAATTAAAGTTGAATGAATCAATGAGAAAATAAAATTTTTAAGTATTTATTGCTATATATAAAACTTAGATTTATAAATTTATTTAAAAAATATAATTTTTTTATTGTTTGAACAAATAAATATTAATAAAAATTCAATTACATTTTTAGATTAATTGTTCAATCATTTGATCAGGCCAAATGCATAGGAAGATATCAAATTTTTGATTTATTTCAATTCACTTATCAAACTTCAATTTATATCTTTTTAGATACAAATCTTATATTTCATTTTATAACAATCACTAAAAAAATATTTGGTACCTGAATAATTAATAATTACCGTTTTAATCTAAAATTAGAGATTTTTTGATAAATAATTCCATATTTTCTATACATTTATAAGAAATAAGGAAAATCATTTTGATTAGATATACTAAGAGCAAACTCATTTTGAATGTTATCAAAGTCTAGAAGAAGTAAACTTTCAAACTTTTTATAATTTCTGAACTAAATTGAAAAAATAAAGAGATTGAGTCATTAAAATGATTTTTAAGTGAAATTTAGAGGATTAAAATTTTTTGACAATACCCTTCTTGAAACAAAATTAAAGTTAGATGACTCTAACGAAACAAATTGAAGCTTTCAATAAGTGTAAAATTGGGTGACTACTTTTGGATTTGACCCTCAACTAATCGTATTTATTAAAACTTCAAATTAAGCCAATTATTTTTTATGTTATGATGCTCCGCTCTTCGATAGTTATAAAAATTTTGATCAATTTAAAATTAAAGTCGAATGAATCAATGAGAAAATAAAATTTTAAAGTATTTATTGTTATATATAAAATTTAAATTTATTTAAAAAATATAATTTTTTTATTGTTTGGATCAATAAATATTAATAAAAATTTAATTACATTTTTAGGTTAATTGTTCAATCATGAAAATAAGAGTAGATCAATTGATCGGGTCAAATGCACTAGAGAGCACCAAGCTTTTAATTTGTTTCATATAAGTTATCAAACTTCAATTGGTATTTTTCTAGATACAAAATTTCTATTTTGTATCATAACAATCACTAAAAAAATTTTTGATACCTGAACAATTTATAATTACTATTTTAATCTAAAATTAAAATTTTTTTTTCCAAATAAGTCCATATTTTCTACACATTTATAAGAAATAAGGAAAATCATTTTGATTTGATCTACTAAGAGCAAACTCATTTTGAATGATATCAAAGTCTATAAGAAGTAAAATTTTAAACTTTTTATAATTTGTGAACAAAATTAAAAGATGAAAATGGTTTTTAAATGAAATTTAGAGGACTAAAATTTTTTGACAACACCCTTCTTAAAACAAAATCAAAGTTAGGTGACTCTAAAAAAACAAATTGAAGTTTTCAATAAGTGTAAAATTTGGTGACCATCTTTGGATTTAACCCTCAACTGACCATATTTATTGAAACTTCAAATTAATCTATTGACTGAAAATAGTTTATTGTTAGTTGTTTTTTCAAATTGTATAGAATACACATATAAATCAGAGCCAAAATGCATATTTTCACAAAAAAATACAATAATTTAGTTTATTATTAATTATTAATTTGCACCAAAATTAGATCAACTTGAATAAAATTGGCATTTTTTTTAAATTTATAGCACTTAATTTTTAAAAATTTTTAAAATTCAAGAATATATTTTTAAAAATTTATAGATTTAAAAACTTTTAAAATTTTATAATTAGGTATATATATATATGCTAGTTATGAATTTGTGTAATGCACCAACTATAAAAAAAAATAATTAAATATATAATTTAAAATAATAAGTAAATAAATTAAAAATATAATATAATATATTAATTTATTTTTTAATTTTTATTGTCATAATTTTAATTATAATAGGATTATTTTTTAGATTTATTATTGGAGTATGTATAATAGAATTTCAGTGAAAAAATATTGTTAAATAATTACCTATGATTTTTTTAAAAGTAAAATTTTTAATGATTTAGAAAAAATGTTTGATTGATTTAATGTAAAACATACATATTATATAACTACTTTTAGAATATGAGTAGCATGAGGATATGTATAATAGTATTTTAGTTAAAAAATAATACTATTTTAAATTTTTTAAAAATAAATTTTTTAATAGTATTACACATTAGCTTTTAGGGTAAATGATCAATATTATACGTAATAATTTAATAGAGCTCTCTCTCTCTATATATAGAGACACACACCCCTGTTATAATTTAACATATAATCTAAAATAATGTCATTTTAATTATTTGAAATAAAACATTTCACTCACCAAAATGAAATTATTTTAAATTACAAAAAATAAATATTAAATTTGTAAATACAATTTGAAAATGTTTTAATATAATTTATATTGAAAAATTAAGATTCATCTTCAATAATAATTTGTAACATAATATACTTTTTAATAGTTATGGTGTTGTTACTTTAAAAAAAAAATAGGTATGTTGTTGTTATTATTATTTTACAATACATATTATGTATATAAATTATTCATATAAAAATATAATATTTGTATGGAATATTAGAGTGTATTATAAAAATTTTAATCAAATTTTTAAAATAAAAAATAATGATAAATAAAACTATCAAAAATTATTTATTTTGTAGTAAAATTATGGAATGGTTGGTGGTTTAATAGTTTTGATTTCAATTATATTTTTATTTATTTTTCAATTCAGAGAAGAATCGTTTTTTGAATTGAATTGAACATAAAATTTTTAATTTTTGAACTAAATCAAACAAAAAATTTGAAACAATTATAAAGAATTGCATTTTTTAAACCAAACCAGACTGTACTTACCCCTAATCATTATATTCATTCATCTTTTCTCTTCATAACTTCTTTTATCTATGCATTCTTTACATTTCTTTCATTGTTTCCTCTTGTTTACTTTAATATACACCTCTATATATCTATATATTTACTTCCATTGTTTCAATCTCTAACTTGCTAAAAGAAATCAAAATAAAGATTAAGAAAATAATGCAATAAACTTTGGAGAATGACAAAAATAGAAGAGAAAATAAATACATTAGAATTGCACTTGGACAATTCTTATATAATTTTTCATTCTATTATTTGAATATTTTCATTTTTATAGTTCTTTTATATAATTGTTGATTTAAGAATTTGTCAAATATAAAGTGTTATAATAAATCAACATATTATTAAAACTATTGGCTATTGCAGTCATGATATCAAATATTTCAACCGTACTTTCTACACATCCATAATTATTTTGTTGGTTATTTAGTTTGTATCAATTCCTAATACCTTTATTTTAATCAATCTAAAACTAATATGGTCCATAATTAAGGTACACATGAGCTAAAAAAAATAAATAAAAATGGTAAGTGAAATTGATCATGAATTATTTTTAAGTTATGTCATAAAGGTTTACACACATTCATATATACAAACAAACAATTTATAGTTACAACCCTTAATATGTAGTTACTATATCAGTTAAAACACTCATTTGTTGAATGAATCTTTGCAAAATTAAAAAAATTTACATTGGTTTGACAAAAAGATGCTTAACAATTTATGTATGGTGAATGTAGAGATATGTAAGACATTTATTTCAAATATTTTTTTTCAATTTATAATAAAATTCTTTAATATATTTTTTAAACAAATAATATCACTAAATTTTATAATTATTAATTTGCAACAATTAATTTAAAAAAATTAAGTTTACTCGTTGAATGTACGGTTAACATTGAGTTGTTATCTTTATGTAATAAATTTATATTGATAAAAAATTTTATATTGAATAAGATTATAATTTTTAATATCACAAATTTTATATTATTTTATTTTTTCTAAAAAGACAATTAGAGATTTTTTTTTAATTTTAAATTAGGCAAGAAGAAAATTCTATTATATATGTACGTCCACATCTTGTATAAGTCACCATAAAGTATAGTGTAGTTTAAACCATTCAAATCATATATATATATATTTTAAATCATAATATTCAAATCATATTAAGTGTTGTTCAAAAAAAAAAATCATATTAAGTCTTGTTATGAAAAGTTTTATTAATTAGGACAGTTTATATAATATCCAATGAAATAATGTTTGTGACAAGTTTTCCAAGACATATATATATATCTCGCATGTGTGAAAAAAAAAAAAATTTGGAAAATTATTGACCAAGAAAATGATAACAGCGGGGAAGATGCAAAACAACTTTGATTTTTTTCTTTTATACTTATTGAATCATAAACATTGTTTTTTTGTCTTAAAAAAGCAATGTTTATGATTCAATAAGTATTAAAAAAAAAAAAAGAAGCTGCCAGGAAAAGTTATTTTTGTGCTTCTAAATCTAGTCTCATAAATCACAAAATTAACAGAAATGAATTTCATTCATTTGTGAAAAAGTTACACACAATGAGTAATTAGTACATGAAAAAGGATGATCATAACAATACTTGCTAAATTTTTAGCCAATACCATCACCATCAATATTTATGTACCTGCCTAATTTTGAGTAGCTACAAGACTTGGATTTAATTTAGGAGACTATTATTTTATGTGGACATTCCTGATTAGTTAGACTCAAATTAAATATATAAGAATGGTAAAATATGCTATAAAATTTAAACTCCATGGGCTCCCCTTCCCCTATAACAAAAGAAAAAATATATATATGCTATAAAAGTTTTCCATAAACTAGACATATATCCGTGCAATATGTGGGTGACTTAAAAATATGAGTAAAATATTATATACAAATATTTTAATTTTTAAAAAATAAATTGATAGATACAGTTAAAAAAAAAATCATATCTTATATTACAACTTGAAAAATAACTGAAATTTTCTATTTAATGATTTCTCATTCATCTCAAAATGAACAAATAGATAAATAACTAAAATTTTTCAACTTTCATAAATATTATGTATTTTAGTTGTATAAAAATGATGAAAAAAAAATACAAAGTAAAGATGAATTCAATTAGCTTTTTTTTTAATTATTATTTATAATTCTACAAGTGCCAATAGGGGGCAGGGAGTGAATTGACTTTTTAAGAAATAAGTGTAATTTTCGTTTTTCACCCATGAGCAACCAAAATAGAGTAAAAACAAGAAAAACACACCAAAAATTTATAGAGGTTCGGCCCTCAAAGCCTACTCCTCTCCTCAATCATTTGTTGAGTGTTTTAATCTACTATTAATCCACTTCAAATGTAGATTAAACCCTTACAATCTTAACCAAGCTACCCAAGTGTTTTTTCAAGGATCACACTCAACCTAAGTGTCTTAATCAAGGCTCACACTCTAACCCAATTTGCTAAAAACAAACCTCTTAGCTTACAAGTATTTGAAACCCTAACCTAACTCACTCAAACCCATAATTGAGCTATTGCATGAAGGAATTAAACATTTTACCAACCCACACTCAATAACACTCTTGAGATAAATAAAATTACAAGAATTAAAGATGAAAACTTGGGTGGTTGGAAAATTGAATTCAAGATTAATTGCTCAAGATTGCTTTAAATATGTTTGCTCAACTTCATTGATTTTCTCCAACTAAAATTTGACTTGTATTTATATCCTCATGGAGAGAAATAGTTATTGGATGATCATTTAATGCAAATAGAGCCGTTTAAAATAATGCAGTAAAAGAGCTCTGCACGCGCCTCATGATCATGACAGAATCATCATGATCATAATTCTCGAGGCAGCAAGAAGATATTTGAAGTTTCGTTCTTTCATAATCATAACTATGATGGTGACGATGGTCATGACAACTCTCTGCCAATTTTTGGATTTTTTTTTCATGATCATGATAAAGTCATCATGATCATAATTTTGCCCATAATGATCATAATACTAGTGGTGATGATGGTTGTGACAGCTTTCGGGAACTTTTTGAATTTTACAATTTGGAACTTCATAGTTTTGCTTGAAAAAATTTTCTAATTATTGAGATTTGCTTGTGACCATTTATAATGAAGATTCCCATCGAATTTGATTAATTATGACTTCAGATCTTGATAAAAATTTAACCTCCCATTTTACCATTGTTTCATGATCATGATGAGTCCATCATGACTCATGACAAGAAATTGTAGACTTGACAAATAAATATATTGACCCTTTATTGCTTAATTCTAAACTTGAATTTTACAATATTAATTAACCTGAATATAAACACTTAACACACAAATTAAATAAAATTTTACTTAATTACTTGTGACCATCAAATAAGATTATTTTACCCCTCAAGGTTCAATAATCTCCCTTTTTTTATAGTAACAAATAATTATGTAAAATTAAGCTAAAATTGGAAGGAAATACTCACCCATAAAATAAGCCTAAAATTAAACTAGCAAAAAAAGATCATTAAACAAGTCCATTTTGCATATTTGAGCAAAGCAATGAATTAATAGTTGAAATATATAAACATAACATTATCATGATCAAGCAGTTTTAGTCTCAACTTATGATAGTTTAGAAAAAAATCATTTGAGACAAATATATTAAAAGATTAAAGACAAATATAGATCATGGTTTCAAAGTCATGATCATGAGTAAAAATTTTACTTATGATAGGAGCATAACTCCAACGGTGACACAGTCATAATTATAGTCATGTTTTGAAAAGCATATTCTATGATTTTGACAACCATAAAATATGCACAAATAAAAGTATTTTGAATAATCGAACAAATACAACCAATACACACAGAATGACCAAACCAAGTCAATATCTAGAAGTAACAATCTGGGACAACAGCATGGTTATAGCCATGACCAAAAGCAAATCCTACGTCAATAATATCATAAATACAACATAGATAACCAAAAAAGTTATCCATGTCAAAGTTAGCCCACTATAACCAATAAATAACTTTCCACCAAGGTAGTGCCCAACCAATTTTACACTTAATCCATCCACAGAAAACAGCACTACAAAGTCAAGCCCAAAAAAAAATTCAACCAATATCCACAACCTTGATCATCAACTAACAATAAAAAAAAATATCAAATTTTCAACGATAATGTTTTCATTTAAAATAAATAACATAATTCAATATTTCCAACAATATAAACCATAATAATATCAAATTTCCAATGATAATGTTTTCATTTAAAATAAACAACACAATCAAATATTTCCAACAATATAAACCATAATCACATAATTAGTTAAGGCAAAATGCCAAAAATAATGAGCCTAATTTTTCCTATTTCTCCCCCTTTGTTACTGTTAAAAAGAGTTAAGCAAGGGGAGAAAGAACACTATGCACAGTAGGTAACAAACTAAACCAAAAGTAAATATGTCCCAAACAATGATAAGCACTAACCATAGCAAGTTCTAAATAAAAAAGTTAAAAGGACTAAACTAAAAAGAAGTTCTTAAAAAAAAAGATTAGGGAAAAGGAGGAAGGTGATCCCTTAGGTATGCCACATTAGTTATAATGGCATTAAGTTTGATATTAATAACCCCAAGCTGAGATTTAAGAGCAGTGATGGAGGTCTGAATAGCAAAAAATTAGCAATCCAAGTGTGCTTGAAGTTGATTCAGCAGAGATTGGAAGGGAATGCTCAGATTAGTTTCTTTATCCGCTGTAAGGATCTAAACTTTGGACCATTTCTTTGAAGTGGATGGCACTTCACCTTTAACTTGTCTATAAAATTCCAAAGAATTAGTGTCACGCCAAACCATTTTGCCTTCTTTATTCATTTCTCTCTAAGAGGCAGCACCATTCATAGTGAATTTTCTAACAGCAAAGACATAAGCACAACTGTCTAGGTTAAGCTTATCACCTACTTAAATGGCAATAACATGAGGTCTATTTTGATCATCGTCCAGTAGCTATAAATACCTTGTGATAAGAGTTATATAGCCACCAACATGAATTTTTCCAGATTTTACAGTGGCAGTGCTCCATAATTGCTTTGCAAATAGTTTTGCCAAGGCTACATATTTTCCTTTGTCTCTACACCAAATCATAAAAAGTTTAAGCTTTTGAACATTACTGTGGCTTTCTCCTCTAGTCAGTACAGAATAAAAAATGAACTAGTGTAAATATTTATGCACAAATAAAGTTAGCTTAGAGTCTCTAGCAATCTGGGCCAGAAATATACTTTCACTTGTTAATTCCTTCTAGGTAGTGTATTCATTGAACAATAGTTCATCCTTGTAGGCATAATAACCTAAGGTTGGCAGTTTGAGTGCCTCTCCTAGTTGGTAAAAGGTAAGGGTTTTAGCTTCATCATCTAGGGTGAAGGATAAGGTGTGATCTTTTCCTAGTTCTAGAGTTAATAGGAACTCAAGGGTGAAGGTAGGGGAGGTGGATTCATAGAGTTTAACGAATTCAGTGAGTTTTAGTTTTGCGAGAAGCTCTCTCATTTCATTTGCACAACCCAATTCATGCAAACACTCCTAACCAAACATATGGGTTGAATGAATAGGATGAGTTTTGAGGATTTTGTACATGTTCTTTTACTCTTTGGTTTAAAGCGTAGAAAACACGGGATCATGTGGGCCACTTTTTTTGACAATCTTCATCTTAGTTTTCTTTTTTGTCAGCTAGAGGAGGTTGGACATGGTGATAGATTCGCGTGATGATAAGGAGGGGATCGATTCAACTAGGGACTGAGAGAGAGAGAGAGAAAAGGAAATTGATTAAATTTAGGACCACAAAGGATAAAAAAAAGACATGAAAAGTGATAGGGATGTGAGATTAGGGTAAAATTGAGAGGAAGAAAGTGAAGCAGTTAGGGTAAAAAGAAATCAAGTCAAAAAGGAGGAGAAGGGTGGTAGTATTAAAGGAAGAGGATAGATAATTAGGGTAAGGAGAATGATACTTTAAATACCCTTCCTCATTAACCCTAGACACGTCATGAGTTATGATAAGAGAATCATGATCATGATGGAAGTTCTTTTACAAAACAGTGAAAATGCATTTTTATCATAATGATGACATCAAGGATTATAATTATAATAATGCTTATTATAATTGAATTTTGTTATGGCAAAATCAAAGGTATAGATTAACAAGAACACTATCCAAAACAAAAAAAATGCATTGATGGTTGGTATTAAATGTGTATAAATCATTTAACAGATTTTCATAAGTATGAAAATTTTATTCACCTAAAACAAAATTTTAGAGATAGGGAATGAATTTTCTAAAAAAAAAAAAACTCTTACTTATTGCTAGTGACAGTAGTACAATAATAATAACTTAAATTCAGAATTTTCAATAATCAAACTCTTAGAACTTTGGATGAGCCTCTTCAAGCATATTTGGGACCAATTCAATTTTACAAAAAAAAAAAATATGGAACATATCAAATTGATCACTCAAGGTTCAATCAATTAATCATAATGCCAAAAATAACCCCATATTACAAAGTATTGCCATCTAACATACCAATTTTTCTCTTAATGAAATTCATTTTTTCTTCATAAAGAGGTTTAGTAAAAATATGAGTAAGTTAGTTTGTTGTATCAATAAATTCCAATACAACATCATCTTTTTGCACAAGATCATGCAAAAAGTGGTGACTAATGTCAATATGTTTAGTCTTAGAGTGTTAAATTGGATTCTTGGACAAATTTATTGTATAAGTGTTGTCACATTTTATTGGAATGTGATCAAGAACCTATCTAAAGTCCATGAGTTATTGTTTAATCCATAAAACTTGAGCACAACAACAATTAGTGACAATATACTCTGCTTCAGTGATAAACAATGCAACCGAATTTTATTTCTTACTAAACCAAAAAATAAGGAATTGTCCTAGAAATTGGCAAGTACTGGAGGTACTTTTTCTATCTAGGATATTCCCGATATAGTCTGCATCCGAATAGAAAATAAGATCAAATGATGCATTTCTAGGATACTAAAGTCCTAAATGAGATGTGCCAATAAGATACTTCAAAATCCTTTTGACCGTATTCAAATGTGACTTTTTAAGACAAGATTGAAAATGAGCACACATACACATTACAAACATAATATTGAGCCTACTTGTAGTAAGATAAAGAAAACTACTAATAATACCTTGATAATTCTTTTCATCAATGCTCTTACCATTTTCATCTCTGTCAAGTTTAATGGTGGTGCACATAGGAGTCTTCCTAGCTTTTGCCCCATCCATTACAAATCTTTTGAGCAAGTCTTTGGTGTACTTTATTTTATTGATGAAGATTTCACTTATGTATTATTTTATTTATAATCCAAGGAAGAATTTAAGTGTTTTATTTGTAATCCAAGGAAGAATTTAAGTTCTCCTATCATGCTCATTTTAAATTCACTCTTCATGCACTTAAAGAATTCTTCACATAAAAATTCATTAGTAGCACCAAATATAATATCATCCACATATATTTACATAATAAAAATGTCATCTTTGTGTTTTTTGATGAAAAGTGTGGTGTTAATTATACCTTTACAAAAAATAATTTTCAAAAGAAATGTACTCAACCTCTCATATTAACCTTTTAGAGCTTATTTTAAACTATAAAAGGCCTTTGACAACTTAAATACATGGTTAGGAAAGTCATGTTGCTCAAAACCCGGAGGTTGTTCAACATAGACTTTTTCCTTAATAAAACCATTCAAAAAAGCACTTTTAAATCCATTTGGAAAAGTTTAAAATTCATGTACAATACATATGCAAGAAGCATCTGAATTGCTTCTAATCTAGCAATTGGAGCAAATGTTTCATCATAGTCTATACCCCCTTTTTAGTTATAGTCTTTAGCCACTAATCTAGCCTTATTCCTAGTAATTGCACCTAGTTCATCAAGTTTGTTTCTAAAAACCCACTTGGTGCCAATTATAGGATAATTTTTGGGTCTAAGGACTAAAGTCCACACTTGATTCCTCTTAAATTGATTGAGTTCCTCTTGCACAACAAGAACCCAAATTTTATCATTTAAGGCCTCATCAATATTCCTTGGCTAAATTTGAGAGATAAAGGCAAGACTAATTAACTGTCTAAGAGAGTGTTTAGTAGTTACCCCTTTTGTGGCTCACCAATGATTAAGTCCTTAGGGTGGTCTTTCTTGAAGTGTCATTCTTTTGGTAAGTCTTCATGAATACTTGAAGTTGTGAGGGTCACCTTTATAACTTCTTCCTTTTGAGCATCTATAACATTTTGAGAATTCTCGATTGGAGGGGAACCATCATGATTATTCTCCATTATTCTTTGTTGTTGGTTTAACTCATCAAGACCACCTACATCATCATCATCATTAACAACAACAACCTTTCTTGGCTCAAATGGATTAGTCTCATGAAAAATAATGTGCATAGACTCTTTTACTACTAATGTTCTTTTATTGAAGACCCAATATAACTTGCTAATGGTTTTATATCTAAGGAAGACTCCTTCATCGGTTTTAGCATCAAAATTTCCAAGGTTGTCCTTGGTATTTAATATGTAGCATTTGCACCTAAATACTTTTAGATATGAAATTTTAGGTTTTCTCTCATTCCATAGTTCATAAGGAGTTTTATTTAAAATGGGTCTAATAAAAACTCCATTTGAAAGATAACAAGTAGTGTTGACGACTTCGGCCTAAAAGTATTAGGTAAATTGTACTCATTGAGCATTGTCCTTACCATCTCAACCAAGGCTTTATTTTTCCTTTCAACAACCCTATTTTATTGAGGTGTTTTAGGAGAGGAAAAATTATAAGAAATTCCCATTTCATTGCAAAAAGTTTTGAAGTGCTCATTTTTAAATTCTCTTCCATGATCACTTCTTTGAGAAGAAATTTTAAAACCCTTTTTATTTTGAATTCTTTTTGAAAGTATTTTAAATGCATCAAAGCTTTCATCTTTATGAGTAAGAAAGATTACCCAAGTAAACCCAAGTAAATCTAGAGTAGTCATCGATGATGACATATGTATAATGCTTGCCACCTAGGCTTGCAACTCTATAAGGACTAAATAAATCCATATGCAATAATTGAAAAGGTCTAGTAGAAGTTACCTTGTTTTTGGCTTTAAAAGAACTTTTCACTTGCTTACCCATTTGGCATGCTCCACGTACTTTGTCTTTTTGAAATTTTACTTTGGGTAGGCCAATGACATGATCGCCCTTACTTATATCCCCAATAAGCTCCATGCTAGCATGACTAAGTCTCCTATGCCATATCCAAGTGTCATCCTTAATAGCAACAAAACACTCTACACCTTGGTTAGTCAAAGAGCTTAAATCAATAGTATAAAGGTTGTTAACTCTTTCACCCTTGAAAATGACTTTGTTCTCTTTTATTTGAGTTATAAAGCATTCCTTAGGTTTAAAAGTCATTTTATTTCTTTCATCATATAATTGACTAACACTAAGTAGGTTATGCTTTAAGCCATCAACTAAAAGGACATCTTGAATATAAGTAAAGTCTTTCTTACCAATTTGACTAATGCCAACAATCTTACCCTTGGCATTATCACTAAATGTAACTTTGCCTCCCTTCTTCATTTCCAAATGTGTAAAGAGGTTGGCCTTCCCAGTCATATGCCTTGAACATCCACTATCTAGATATAATTTTTTTTTACATGTTGTGGATTCCAAGCACACCTACAAGAATATATTTTATCTCACTTTAGGTACCCAAATATATATGGGTCCTTGGGGGGTTAGCATTGAAAGATTCATTACTTGAATAACTCAAATGAGTCTTTCTTATATAACATCTAGAATTTTTGTGTCCCATTAAACCACAATAATGACATTTAACATTTGGTGCATGCTTTTTCATTTTAAAGCTATGAAAATTATAAGAAAGAGAAAGATTGAATCTCCTAAGCTTAGGTCATTTTGAGCTTTTTACTCTAAAGTTGTTAGTCTTATAACCATTAGACTTTTTAGGTCCATTAGTTTTAAGACTAGGTCTTTGAAAAACCTTAGTAATTGGAGTACTAGGATTTACATTCTTTGAAGAGCTAGTATGAGCATTTTCAAAACCAATTCCGTTATTAGATTTTAAGGGAGTGGAAGTCATGGAAATTATTCCATCTATGAGTTCCTTACCTCTATTAAATCTAGAAATGGATTCCTTGAGGTTGCCATTTTTTTTTTTCTAAAAACACATTTTGCTTAATGATTTTTGCATTTTCATTTACAGTCTCAATTTTCTTGAAATTACTTTCATTCAAAGAGTTGGTTAGCTCTTCTTTAAAGGTTCTTGATTTCTCAAGTTCTTCTACTAGAGCTTTTACCATTTATCTGAGTGAATTAATTCTAGATAAATATTTATCACATTTATGCATTAATTTCTCACAAGCAAGTAGCATTTCATCATCTGGTTCAAAATCTAAAGTTACCTTATTATTTGTAGATTCATTTAAAGCCTTGAATCAAAGATTTGCAACTTCATTATTGGTGTCATCATCACTAGTGTAGATGGTGGGGTTAGTGTGCATCCAAGATTTTAGCAATCGCAACACTATTTGATCTCAGGGCTCTAGAGCATACACTACTATATCACAAAGATATAGCATGGAGATAAGGAGTCGCCATCTAGGGAAAGAACTGGGACAAATCAAAAGTGGTGGTACTTAATTCTCTAAAAGAAAGCTAGCACTACAACCAGGAGATTCTGGATATGAAATACTAACTTCTTTTAGTCTCACGTTCATTTAGAATTACTTTATGAATTACTATCTGATCTTTTATTTACATGCAATTTCATATAAACCCTTATTTAAACAATTAACCCTATATAAACTAGTCATTAAAAAACATGTAAAAAATGCATTCATTTACATTCATAATCTTTAGGTTAGTTTAATATACATTGATTTTAATTGAATGGGCTAAATCTACATGTTTTAATTTACAAGTGAGCCTAAAGACTAATGGGCATGATTCCTCAATTTTAATTAATGATCCTAAGTTTACTTATTTTAATTCTAAAATGAGCCTAATTCTAAATTATCGAAAAGACTTTAATTTAATGGGCTAAATCTAAATTACTTAAATTAAACTAAAGTGGACTTATATCTAATTAACTAAATGAGCCTAAGTTATCTCTAACTTAAAATCTAATTAATTATGGGGCTAAAAATGCTTTTTAATTAATTAAAATCTAGACCTAATTAATTAATAACCTATTAAATGAAACGGGCTAATTAAAAGATGGGCCAAAAAAGAACTACCTAAACCTAAAATTAGTTAAATTACAAACGAAAAGAAAAACGAAACAACTAAAAATGAAAGGCTTAAAATAAATTCCTAACCTAAATTAATTAGGTTACAAATAACCTAAAAATTCTAAACAAAAAGAAAATGGATTCAATAAATAAAAAAAATAAGGAAAATGCCCCTAATAATTAGTTAACAGATAAATAAAATAATTAACAAGCAACATCAATTCTATTCACTTAAATCCATTTTAATTGTAATTAAAAACCCTAATTATGTCTTAGCCATTGATTTTAATTAATTACCCAATTGAAACTCTAATTTTACTAACCAATTAATAAAAAAAATACACATAACACACAAGATTTCATTATCCCACTATTGGGGCTATTACAATAATCTATTAAAATTAAATTAGAATAATAATACAACCCATAAAACAAAATAAACACAAAAACAACACAAAAATAATAAATAGATAAATAAATAAATAAGGAACCTAAAAAGTATGTAGAATTTTACAGGGTTTTAATCCATGGCATTCCATGGATCTTCATAGGTTTTATTCTCTACAGTAAATTCATCATGTAACTCCATCCATAATCACAAACACATAAAACAAAATAAACAATGATTAGTAATTAAATAAAATAAAAATAAAAATTAAATAAAATTAACATTAAATAAAACCAAAGAATCAAACAAAATAAATAGAAAAGTGTAGAAGAAGAGATGATTTGATGGATGCAGTGTTGATTTGCTTCTCAGACTGATATAAATCATCGTTATTTTTAGAATAGATCTTTAATACTTGATTTTCTCTTCTTAAAAACGTCTACTGCTTTTTTTTTAAAAAGAACAGTAAGCCAAAAAGCCAAAAAGATTTTTTTTGTTTTTGTGGATCTTCTTTACTTTGTAAAAGCTCCTTTTTTAGAGTTTAAACTTGTGTCCCCCTCCAAAAAAGAAAAGAAGAAGAAGCCTCCCCCCTCCCCTCACAAGAGAATTGAGTTGGGTTTATATAGAAAACCCTAGCCAAAGATCACGTATCTTACTGTGACTTCTCTCATTCATATAGATAAAATTCTGGTTTAATAAGGACTCTTAATTTCCTAAAAAAATTTAGATAAATCCTAAAAAAGGAATTTATCACATCATTTGACCAATTAAAAATCAGAAAACAAAATTTTTTATTTACTGAAAAACCAAAAAAACACAGATGGAACGTGATCAAAATAGTATAATCCCGATCAAGATTATGTAATTATGATCGGGATTATATAATTTTGATCAGGATTATGTAATTTTGATCGGAATCACATAATTCCAATCAATTTTATGTAATTTTGATCTCTTTTTTTTAAGATAGTATTTCTTGAGGCGTTCCAGGTTGATGGGCTCAATGAACTCATTCCCTTCTATATATGATATCTTTGTAGCTCCCTTAGGTAGAATCGTCTTAACTAAATATGGTCCTTCCCAATTTGGTCTGAATTTTCCTCTTGGAACAAACATTATTGCCCTTGACCGCTTTAGTACTATATCTCCAACCTTTATCTTTCCAAGTTTAACCTACTTGTTAAAGGCTCTTGCTATCCTTCTCTGGTAAATCTGAGTGTGAAACAAAGGATCCATCCTTTTCTCATCTAGAGATACAAGGTGGTAATATCTCTTTTGTATCCATTCACTCTCTAGGGTTTTTGCTTCCATAACAACCCTCAAAGATTTGATTTTTATCTCTAAAGGCAAAATCGCTTCACAACCATATACTAATGAGAATGATGCCTGTCTTGTAGCAGTGCGTGTCATAGTTCTATATCCCCATAAGGCAAAAAGAAGATACTCAAACCAATCTTTGTACGTTTTCACCATCTTAGAGAGGATTCTCTTCACATTCTTATTAGCTGCTTCCACTACACCATTAGCCTGAGGTCTATAAGGTGAGGATTTATGATGCTTAATATTATATCTTTGCAATAACTCAACTGTCTCTGCCTAAAACTGAACACCATTATCCATCACAACATGATGTGGGATCTTGTATCTACAAATGAGATTCTTCTCATTGAACTTTTTCATCTATCTAGCCTTTAAAGTACTAAAGGATTATGCTTATATCCATATAGAGAAATAGTCAATTGCTATATATTTATGCCCGTTTAAGGCAGTTGGTTTTATCTCTCCTATTATATCTATCCCCAATGCTGTAAAGGGCCATGAAGATGTCAAACTATTTAACACTATAGGGGGGAGATGATTGAGATTCCCATGTATTTGGCACTAATGACATTTTCTCACTATTTGGATATAATTTTTGTCCATACCTAACCCATAGTACTCTTGCTGAATTATTTTGTTTACTAGAATCATCCCATTCATGTGAGATCCACAAACCCCTGCATGAAGTTCTCTCATTACTTATTCTGCTTCAAACATCTTAGTTACGTTTTGTATAATACCCCATTATGACTTGCATAATGGCGTACAAGAACATTAAGAGCATATTTTTCTTTTGAGGTCACTTTATCTGGATACTTCTTTTCCTCAATGAATCTCTAGATGTCACAAAATAATGGCTTTTCTTCTGGCCCTATTTGAATACTCATAACTTGTTCTTTACCATAACATGGAGCTTTTGTTTTCATTATTACCAAAGGCTTCATCATCAACCTAGTCGGTTTATCCCATATTAAAGAAAATGTTGCTAAGGCATCCACCATTTGATTCTCATCTCTTGGTAAATGTATGAAGAGACATTTAGTAAAATTTCTTATTAACGTCTTTAAATAACAAATGTAAGGTTTTAACCTATCTTCTTTCACTTTCCACTCCTTGTTAGACTGACTAATAACTAATAGGGAATCTCTATAAACTAGTAGGTCTTTAGCTCCAACTGCTAAAGTTGCTTCTACCCCATAGATACATGCCTCGTATTCAACCGTGTTGTTTATAAATTTAAAGTCTAATTTCTTAGCCATTGGGATGGTTTCTCCTCCTAGTGTGATAATAATTACTCCTAATCCTGCTCTCTATTATTCATAGCTCCATCAAAATAAAGCTTCCATTCATGTTGTTCTATTACTGCCAAGTTCTCATCTAAAAACTCTAAATTCCACTACTCATTTCCTTCGACTGCATTCTATGCCAGAAATTCTGCTACTACTCTTCCTTTAATAACCTTGGTAGTGATGTACTCTATATCAAACTTAGAAAGAAGTACCAACCATTGAGACATCTTTCTAGTTAAGGCTAGTGCTTGAAACAAGTACCTTAAAGGATCTATCTTTGAAACGGCCTATACTTTGTAAGACTGGAAATAATACCTTAGCTTCCTTATAGCCCATATCATAATCAAATATGTCTTCTCCACAAGATCATATTTTTCTTCATATGGCAAGAACTTTTTACTAAGATAGTGCACTGCATGCTTTGCCCTTTCCGGTCCTTCTTGAGCTAATATTGCCCCTATTGCTTTTTCCTCTAAAGCCAAATATAACATTAAAGGTTTACCTTGTCTTGGTGGTTTCAACATAGGTATATTAGAATCAGAGGCTTTTTGAAATTCTTTATTCCATTTCACCGATTGATTCTTCCTTAAGAGCTTAAAGATTGGTTCACAAACCATAGTAAGTTTTGTAATAAACCTACTAATGTACTATAGTTTCCCAATAAACCCTCGTACTTCTTTCTCTGTTTTTGGTATTGGCATCTCCTAAATGGCTTTGATCTTATATGGATTGACTTCTATTCCTCTATTACTAACTATGTGCCCCAATAACTTTCTAGAAGTAACTCTAAATATGCATTTCTTCGGATTAAGCCTCAGGTTATATCTTTCTATTCTTGCTAAAAACTTATCTAAAGCCTCAAAATGTCCTTCTCTTATTTTTGACTTAACCATCATGTCATCAATGTACACATCCACTTATTTGTGCATCATATCATGAAACCAAGTGGTTGCTGCTCTTTGATAGGTTGCATCTATGTTCTTTAATCCGAAGGGCATCACTTTGTAGCAATATGTCCCCTATTCTGTGATAAAAGCAATTTTGATCTTGTCCATAACTGCCATCATTATCTGATTATAACTTGAAAACCCATCCATAAAAGAGTACATTGTACTAGATGCTATGCTATTAACAATCACATTAATATAAGGTAAAGGAAAGTCATCCTTTAAGATTGATTTATTCAGATCTTTGAAATCTACACACATCCGAACTTTTCCATCTTTCTTGGGAACTAGTACTATATTTGCCAACCATTGAGGGTACTCTACCATTTCTAGAAAATTATCCTGGATTTACTTAGCAATTTCTTCCCTTATCTTTTTTGTCCACTCCGGTCTTAACCTATAAAATTTTTGCTTAATAGGTTTAGCTTCTGGATATATTAGAATGTGATGCTCTACAATTTCTCTATCCAAATCTGGCATATCCTCATAGGACTAAGGAAATACTACCTTTCTTTTTGTTAGTATTCTCTCAAATTTTTTCCTCTCTTTAAGAGTTAAATCATATGATATAAAAATGTGCTTTGGTTATTCATTTGTGCACATATTTAATGAATCTAATTGAGTAGAATTAATGTAAAACATGTATGAACAATCAATATTGAAATGCACAAGACCATCAGGATTAACATCACATAAATAAGCTAAACTAGAGTTCATATCATCGACCACAAGAAAAATAGAGTTTTCATCCTCAAACAGATAAGACATCATTACATTAGTTTCTTTATAAAAAACATCACTAAAACTATTATTAATAATGCTAGCTAAACCTATGGTGGTTCTTCATTAGGTGGCAAACAAAGCAGCTCTTCAATGGCCTCGGTCCTCATCTTCTCAATAACTATCTCCATCACCTTTTCTTTGTTATCTTGCACCATAAACTCAACTATCTATTTCTTGAAGATCCCAAACCCAGGAATATTCACACTAGCTACTTGGATAGGCTCCTTTTCACCCTGGCAGAACTTTTCTTTTCTTTCTTTATCAAAGTTGTCCTTCAGCAGTCCTACATTCTTTAAGAGGTTATTCTTGTTGGAAAACTTATTCTAGCTCTTTTACTGCTAAATCCAACTCCTGTATAGCCCAATCCTCTTAGCTTTTAAAATCTGGGAATTCTGGACTTCCCTGCTCATTCTTTCCCAGTCCTTGTCCGGGCCGATAATTCATATTCTTAATCATGCTTATAACCCTTGGATCTATCTCAATTCCATTTGAGATCATGGCTATTTGAAAACCAGGAGGGGAAACTACTTGCTTCTGACTATCCATAGCTGCAGACACAGTCTTGCTCATATTAGCATCTAAAGTCATAACTTCTCTATCAAGTAGGAATTTCACCTTTTGATGCACAGTTAAAAGGAATCCTCCTAAAATATGATACAAAGGCCTACCCAAAAATAAGGTATAGGGGATAGGGATGTCTAGCACAGTAAATTCCACAATTAATTTTTTAGGCTTGGTCTTTATAGGAGCTATAAATGTTTCCTCTACATTCATTGTGCTATCATCATAAGCTCTGATTATAAGGTCTAATTTTACTAAATCCTCCACCTTCACTCCTAGATTAGGTAGGATTTATAGTGGGCA
Source organism: Mallotus nudiflorus (assembly GCA_947683625.1). Classification (NCBI taxonomy): domain Eukaryota; kingdom Viridiplantae; phylum Streptophyta; class Magnoliopsida; order Malpighiales; family Euphorbiaceae; genus Mallotus; species Mallotus nudiflorus. The sequence goes on along the minus strand of CANTUR010000220.1, from coordinate 1,637,766 downwards.
AACATTAATTGCAGACCCATCATCCACCATCATATAATTAGTCTTTTTCCCTCTTACTTCAGCTGGAATGAACAAGGCTCTATTAAGATTCCTTCCTTCCACAGGTAAATCCTCATTAGAGAAAGTAATAATACCATGCTTTTTCTTCATAACCTTAGCCACCATTGCCTCAGGGGTTACAGTAGTTTCAATATTCATTTTAGCTAAAGCCTTAACCAGAGCCTCTTATGGCTATTTGAACGCATTAAGAGCTCCTAAATGCTCACATTTACTTTTGCCTTCTTAAGCTGTTTAAGAATCAAGTCATCACTATATTCATTTGGATCTTCTCCTTCAATAACTTCTTCTCTCTCTATAGTTTTATCTATCGATTTATAACCCTTAACACTTCTAATAACATGTCTGACTTCTGGATCATCAAACCATACATTATAGCCTTTAGTACCTTCTGCATCAAAATTGTACCAGATGTCAATAACCCCAATAATCCAATCCTTCTTTCCATCTTTCCATACCTTAACTATGCATTTTTCTTTTCTTCCTAATAGGCTTACATCATCAAAATCCTCACCCTATCCTTCAGGTGTAATTAACTTAATGGGAATATCATAGAAAAGTGGTTTAGATTAAAACACATTATAGTCAAATCTACTCGAAGGTTGACCTAACAGATCCTCAACGAAATCTTTAACTTCTTAAGCATCTTTAGGGGCATCAGGAGATTTTCAATTGGTTTGAAGGTTAAGATCCATAAAGGAGTTTAGCACTTCTTCTTCATTAATTTTGAATTGATTATTATAGTTGTTGGGCCGGCATGTTTCGATAATTTAGGAAAGGGTTATTTTTTGTGTTTGGGTGTGGATTTAATTTCTCAGGGTCTGTGATTTTTCCATAGTCTATGAGGTTTTGAATTTCATGTTTAAGATGCATGCAAAATTTAGTAGAATGGCCAGTAATTTGGTGAAATTTGCAGTAACTGTTTGGGTCAAAGCCAAGGAGATTTGGATTTAGTGGTTTAGAGAAGGTTAAGGGTCTAAGGAGGCCTTTTTAAATTAAATGGTCTAGGACTTTAGATAAGGGTTGGTTAAAATTCAAGAATCTCCTAGCTTGTTGAATAGCATAGACTCCCACAACTCGACTAGCATTTCCTTATTGTGTTCCCCCAGTTGGGTAGTTTCTTACTCCGGTACTTTTAATAATCTTTTTTTCTCACTTTCAATCTCCTTAGCTTGCAACCCATTGTCATAAAGGTTTGCAAATATCTTAGGGTTCATCATTTACAACCTCTTAACCAAATTAGGTGACACATTTCAATCAATCATCATAACTTGATTGTTTTCAGCTAGCTTATTTTTCATTAATCTAGTAAAAAATGATTATTTTTCAATAATCATCCTGCCTTATTCATGAATCTAGTCAGAAAATCTAAAAATGATTCATTAGGCTTGGAAAGAGTTTAGGAAGGGGGGGGGGTGAATAGAACTATTAAATAAAAATGACAATTTAAAGGAATTCTTTATAAAAATTGAATGGAAGTTGAGAAGGAAGAATGAAGAACACAAAGATTTAAGGAGTTCGGATTCAACAATAATCCTACGTCTCCACCTAACTTATCCCCAAGTTAGGATTTTGAATCACCTAAAATCTTATTCATAAGATTAAGATTACATAAGAGTTTTATGGCTCACTCTTACAACCTTACAACTTGAGTTTTCAAGGTTCACTCAAAAATCAAATCCCAAGTGTTTCAATGGACAACACGTAAACCAATTCCTTTAGAAATAAATCTCACTTCTCTTCTAATTTATCCCAAAATTTAAGATGAAGAGAAATTCTATTTCTAACACACAACCAACTCTCATAAGAGTTTATATAACCAAAGAATTATTTAAGAGAATTTTTAGAGCTCAATTGAATGTTTAAAGGATAATGAATGATAAATAAGTTTCTTAACCTTTCAATTGAATTCTAAGGAGTGTTTATATAGAAAAACACTCAAAAACATATTTTTTGGATGTAACATACATGTCTCCAATATCTATAATTGATTTTGAATCAATTCTTGGACTTTTGGCAGCTCAACAGATGGTCACGATCATGAGGAGCAAAAATTTAAGAAATGAAAGATAAATTAACAATAGCCTTAAGTTTAGATGTAGTAGTTATCCCTTTTGTAATGTCACCTATAATGAGGTCTTGAGGATGTGCTTTCTTAAATTGCCAATCCTTTGGAAGTTCATCCTTCAAGGTAGGTTGAGATGTCTCCTCATTTTCCTCCTTGCTTGGACCTTTAAGTTCCAAAGGCTTACTAGCATTCTCTTATTATGTTTCCATAATTTCATTTTCACCTACAAGATCATCAACACTACAAACATTCTTCCTAGGATCAAGTGAGTTTGATTCATCAAATACAATATGCATTAACTCTTCAACTACTAGAGTTCTTTTATTAAAGACTCTATATGCTTTACTAGAAATAGAATAGCCTAGGAATATTCCTTCATCGGCTTTGGAATCAAACTTCCCAAGATTATCTTTGGTGTTCAATATAAAGCACTTGCATCCAAATACTTTTAGATATGAGATTTTGGGTAGTTTATTGTTCCATAGCTCATAAGATGTTTTATTTAAAATTGGTCTTTTGAAAACTCGGTTCGAAATATAATAAGATGTGTTAACGGCTTCTACCAAAAAATATAGAGGCAAATTATACTCATGAAGCATTGTTCTAGCCATTTCCATAAGAGTTCTATTTTTTCTTTCAACCACCCCATTTTGTTGAGGAGTTCTGGGAGATGAAAATGTATAAGAAATACCATTTTCATTACAATAGTTTTTGAAAAAATCATTTTCAAATTCGGTTCCATGATCACTTATAATGGATGAAATACAAAATCCTTTTTCTTTTTGAACTCTTTTTGAAATATTTTTAAAAGCTTTAAATGCATCATTCTTATGAGCAAGAAAACATACCCAAGTGAATCTAGAGTAATCATCAACCAATACATATGCATAGTGCATTCCACCGAGACTAACAACTTTAGTTAGTCTAAATAAATCCATATGTATAAGTTCAAGTGGCCTAAAGGTGGACATAACATTTTTGAGCTTAAATGAAGACTTGGATTGTTTTCCCTTTTGGTAAGCATCACAAGGTTTATCTTTAGTGAATTCAAGCTTAGGTAAACTAATCACAAGTTCATGTTTACAAAGATCATTCAAAAGCTCAAAGTTTGCATGTCCTAACCTTTTATGCCATGTCCATGTGTCATGGGAGATAGACATTAAGCATTTTATGTTTTTGTTATCAATTTTATTCAAAGCAATGACATAAACATTTTCTACTCTTTCACCACCAAAAATAACTTTATTTTCATAAAGACTACTAACAAAACATTTTTTAGGATAGAAAGTTACCTTATTTCCTAGTCACATAATTGAGTTATACTAAGCAAATTATGTTTAAGACCATCAACAAACAACACATGATGTATAGATAAGAATTAAATATTACCTATTTCTCTAATGCTAATAATTTTTCCTTTTGCATTATCTCTAAAAGTAACGTGTCCTCCATCCTTAGCATCAAGTTTGTTAAATTTCTCTTTGTCTCCCATCATGTGCTTTGAACATCCACTATCGAGATACCACTTGCTTTTTATTTTTGTAGATTTCAAGCATACCTACATAAAGCAATTTAAGTGTTCTTTTGAACCCAAACCTTTTTGAATCTAGGTTGGTTAGTTTCAAGATTATCCAAAGGAAGTAAATTCATGTATAGTCTTCTATAGAAGCACACATTATTAGTATGTCCTTTGATCATGCAATATGAACATATAATGTTTTCAAATTTAGTCCTCCTAGGATGAAATGCTTTCCTAGTGTGTGTAATATGCCTTTTATATTGTATATATCTCCTATTGTTTTATGTCATTGAGTGAGACATGCATTGGCAATGGTGATGAATATTTTGATAAGTTTATGCAATATGTTTATATGCATTGTGTTGTGTAGCATGCCTATTATAATTATGTTTAGTGTACATATAAGCATGTTTGAGTTTAGGTGCTCTAGTTTGAGCCTTACCTCTTTGTGTTAATGAAGGGCTAATCTTATAAGATTTTCACTTGCTATTTAACACATAAGATCTTTTAGCTTTGAAATCTTGAATCTCATTAGAGGTTGAAGGAGTAGAATCATGTGAAGCTTTAACAAAATTAATATATGATGAAGACATTCCATATATCCAATTCCATGAGTATCTCCATGAAATTTTTGAGAGTCAAGAAGACTATTTAAAGTTTCTTTTCCTTTTTTAAATTTAGCAATGGAATTCTTTAATTCTAAGACCTCCTTAGAAAGCTTATGATTTTCATCATTTGCCTTTTTATGTTGATCTTCCAAAGAATTAGAAGATTTAGCATTACTAACAAGCTTTTCATTTGATGCAAAAAGTTTAGCAAAATTAATTTTTAAACATTCAAAATCCTTGTTTAAGCTAGCTAACTCATGTTTATATTGTTTATTTTTAGATAATAAACTTTTACATTTAACAAGTAATTTGCTCATAATAGAGCTCTCATCATTATCATCACAATAATCATCACACTCATCAAAGGAAGAATAAGAAGTGGATGGTACCTCATTTTCATTTTCAATGGCCATGAAGTAAAGATTGATAACTTCTTGTTGTTCCTCTTCCTCTTACGATTCAGAGGAATCATCCTAAGTAGCTTTGAATTCCTTCTTCTTATCTTTTGCTCCTTTTCTCTTGAATTTAAGTTTGGGACATTCACTTCTAATGCGTCCCAGTTTCTTGCATTCATAGCAAGTAAACTCTTTTATTTTATTCTTCCCATCTCCTTTTAACTTCTTGTTGAAGTCCTTTTTTCTTGAGAAGTTTTTCTTTCTCAAGAACTTCTTGAAGTTGCTAGTGAGCATGGTAATGTTACCATCTTCATCACTAGAATCTTTGATGCTTTCCTCTTCACTATCTTCTTGAAGAGCTTTTAGAGCAATGCTCTTTTTCTTTTCTTCTTTCTCTTTTTATTCTTCACCTCTTTGCTTGATAGTGAGCTCATATGTTAAGAGCTTACCAATGATCACATCGGTTGTTAGAGTAAAGAGGTCTTGAGCTTCCTCAATTGAGGTAATATGAGATCCCTAATCCTTCTTAGGAAGGATTATTAGAATCTTATCGTTTACCTCTTCCTTGGAAAAATGTTTTTTAAGTTTGTTGAGGGTTGTGAGGAGAGCATTGAGACAGTTTTTCATCTCCGTGATTGATTCTTGAGGCTTCATTTTGAAGAGTTCATATTCATATATATGAAGTTGATCCTTCTTTCTTCTTACTTGAATGTTGCCTTCATAGTGGTTTTTTAAGGTCTCTGACATTTCTTTAGCCAAAATGGAATGTTGAAGCTTGCCTCCTCCTTCTCTTGTCATGAAGGAGACTAGAGTAATCATAACTTTTTTATTTTTGTGATTTTCTTCCTTTTGATTAATACTCCATTGGCTTCTTACAAGAGTAGTTACCACACCATCAATGATAGTAGCAGGTGGTTCCCAACCTTTTAGGACAATATCCCAAATTTTGATGGAATTATAATCAAAATATAATTCCATTTTGAATTTCCAATATGGATAGTCACTACCATCAAAGAATGGTCTAAGAGAAGAGATATTTTATGATTCACTCCCTATGATCTTGTATTCTAGCAATGAAGTACCTAGAATTCAAGCTCTGATACCAATTGAAAAGAGTCCTAGAGGGGGGGGGGTGAATAGGAATATCAAATAAAAATGATAATTTAAAGGAATTCTTTACAAGAATTGAATGAAAGTTGAGAAGGAAGAATGAAGAACTCAAAGATTTAAGGAGTTCAGATTCAACAATAATCCTACGTCTCCGCCTAACTTATCCCTAAGTTAGGATTTTGAATCACCTAAAATCTTATTCATAAGATTAAGATTACACAAGATTTTTATGGCTCACTCTTACAACCTTACAACTTGAGTTTTTAAGGTTCACACAACAACCAAATCCCAAGTGTTTTAATGGATAACGCTTAAACCAATTCCTTTAGAAATAAATATCACTTCCTTATAATCTATCCCAAGATTTAAGATGAAGATAAATTATATTTTTAACACACAACCAACTCTCATAAGAGTTTATACAACCAAAGAATTGTTTAAGAGAATTTTTAGAGCTCAATTGAATTCTTAAGAGATAATGAATGATAAACAAGTTTCTTAACCTTTCAATTGAATTCTAATGAGTGTTTATATAGAAAAACACTTAAAAATATAGTTTTTAGATGTAAAATACATGTCTCTAATGTCTATAATTGATTTTGAATCAATTCTTGGACTTTTGGCAGCTTAAAGGATGCTCACGATCGTAAGGAAGCTATCATGGCTCGTGAGGAGCAAAAATATATCTGTTGCATTCATATATTTCTATTAAATGCTATCATAGGTGTGCTCATGAGTACTCAAGGTTGTGAGGAGTGCTCGTGAGGAGTTCTGCCCATTTTTGCCAAAAATGTGCTCCAAAGTCACTATTTAGGGACAACTTGTGACCAACTCATAAGATGCTCATGAATGGGACTGAAGACGATCTATTTAGCCTAAGTGTTTTTCTTAAACATTGTATATAATTGTCTTAGATTTCCATAAAACTTTGAATTACCTTAATTGTACATCTATAGCTCAAGATATTGCTGAAATACTAAAAGATGTGCAAACTAAAATGCAAGCTGTATATGATGACTTTAACTAAAGATTTGCATACCCAAATAAGCTCGGATTTTGACAAGAAAGTTCAATTTAGAAAGACTAAGATGTCTAATGTAAAATTGAAGAATATTATTCTCTTATTATAGAGCTCTAAAGATGCCAAAAGTCTTCTTGAATCTCAAAGGTTGAATTAGCCTGAAAGATCACTATTCATCCAAAAATGTATATGCTTGGTATATGTTTGGTATATAATTCCCTACACACTTAGTTGAAATTATTAGTATCAAAATCATTTTTCAAAGTCCAAAATTAGGAGTTTGATCATGCAAATGGTCAATAAGGCTTCTACTTAGTCAATTATAAATCCTTGATAAGCACTTCAAGCCTAGTATTGTGGTCATACTGTTTCAGAAAAGCAGTACATAAATCTCTCTAGTTAGCTCAAATAGACTTATTTAATCCATGACACTAATTAAAAGCCATAACCTCTAAGGATAGTATAAATAACTTAGTAACTATAGACAAAGGAGCCTTAGTGGTGCTTATAGTAGTTGTATATTGACTAAAGTGGATCCTTGGGTCTCTAGTACCATCAAAATTCTGTAGTTATGGCATCTTAAGCTTATCAGGTAGCTTATCTTCATCAAATTATATCATATCATCAAAGTCAAATGAATATTTAATACCTTTTCCTCTCATCAATTCCTCCATTTTGGACATCTTCTGAGTTAGTGCTTTCATATGCTTGGATTCCAACTCTTAAACTTGCTTAAGTGATTCCCTTTTTGCTTTTTCAACTATGTAGTTCTCAATATCCTCCAATTTCATTTCCACAACAAGTACATTCCTAGCAGCATTTAAAGGTTGCCCCCTAGCATTATCATTATTAGTAGGTAGTGCACCTACCACAAGTGGATCGGCCACAACTAGAGGTGCAGTAACAACGAGTGCAAGTGCAGTAGCAGGTGGTGGCATTAATCTAGCTAGATTTTTTCCTAGTTCATCTTGCATTATTGCTCTCACGTCATCCATCAACGCTCCTTTGATGTCCTCTAAGGTCTAGTTTCCTCCCTCTTATTGTTCCATTTCTTCTATTTGATTTGTTATAGCTTCTAGGTAAAGCAAATTGATAGGACTCTTCTCTAATCTTAAGAGGATCTCTTTTGCTATTGATTATGGACTCAAATTGATTCTCACTACTCTACCACCTTTCTGTTTCCAAACACAGAAAGACCTAGATGAATTTATGATGGTTAAAAAACAAAGTGTTAGTATGATGCAGGAAATGTATGTGTACATGTATGCATGATGCACGTGCTATACAATAAGTAGCAAGTCAAGTATATAAGTAATAAATCAAGTGTATAACATACACCCTTCCAACTTTATTTCTCCCATACACGTATTCAATAGCGAGTCTCTTTTTCTAAGATTTTAGTTTTTGGCCTTAATATCTACAGGGGATATCAAGAACTGACACGCATGCCATATCTCTCAAAGTAGTAAAAACATAGAAGCAATATTTTTAGGTATAAAAGTATAGCTCAATCTTTATTAGTCCTTATGGGCTTCTAAACTATGGGCTTGGACCTTTATAGATAAAAATACGTCATGGCAACAAACACAAGCAATTTGGGCAAATTCTAAGGGAAATAACTAGGCCATTATATGTGGTTAATTCTGATGGAAAAGTCAAGGTCTTTTTAGCAAGATGCCCTCCTTTAAGACTTAAGTTATAGGCCAAAGTCAGAGGGGCCCAACATCTTTTGCAAACTCAAGAGAAGACTACCCCCTTTTAAGACTTGGGTCATAGACTCTGGTTAGATGAGCTCGGTAATCTCTCTTGAACCAAGTTAAGGCTAAGAGTGATGGTTAGCCAATTTATAATCCCATAAAGCTAGTGGAATCATGGAACCATAAAACCAATGCCATCGGTTAATAGGGATATGAAGAATGAATGTAAGAATAAAAAAATAATTAATAAAATAATTATAAAGAACACAAGTAGAATCAATATCTTTTATCCCTAGTGGAGTCGCCACTGTAGATAGTAGGGTTTAGTACATGTCTAAGATTTTAGCTATTGCGATACCATTTAAGCTCAAGGCTCTAGAGAACACACTAATATATCATAAAGACATAGCGTGAAGATGAGTAGTCGTCACCCAGGGCAATAACTAGGACAAATTGAAAGCGGTGGTACTCGATTCTCTAAAAGAAAGCTAGCACCATAACTAGGAGATTCTAGATATAGAATACTAACTTCTTTAAGTCTCGTGTTAATTTAGAATTACTTTATGAATTACTATCTTATCCTCTATTTACATGCAATTTCATATAAACCCTTATTTAAATAATTAACTCCATGCAAACTAGTTATAAAATTTTTTTGTAAAAAATGCATTCATTTAAGTTCATAATCCCTAAGTTAGTATAATCTACATTGATTTTAATTGAATGGGATAAATCTACATGTTTTAATTTACAAGTGAGCCTAAAGACTAATGGGTCTAATTCCTATTCAATTTTAATTAATGATCCTAAATCTACTTATTTTAATTCTAAAATGAACTTAATTCTACAAATTATGGAAAAGACTTTAATTTAATGGGCTAAGTCTAAATTAATTAAATTAAAAGTAAAGTGGACCTATATCTAATTAACTAAATGGGCCTAAGATATTTCTAACCTAAAATTTAATAAATTATGGGCCTAAAATCAATTTTAATTAATTAAACCTAATCTTAATTAAATTAGTAAACCTATTAAATGAAAGGTGAATCTAATTATTAAACCTAGAAAAAAACCTAAAAACATGAGCTTAAAGCAAACAAAACAAAACATAATATAAAAATCATAAAAAATAACAAATCAAATATAAAAATAAAATAATTAAACAAACAATTAATTAAAGTGCATAAATAAAAAACATGAAAATAATAAACTAAACTATATAATAAATAAAACTACATTAATCATGCATTCAATTATATCTAACCCTAATTAAATTATATACAACTTAAATTTACTACAACCACCATTAATTTTAATTAAAGCTTTACCAAATAAACCTAATTTACTAATCAATTTTAAAATAAACAAATAACTAAATATTTTATTATGATTCCACTAATGGGGTTATTACAATAAATATTATAAAATTACTACATAAAACAAACCAAATAATAAACAACCATAAATAAATAAATAGTTAAACAAACAAACTAGATTATATCCGTGGCATTCCATGAATCTTCATGAATTGGTTCAGTTTTGATCTCCACAATGAATTTATATCACTCATCCATCATCATAAAAACATAACAAATAAGGATTAGTAACTAAACAAAATTAAGAATTAAAATTAAAAAACAAAACCAAATAAAATAATAAAAATTGAATGAAATAGAAAAAAAAAGAAAAAAAGAAAATTTGATGGATGTAGTATTGATTTGCTACTCAGAGTGATATAAATCACCGTTGTTTTTAAAATATATCTTCAATACTTAATTTATCTCTTCCCAAAAGGTCTAATACATCTTTTTAAAAAGAACAGTATGCTAAAAAGATTTTTTTCTTTTGTTTTGGTTAATCTTCTCTACTTCGTAAAAGCTCCTTTTTAGAGTTGAATGCTACATCCACCCCTCCAAAAATAAAAAAAGAATAAGCCCCCCCCCCCCCCCTCCCACCACTCACAGGAGAGTTGAGCTAGATTTATATAGAAAACCCTAACTAAAGGTTACGTATCTTACTGTGACTTCTCCCATTCATAGAGATAAAATTTTAGTTTAATAAGGACTTTTGATTTCCTAAAAAATTCAAATAAATCCTAGAAAAGGGATTTATCACATCATTTGACTAATTAAAAATCATAAAACAATATTTTAGTTACTGAAAAACCAAAAAACACAGAGGAAACACGATCAGAACAACAAAATCTCGATCGAGATTATATAATTTCAACTGAAATTATGTAATTCTCATCGAACTATAATTAAAAGTAAAAAAAGGATCGAAATTATATAAAATCGATTAGAATTACATAATTTCGATCGGTTTTATGTAATTCCGATCCTTTTTTACTTTTAATTATAGAAAGACCCCTAAAAGAAATAAAATTTTACAAATGAAGTCCTTTTAAAAAAATCAATTAAGTTCTTTTGAAAACACATTTAGGCTTTTGAGGTTTCAAACTTCAAGTATTGAATATCTATTTATAATATTTTCATCATTGGAGTCCTTTATCGCATCCACACTTCATCATCCTAAAATTGGGTGCTTACAACTAGACTCACTAGAGTCATCCCAAGTTATTTTAAGTGCTTGTTTCTTTTTCTTCTAGAACTTCTTATCCTTTTTAAAGGATTTTTTTAACCTTGGGCATTCAGATTTGATGTGACCCAGCTTGTTACATCCATAGCAAATGACTTGATCCTTACTGTTTGAGTCTTGCTTCTTGAATCCTTTTCTCTTCTTCATGATGAGGTTTTTAATTTTTCTTAAAATCATAGCATACTCATCATCATCTTAATTTGAGTCACTATCACTAGTGTCTCTACTTACTTTAAGAGCAATACTCTTATCCTTATTGAACTTCTCTTCTTCAACTACTTGAGTCATTTTAATTTTATGGGTGAGAAGCTTTCCAAAAAGTTCATCGGTAGGTAGAGTGGAAAGATCATTTGCTTCTTCAATTGAGGCTATCTTAGCTTCCCAAATCTTTTGAGGCAAAATCATAAGGATTTTGTTGTTGACATCTTCATTTAAGAATTTCTTCCTGAGTTTTCTCATAGCATCATAGCATTGATAAGGGTAATGAGTCTACCATATATTTCACTAACTTTCTCATTGGGCTTCATTTCAAACAATTCATATTCTCTACCAAGAATTTGCAATTTTTTATTCTTGAGTTGATTTGTACCTTTATGTTTAGTTATCAAGCATTCCCAAATTTCCTTAGCCAACTTTAAGTGTTCAATTCCATTATATTCTTCTTTACTCAAACCATAATATAGAATGGTGATTACTTTTCTATTTCTCAAGTTAGCTATTGTTTACTCATTGCTCCATTCCTTTCTAAGAATGGTCACTTTATTGCCATCTTTGTCTTTCTTTCTTGGTAGACTCCAACCATCTTCAATAATTTCCCATAGATTTACTCCTTCACTATCTAAGAACTTCTCCATTTTGTTTTTTCAATATGCATAGTGCTATAAAAAATGGAGGACTTGTGTAGCTAGGGCCATGAATATCGGGAGCGGCAACAACTTTACTTATGGAGGCCATGATCTTTTCTTTAAGATGATTAAATATTCAAGAGTAGAGACCAAGCTCTTATACCAAATGTAATTCCATAAGTGCCAAGAGGGAGGTGAATTGGCTTTTTAAGAAACATATGTAATTTTCATTTTTCACTCAAGAACAACCAAAATAGAGTAAAAGCTAACTTAAATAAAGGATAAGAGTAAGAAAAACACACCAAGAATTTATAGAGGTTCGGCCCTCAAAGCCTGCTCCCGCTCCTCAATCATTTGTTGAGTGTTTTAATCCACTATTAATATACTTTTAAGTGTAGATTAAACCCTTACAAGCTTAACCAAGCTACCCAAGTGTTTTCCTAAGGATCATACTTAACCTAAGTGTTTTAATCAAGGCTTAAACTCTAACCCAATATACTAAGAACAAACCTCTTAGCTTACAAGTATTTGAAACCCTAACCCAACTCACTCAAACCCACAATTGAGCTATTGAATGAAGGAATTAAACACTTTACCAACCCACACTCATGAACACTTTTGAGATAAATAAGATTATAAGAATTAAAGATGAAAGCTTGGGTGGTCAAATAATTGAATTCAAGATTAATTGCTCAAGATTGCTCTAAATATGTTTGCTCAAATTCATTGATTTTCTCCAGTTGAAATTTGACTTGTATTTATATCCTCATGGAGAGAAATAGTTGTTGAATGATCATTTAATGCAAATAGAGCCATTTAAAATTATGCAGTAAAAGAGCTCTGCACGCATGTCATAATCATGACGGAATCGTTATGATCATAATTTTGGAGGTGCCAAGAAGATATTTGAATTTTCGTGCTTTCATGATCATAACTATAGTGGTGACAATGGTGATGACAACTCTTTGCCAATTTTTGGATTTTTTTGTCATGATCATGATAAATTTGTAATGATCATAACACTGGTGGTAACGATGGTTGTGACAACTCTTAGGACCTTTTTGAATTTTATAATTTGGAACTTCATAATTTTGATTGAAAAGTTTTTCTAATGATTGAAATTTGCTTGTGACCACTTATAATGAAGATTCCCATTGAATTTGATAAATTATGACTTCAGATCTTAATAAAAATTTTACTTTCCATTTTACCATCATTTCATGATCATGATGAGTCCGTCACTCATAACAAGAAACTGCAGACATGAAAAATAAATATATTGACCCTTCATTGCTTAAGTTCGAACTTGAATTTTGTAATATTAATTAACCTAAATATAAATACTTAACACACAGATTAAATAAAATTTAACTTAATTACTTGTGAGCATAAAAAAAGATTATTTTACCCCTCAAGGTTCCACATTATTGAAAATAAAATTGAAATTGATTTAATAATATCTATACATTTTCAAGTACATCATAACCATTAGAGAGTTTGACAGTAGAATGATCAAGTAAAGGATGGATGATAAATCTAAAAAAATTAACAATGAAAAAGTGATTTATACAAAAAGGTGAAGAAAATTGTAAGTATAAATGAAAGAAAATTGTAAGTAGAAAAGAATCATCAAATTCATAATATATATATAGAAGTAAATGAAAAATAAGATTAAATGTGAAAGTTGAAGAGTTAAGGGAAATAATGACTTCAAAGTTGAAGAGTTAAGGAAACAATGATTTAAAATTTGAAAAGTTGACAAAAATAATGGTTTAAAGGATATAATGATTGAAAATTTAAAGGTTAAAATCAATTTTTTTTTCAACTTCCATAAAATTTTGAGAAAGAGAACGAAATGAAGTTTGCAAATAGTAAAATTAGAATAAATACAATATAAAGAGTATTAAAATTAAATTAATGTTTTTTAAAAAATAAAATGTCATTAAAGGTGAACTAAATGAATTGTCATATATGACTTGTAGATAAAAATTATATATGAAATGACACTTGGCATGATTTGGCTAATTTATATAGATATAGGCTAGACTTTAGCCTACATAAATAAGTAATTTTAATTTGTACATATTATTTATTAATCTATGTTACTACATGTTAATAAGAAAAAGTAAATTTCCTAAAAGTTATTTTTTTTAATTTTTAAAAATAAAGATAAACATGAAGATAGTGATAGTAAAAGAATGGAAATGATATAAATTGTTGAGTGTTAAATAAAGATTCATATAGTGGTGATAATCATAATAACTCTTTAACTATCTTTAAAAAATTAATGGAACACAAATATTTGCAATAATTTAAATGAGACGAATAGAAATTCAATGGTTTTAATTTAATAAAATAAATAGAAATATTTCAATAATAACACCTAATTTAATTTTATAAAAAGTAAAAATAAAAATAAAAGAAATAAAAATAATGATCAATACAAAAACTAAAAAAATAATATATATAAAAATAAAAAGGTCATAAAATATGAATAATTCATAACTCAGTAATGTAATATCTAGTACCAAAAATTATTAACATAATTAACAAAAATATAAAAATTCATAAATTAAGATCAAAATAAAATAAAAAATTTTACACGAAAAAAATATTTGTAGACATCCGGTTTGATCGACTCGTGATAAGGGAGGCGAACTATGGATGCTTGATTTGATCGGCTCGCAATAGAGCCCAATGATGAGAAATATGAAACTCGAATGCAAGAAAGAAGTCTAAAACCTTCTTGAAAGTAGACTTAAGAGCTTAAAACCCTAAAATCCATGCCCAAACACATAAAGGGAGCCCAATCTGACTTGGCCTATTAGGCCCAATACAGGATCTGGCTAAAGAGGCAATGCCTCTTTGAAGAGGTGATCGCCTCTATGGCAGAAGGTCGATGAGACAATTGCCTTATCATAAAGGCATCATCTCTTAAATAGCCACTTGCCTCTGCATTAAATACAAAGGTGACCATGGTTGCCAATTTGGTAGGCCCACCTTCGATTGAAACTTAGTCCTTTACGTGAAGAGATGATTTTTAGGAGAAAAAATAGCTAAAAAGTGCAATGATGAGGGTATAAAGAAGGGCAATGGGCTAGGCAAGGGAATAAAAAGGGGGAAAAAAGAGAAAAAAAGAGATTAGCAATTCCTAGCAACCACAATCAAAATTTAAGAAAAAAGAGAGTTTTAGATAAAAGAAAAGAGGGGAGAGCTTTGGAAAAGAAGGAAAAAATGTTATTGAGTAAGGAAAAAAGGATTAAGCTTGAAAAGATCATTTCTCTTGAAGGAAGAGGGTAAAGGTCTTGCATTCAAATAAAGTTTAATACCTACATCCAACTTTGGGGGCCAACTATTTTTGGAAAAGCTCATATTTCAATAATGTTTTTTTTATTTCTCTTCAATTTTAAAGTTATAGATATACATAACCTTTTACTTGCTTGTTTACTCATTTCTTATGTTAATTGTTTATGTTATGCCATGTTGTTGATATGATCTATTAAGGTATTAAATATTATTGCAAATTTTGAGTGTTTGTATATATATTGTTTACTTAAGATAGAAGTTTATTGTCTTTTGTAAGTTTTTGTGTCTAATGATTAAAGAGGCATCGCCCCTTTGCAATGAGACGATCGCCTCATAAATGAGGCAATCACCACTTTGACAGGGTCTCACATGACCTTATTTTGATATTGCTTATAAATTGTACATCCGCTTGCTGATCAAGTGATGCCTCTTCAAAGAGGCATCACCCTACTGCCATGAGGCGATTGCCTAAAGGATTAGGTGATCGCCACTATGACAAGGTCTCATACAACCTTATTTTGATTTTTCTTATAAATTATGCATGATTCAAATTTCTATAAATGCCTCTACTTTTATACTTTTAGTTTTCTTTACATGATCATTTTTTCTATTTTATTTGGGGTTAATATTCAAGTATTTTCAATCTCTATTTGTATTGACTTGATTCATAAATTGACTTAATGGTTCCTCTTTTAGGGTTTTATATGTTTTGGGAGCTAATATTTTATCCATTACAAGAATTTTGGATGATCTTAATCCTCCAACATTAGTGCATCCCCCTTTTAGTTTTATTTATATTCATCCTTAATTTAATTTCTATTTATTTTTAATTTATTTTGGTTTATTTTCTGTTTATTTTACTTTACTTACGCAAAGTATTGTAATCCTTAATCTCTCCCTCCATTTGATTTAAGTGTATTTTTGTAAATTATTGTTTCTTATGAATGTCGGGACTAAATGTATGAAATTAAATTAATATGCAAACTTGGACTTAAATTTAAAATTTGATATTGATTTGAAGGAAATTGTAGTTTGCATGTTAATAAAGAAATAATTGAATAATTAAAGGTAATAAAATACAAAACACAAACGGAGACCAACCGCAAGGTTAGGTGGGCATTCTAAAAGCCTATACTTAGTTTATGAACCTATTCTTTAATGACAACTTCTGAGAACCTTCATGGAATTCAGTTGTCGTATAAGTGTGTCCCATCTCTCATCTGGGTGGTGACTCCATCTCCAATTAGGCTTTAAGACCTATTTTGTATTTTCTAGTGGGCCTCAAACCCACACAGTGCCATAGTTGCCAAACACTTGGGCATGCACTAAACCCCATCGCCTACAGTGGCGACTCCACTGGGGATAGAGAAACTGATTTCAAGTGTTTTATAATTTATCATATTTACTTATTCCTTTATTTCTTTTGCATTTTGTTGCATTCACTACACCTTTTTACACATAATAAGCACTTCAATCCCCATTAACTTGATAATAGTCATTATTTTGCTACTTATGTTTCACTCAAACCTGGTAGTGAAATATATGATCATTGTCACTTATGACATGTACTATATGTGTCACATGGACCCTTGAGGGGGGAGATGTATATGGATGTATATCATTGAAGGAGTTGAAGCCTACAACTCGAGACTCAAGCTCATATAGTGACCTAGCAATTTCCCTTAGGAAACTTCTAATTACATGTGTTTTAATGGATCCTTAAAATAAAACCCAACCCCATTATAAATGGACCTTATTAAGATAGGCCTTTTATGTATACTTTTAGCCCATTTCAAGTGGATGTGGTCAAAATGGACCTTTCATACCCATTTTGGCCCATTAAAAATGGATCTTGACAAGGTAAGATTTTGATGTCATTCCTAGCCCATTGAGGATGGACTTTGGATTTATTTAGAGAATCCATTACTTGTTTGCTCCATTTTGAAAGTTATCTTACATGCATCAATTTTGTTATCCCTGTTAATAATTAAAACACAAATAAAAAATTTAGGATAAGAAACTTACCATTGAACACATGTGCGGGAGGAATAAGGGTTAAGGTTCTCATTTTTTAAGCTTCATATTTTGTTTATGTGTTATGTGTATATTAAGTGTGTTTATTTAGTTTCTTTCTTTATTTCCTTAAACAATAAAGTGGACCTACATATCATACATACACGTCATACATAATTTTGACATACAGTCTTATAGATATAGAATCCTTTGAGTTCATCTAGGTGGGTTCAATCTTATTTTTTCATTTAATTAGAAGCTCAGAAATAGAAATGGCAAGTGGTTTTGATCTTGAGGCCTTTAAAGCATAGTTGAAAGAAGAAGAATTTACTGAAACTCAATCTATGATGAAAGAGACGATGAGGAAATAACTAAACTGATTAAAGAAAAGCAGTTGCACAATCGACTAACCTGATTATTCTTGACATTGAGATTTTGATAAAGGAAAGGGAAGAGGATGATTTAACAGTGCTAGCTAACCCAGTAGGCCAGAAGAATTTAAGCCAAGTTGAGAATGTGGAATAATCTGACTAGGCTAAGAATATGACTAAAGCCATGGCCTAAATGCAAATGATGATGAAAGAAAAAGGCATGGATGCTCTAATGGACTACACTGAGTTGAATCTGGATGAAGAAGATGACCCCTTACACCAAAAATTTAAATTCCCTGACATGAAAAAAAATTCTGGAACTAAGGACCTATATTTACATCTAAAGCAATATGTGACTTGTATGAAAGCTACGAAATTGACTAAAGCCCAAATACTCAAGCAATTCCCTATGTCGTTGGAGGGTGCATCGATCCATTGGTATTATGCTTTGGAACCATATGTCCAGTCTGACTGGAAAGAATTATGTGCTGTGTTTATGAGGCAGTATGGTCTTAATGTTCAATTAGAAATATCTTTGAGGGATTTGTAGAATACCAAACAGAGGTTCAATGAGTTCTTCATCAATTACTTAACTCGTTAAAGGGAAAAGTTAGCTCAAATGAGACATAAACCCACTGAGTCAAATCAATTAATGCTAGCAATATAAGGGTGTGTTTCGGCATTGTCTAAAAATTGAAGGACTTTGGGATATGAAACTCTAAAGAGCTGTACATATTTGGGGTCCAGAAGGAGTCAAATTTAGCCCAAGAGAAGAGATTCTTTAGAGGAAGATCTAGAGGCAAGGATGGAATTAGTTCAAGTAGTAATGTGCAAATCAATACTATCAAATAACCAATAGTATGCAAATTAACGTTGTCAGGCAACCCTAAAGGTTTTTAAATTTAGGGTGACCTCTTTCTAAAGTCCTTGAAAAGCTAATTGAGAAGAACTTATTTTGACCCTTACCTTCATAACAACCTATGCTAAATGCCAACCCAAAACTCTTTTATAAATTTCACCAGACCATTGGACATGACATCGACAATTGTGCCTAATTGAAACATGAAATTCAAAACCTAATTAATGCAGGTAAAATCACCGACCTTAAGACTCAAAAGTAAAAAACTCAAACGCACCCATTCTTATAATCAATATTGACTTAATAGAGGAACAAGTCCTTAATTCCTTTATTGATGCCACTCTTAAGCTACCAAAACCTTAACCAAAAGACTTAAACTAAAATAAATAACCCATAAAGCTTACTGTGCATGTTTTGGATATTTGGAGCTCTAATGATAAAGATGGGAGGCATATTAGTTTGTGGAAAAATGATGAAATTAAAAAGAATCATTTAGTTAGGAAAGTCAAATAAAAGGGGAAGAAATCAAACCAACTAAGTCTGAACCAGAAAAGATAGAGAATTTAAAGGAAGAGGTAAAGAGAGATACAGAGACCATTGCCAATGTTTGGGAGTTACTTATGCATTCTAGAGACCATTAAGAAGCACTAGTTTTGGCTCTGAACTAGAAAAGATCTCAATGGATTGTACACTCAAACAAATGATTAGTTCATTCATGGAAACCCCTTAAAGAGCCATCGTGTTTTCTGATGACAATCTAACTTTAGAGGGAAGGGATCACCACAAAGCTTTGTTCATCAAGGCCGAAGTAAAAGGAAAGATGACTTACTGCATGATGTTAGATAATGGTTCTACCATTAATGTGTGTCCATTAAAGATTTTTCCAAAGTTAGGGTTAATTATAGTAGACTTGAAACCTTCCGAAGTGATTATTAAGGCTTATAATGATATGAAGAGGCCTATTGAGGGGACATTTAGGGCTTTATTTAAGATGGGTCCTATTAAGACTTGGGTTAACTTACATGTAATTGATATTCTCGTAACTTTTACAATCCTATTGGGAAGGCCATGGTTTCATCCTTTGGATGGTGTGTCATCCACTATCCATCAGATAATTAAGTTTCCATATGAAGGTAAGGTTGTCACCATCTCTACAGAAATTGAAGTTATTATGGCCACTCTGAAGCTGGCTCCCAGTAAGATCCCTATAAGTCTGAGTTCTAAATTTTGTGTGATTTATGAGGATGACATAGACAAGAGGGTTTTAAATATGATGCGCAACATGAAATTCATGTCTGGCATGGGACTTGGAAAGAACCAACATAGACCCTTTTATGGAGCGCAAGGTGCCAATTCTAAAGCATGGGGTAGGATATAATAGGGTTGATGATTCTGAGGAAGACTTTAATATTTGGGATCAGCTTGAGAAGAGAGAGGAAGAAGTTATGGTTGAGAGGAAGGCTTTATAAGAGACTTTCGTGAGAGAAGGCATCAGTTATCCATATAAGGGAACTTTTGAACCTCTTTTAATGGTCGGGGAAGTGGTCCTAGGATTTAAAATCTTTATTAAGTTTTTAAACAAGTTAGAGAAAACTGTTACTAAGAAAGTTCCTTTGAAAGAGCTGGTACCAGCTGAGGGAGAGTTTGAGGAGAACATTGCTATTTCAGAGCTGAAAGACGCTGATAATCAAAATGAGGAGTTAGTTCTCAAAACCTATGTCCTCAATTCCATCATAGATGTTTTTTATGATAACTTTGATGTTTTCCTTACTACTCTATTTAAAAATAATGACTTGTTCTTTTTAAAAGTGAATGCAATGAAGTTTGACTTTGCTTATTTATATGATGTGTTTCCTAGTGGTTATTCTATTTATGATGATCATTTCATGCATATGTTTGACATTAATCCCACGTAAGTTGAATTATTTAATTTAGGCACAAATGATAACCCTAAAAATATACTACTTGCTTCTGATTTAGCTTATAATGAGAGAGAAAAAAATGAAAGAAACATTAATAAAAAGATAAAAAGTATTCACTTGGGGCTATAGGGATATGTCAGGAATCAACAGGGAGATCACAGAACGTAGGATCCCTATGTATCCCCACATCTTACCAATAAAATAGAAGAAGAGGAGGTTAAGGCCATAATAAGCTCTTTTGGTTAAGGAAGAAGTTGAGAAGCAGCTAAAACCAAAATTTTTAGAAGTAGTGGAAGACACCTAATGGTTAGCGAACATAGTTCCAGTCCCCAAGAAAGATGGAAGGATTATAATGTGTATGGACTACAAACATCTGAACAAAGCTTGCCTAAAAAATGATTTTCCATTGCCACATATCGACACATTGGTCGATAGTGTAGCTTCCAGTGCAATGTATTCTTTCCTGGATGGGTTTTCGGGATACAACCATATCATAATTGTAGTAATAGATAAGTTAAAGACATATTTCACCACTAAATAGGGCATCTATTGTTATCTGGTAATGCCATTTAGATTAAAGAATACAATGGCCACCTATTAGAGGATGATGACTGCTCTGTTATATAATATGATCCACAAAGAGATAAAAGTGTATGTAGATGATATGATAGTGAAGTCTATAACCAAAGAAGGATATTTTAAAGCTCTTGACAAGTTCTTAGCAAGGGTAGAAAAGTACAACCTCAAACTAAATTTGAAGAAGTGTGTTTTTGGGGTAACATCTAGGAAACTGCTGGGACATATTGTTAGTCAGAAAAGAATAGAAGTGGACCTAAATAAGGACAAGGCAATTAGAGAAATGCTCGTACTGAAGAATGAAAAAAAGTCAGAGGGTTCATTAGGCGATTGCAATTTATTAGTAGGTTCATAGTTACATTAACTATAGTTTGTGAGCCAATTTTTAAGCTTTTAAGGAAGAATCAACTAGTAATCTGGGATGATAAGTGTCAATAGGCTTTCGACACTGTTAAGGATTATTTGATGAATCCTCTAGTCTTATAACTGTCAAAGCCGGGTAAACCTTTAATTCTTTATCTAGAAATTAAAAAGGATGTGATGGAGTTAATGTTAGCTTAAGAAAGTGAAAAGAAGGTTAAACATGCAATGTATTACTTAAGTAAGAAGCTCTTGCAGTACGGAACCCGTTATAGTCTTGTAGAGAAGACATACTTAGTTATGATTTGGGGCATAACAAAGCTTAGGCATTACTTCTAGTCTTACAGAGTACAGGTGAATTCTAAATATAATCCCCTTAAGTACCTTCAGTAAACTTCATCACTCGTGGGAAAGTTAGCTAGGTGGCTGGTTCTGCTTACTGAATTCAATGTAGACTATATAGCAAAGAAGGTAGTAAAAGGGAGGGCGGTAGTAGACTTTTTGGCTTAGAATCTAGTAGTTGATAAATAAGAATGGGAACTAGAATTTCCTAATAAGCATTTAGGGATAATAGAGGTACAAGGATGGAATATGCACTTTGATGGAGCTGTCAATAACAAGTGGGCCGATATTGACATAATTCTAATCACACCAAAAGGAGAAATGATCCTAATAGTGAAGAGTTTGAGGTAACAAATAATCAAGATAAATATGAGGCTTGTATCTTTGATTTGGAAGCACTATGCAGTGTGGGGGTAGAGGACATCACTATGTATGGGGATTCTATGTTGTTTATGAAATAGACTTTTAAAGAGTGGGAGGTAAAGGAAGATAGGTTGCCTCTGTATTAGGATTATTTGTCTACTATTTTGCTATCCTTTACCCAGTGCAAATTTATTCACCTACTAAAAGAAGAGAATTAGATAGCAGGTGCCTTGGCTACGTTAGCTTCCATGTGGGAAAGTGGAAGACAAATAGAATCTAAGCCTCTAATTTTAGTGAAATCTTAAAACCCTTGTTATGAAGAAATAAGGATAATGTCAGTTGATGCTATAGTCAAGAAGCCTTAGTTTTATAATCTACAACGATATTTAGAAACGGGACAATTCCTTAAGGTTGTTGAGAAGAAAGAAAGGATATTCCTATGAATGTTGTTATAACAATTCATCAGATATAATGGGATGTTGTACAAAGGATGCCTACTGGCATTTATTTGAGATGTATTGATAAAGATGAAGCTCGAAAACTTATGGAAGCAGTCCTTGGAAGAGTATGTAGACCACATATGAATGAAATAGTCTTGGCAAAGAAAATAGCTCATCAGGGTTATTTCTGGCTGACCATGGAAACTAATTGTGTCAAGTTTATAAAGAAATGCCATAACTGTCAAGCTTATGGGGATGTGAGTCACCTACCTTTAATAGAGCTTTAGGTAATGAGTTCCCCTTGGCCATTTATAGTTTGGGGAATCAATATTATAAGAGAGATAATGTTGAGAGCATCAAATGGTCATTAATATATCATAATAGTAATTAATTATTTCTTTAAGTAGGTCGAATCTGAATCTTATACCACTGTCAGCACCAAGCAGATGGCAAGAGTTATTAAGAAAAACATAATTTGCAAATATGGGTTACCTCATCATATTGTCACTGATAATGGTCAATTTTGGGTGAAGAAAACTACATTGTTAAAAGTTATAAGATTGAGCAGCATAGGTCATCTCCATATAGGCCACAAACGATTGGGGTAGTGGAAGCTGCAAATAAGAATGTAAAGAAGATCTTGGCTAAAATGATGGAGAACTATCAGAATTGGGTGGATTATCCACTGTTTGCATTATAGGGATACAAAACTACTGTTAAAATGTTGACAGGGTCACTCCATATTCCTTGGTGTATAGGTACGAAGCCGTGTTACTAGTAAAGGTCGAGATTCAATCACTAAGGGTTTTATTAGAGTCCAAAATCCTTGAGTACCAATGGTTAAAGAGTCGATTGATGCAGCTGACATTGTTGGATGAGAAGAGAATGAAGACTATATATCACTCTCAGTTGTATCACAAGAGGATAGCCTAGGCTTACAATAAGAAAATCAAGCCATGGAAGATCAAAAAGGGTGATTTAGTATTGAAGCTTACGAAGCCGATTATAATCATCCCGCTAGGAAAGTTTAAGCCAAATTGGGAAGGTCCTTATGTGGTAAAAAGGTTGTTTTCCAAGGGTGCTGCTACCCTATCTAACATCGAAGGAATGAATTCAAAGAGCCTATTAAACTAGACAAGCTTAAAAAGTACTTTCTGTAAAAGTCTCATTAGGGAGAAAACCTCAAAAAGAGGCTGTTTAGGCAAACGTTAGAGACAAAAAAAATGAAAATAATAAAAATGAGTTTTGTTGGATTGAAAACCAAAAAAAGGGCAGTCTAGGCAAAAATTAAGGACATATAAAAGGATAGAGAAAGAGGAAAAATGGTTAGTTAGAAAACCTGTAAGGGCGAACCAACTAACGACATGAGATGTGTCAAAAGTAAAATGTATATATAAAATATGCTTAAATTAAATGAAATAGATTGCTTTGATTACTGTTAATCATTATATTAAGTGATTATTGTAAACTGTTTAACTATAAAAGGAAACTCTATCTAATAAAAGGTAAATGATGATTAAATTCTTAAACTGATTTTGCTTTCTCTTCTTTTATTGAGCACCTCGAGCACTCGATGCTTGTAATTCTCTTATCCTTTTATTTCTAATAAACTCATCTTTTTTTATCTGTTGTAATTGAATCCATGACTTATACTGATCATTAGTAGTCGGATCTCCATTATAGTCTATGTTCCTCTTAATGATTTTATGAGGCTAGGTAGCCACCAAATTATCTAAAAAGTTTTGAAAGAGTGGTCCTAGTTCAAACTCATGCACTAACCCCATAATTAGTTGCTTATGTCCATACTAATAGCAAAGACGAGTAGGATTGTAAAAAGTAGCAAAGTGGAGGCTGGCAACAGGAACACAATGAGTGTAAGAACAAATGGTTATATACTACAATTTTCACCAGGGGTATATCCATCATATCAAAGTATCAGGGAATGTCGACAACCAATTTTGGACATCTTCTGATATAGGATACAATTTTCTAGTTCGATAATGCTTGGCTTTATAGCGTACCATGTCTCAAGGGGTTTAAACAATCCTAATTTCTTATAAAACCACATCTGCAAAAGTGTTAAGTAGGTGGATGCAACAACATAGTGATAAGGGAACAAGGATCCAAGGGAAAAGAACTTACCTCTAATAGAAATGGGCTTTTAAAGAATTACTTGGTTTTCACAAAGTTGTTTAGTCCAATGATGGTTTTTATGAAGATAAGAGGGAAAGGGTTAAGTCCTGCTTCCACCTAATCCAGGATGTGGAGGATTTTTGAATCACAATTTCCAGAAAGGGAAACGAGTAGGAATTGAGCATACAAACAGAGGGCCATCATCTAGGGCCAATAGGCTTCTTTTTTGTCTATGCTTGCAATAGTTTTAAAGAAGGGTTCTAATGCGATTTTTGAGCCGATAATGTAGTGAGATGAAGATTGGGGTGGAAGATTGAACATTCAGGCCATTTGATATTAGATAGAGTATAAGTCTAGAATTCCAAGGTTAGAGATTGTAAGTTGGCAAGTGGAATCTATGTGACAACCTATAATGGTTTTGAATTCCTCTGGTAGGGGGTATAGTTCTGCTGTGTTGAACCAGAAGACATGTTTCTAAGGATCCCAAAGTTGGGCTATAACGTGGAGGAAATTCAAGTTAATTCTCCTAGCATGTAATAATCTAAAGATTGATAAGTGAAATGACTCCAATTTGGCCCATGATCCATTGTCTAAGCATTTTAAGATTGGTAGTATTAGTTTAAGACTTCTTTCAATCATGAATTAAGTTTTTAGAGGTATCTAAAGAAAAAAATGGAGGTTTAAGGAAAGGATATTTGAAAATGGAGCTGAAAATGAAGAATTAGGGATTTAAAGAGCACTGAGACAATCACCTCATCAAAGAGGCAATGCCTCAGCATAAAGAGGCAATCGCCTCTTCAACATAAAATAAAAAGGCAACTTCTCATAAATGAGGCAATCGCCTCTCCAACAGAAAAGACATAAGAGTTCTTGATGGAATTACGTATATGAAGATTAAGGTTAATTGAAATAAAAGTTAAATTTTGTAAATATCTAACTAGAATAAAATGTGAAAGTGTTGCAATATCATAATTAGACAAGTAAAGATAATAATATTAAAGGAACATCTAATAAGCCTTAATCTATCAGGCATCCAACTTAGTGCCCTTAGGATTATCCCTTCCTCTCGCACCATCATTATCCTCATCCTTATTAATTTGAAGCACTTAGATCTGACACTTAAGGGTGGCAATCCTCATCTAACTAGCCTCATCACGATCTTGTTTAAGCATACTACAGGTTAGTAAATCATGCAGGCACACATACATATAGACGGAAGAAGAATAATTACCCTCAATTGTTGGGTAATATCCAGGATATAATCCCTTTGAGCCTCAATCACCTTGTACATGTATAAACCTTACTCCAAGGGAATCTATGTTATTGATAGAATGTTAGAGCTAACAAACATGTTAAGAGTGATTCAGAAAATAGGTCAAAATCAAATTCATATGAGTAGTGTCCCCAGGGGTACATACAGGTGTGAGATCCCCTGCTAGGGTAAAAAACTGACAATATAGCTCTCTTAAAGGAACCCAACAATGAATTAAAAGGGTCAGGAGTATAAGTGAAACTATTAGTAACCAACTATGAGCAAGGGGTAGTAGGGGGTCTCATCTACTCAGTCGTAGCTGAAGTACCCTCTCTGCTAGGATCGATGCAAGGTCTCTGAGGATCTCTCTCGTGCCTAAGGTTTGACCCAGGGTGCAGGTCGAGTAGCTATAGCTTAAAAATGAGAAATCATATTAGAATATGATAATTTTAAATGCAAGTCAAACATCAAATGCTTACTTGAGAGCTAGAGGTAGTAGATAAAGGTACTATGAATAGGAGGTGAGTCTGAATGAACTCTAAATAATGACTTTTAATCCGTATGGTGTGATCCACAACTAACTCTCTAACAATGGCCTGATCAAGCTTGGCACCCTCCAACTTGTGCATCCAAATCATGCTCCTTGGAGGGGACTTAGGAATGCTCCTCAACCTAGCACCCCTGTTCTAATCAAGGACCCGCTCACCATGATACGAGACTAGACAACCTGGCCTATGAAGAAGGACTCTTCTTTGAGCTAGTGGTTTGGAGTGGGTCATCTTAGCTTTCCATCCACTCTCAGGCCCACACAATTCATTTTAAATATATAAAGAGAGCACTAATAAGTAAGCGAGTCA
Source organism: Mallotus nudiflorus (assembly GCA_947683625.1). Lineage (NCBI taxonomy): Eukaryota > Viridiplantae > Streptophyta > Magnoliopsida > Malpighiales > Euphorbiaceae > Mallotus > Mallotus nudiflorus. The sequence goes on along the minus strand of CANTUR010000220.1, from coordinate 1,611,054 downwards.
AATTCATAAAATTACTAATATGATTATAATTGTTATAGGTACTGCATCCTGTGTTAAGAAGTTTAGATGTTGTCGGTAGATATGCACTCGAGCTAAGTGCCTCTTTATGACATGACTGACACCCCACCTCTCGATGGTTGGGAAATTATCTCCCACTCGCATCACACCGATGAGCAGCTCTAACTCCAATGCTCATACCTATAAAAGAAATATGGGAGGCAGATATTAGTAAATAATTTTAAAAATAAATCAGAAAGGAGAGAAAGAATGAAGCTTACCAAAACGACATACTAGAAGTCGCAAAATCTCTTGGCTTCGTATACCACCTTGTTTATGCTCCGGTATAGGTGGGCCAAATTATAGCTACCCTAGTCATATATAGCAACTCGATCCAAGTCCCACAAAGATATTAGGAGCATCATATGAAATGACCTGGCAATGTCAGCAAAGAAAGTAGTACCGAGAAGATAAACTAATAACGCTTACACCACTTGGTCAATCACATAAGGAGTGACCATCCCTGCAGCTCTATCTTAGGTATAAAAGCTAAGGATCGAATCAAACTTAATGGTATATGTCCCCTTCATATCTGAGATTATACCAAGGAGACACTCAATGTAGGCAGCTTGTCTAGAGATAGCTGATGCAAGCTCACGTCAAAGGGAATAAGATCCCTAGTGCATGTGATCCCAATGATGGCAGTAAATGAGACTGGATCCAGAGTGAGTTCCCTGAAGGGGAGGTCAAAGGTGTGAGTCATACTAAACCATCTCTCCATTAGTTCATGGAGTGGTTGATAATCCATCCATCCCTACTCTTCGAGAAGTGAAAGTATAAAGTTTTCAAACCTGATGTCCTGAATTTGGTCCTTTTGATCCTTTATTAGGTTGTTGTAGATGACTCAGGCCCCATGGAAGTTTATAATGCCCTTAAATGTTTATGTATCATATTGCAAAAGAAATCAAGAAAGTTAATTAATATAGTGTATTGTAGTTTTGTTACTTTTTAAAAGAAAAACCAAGAAGAAAAAGAAAATGGACAATACGCTCTGTTACAGAGGCGTAACACCTCATGGATGAGGCGATCACCCCATTGGAGAGGCAATCATCTTTAAGAAAGAGGTGATGCCCCTCCATTCTGGCATAGGGACAATCGTCTTTTACTCTATAGGGTGATCACCTCAATATAGAGATGATCGCTTCTGCACGTTGGAGAACAACGGGTGGTTTCCAATTTTTTTGCCCAAATTCACAAAATTCATATTTAATTGGTCCTATTTCTAATCCTAGATGGTAAATGGGCATAAATACATTCTAACCTAGTGTAATTTATAGGAAAAATTAAAAGGATTTGAGTACCAACCTCTCTAGATGTCAATAAGTAAATATGACTCCTCAAATTTTCCAAAAGAGGAATCGTGTCTCCCTTTAATAATCCAAGATTATGTGGGGCATTTGTGGAAGGTAAAATGTGATCCCACTTAGGAATAGGTGGCGTCCTATCATCATCCATTTTTGAAAAAATGTAAGCACAGGAAAGAAAAAGAAAGAAAAAAATAGAAAATAGAAAGAGAAAGGAAAAGGAGAAAAGTTGTTTTTATAATAAAAAAAATTGAAAAAAGGGAATTTGAAAGGAAAAGGAGAAAGGTGATGTAAATGATAATAATAGAGATAATGATAAATAAAAAGGGAAGATTTCCTCGGGTGCATCTTGAAAATTGATGTCGTAGAATGAAGGTTTTCTAGTTGATGTTTTGAATTGAGTTGTATATCAGGCCAAAAAAATTTAAGAATTATGTTTCGAATGGGTAATTGATCGGGCTTGATGGAATTCCTAAAGATTATGTTCAAGAAGTGACTAGTCGGGTTTGAATCCCCTAAGTTCATGATTCAAGGAGTGACTGGTTGGGTTTGAATCCCCAAAGTTCACATTTTGAAAGTGTCTAGTCGAGTTTAGATCCCTGAAGTGCATATTTTTCTAAGTGATTAGTTAGGTTGTATCCCCAAAGTTCACAATTCAAGAAGTGATTAATTGGGTTGTATCCCCTAAGTTTATGATTCAAGAAGTGACTAGTCGGGTTTGAATCCCCGAAGTTTATATTTAGAGAAGTGTCTAGTAGTGTTTGAACCCCTAAAGTGCACATTTTTTTGAGTGACTAGTTGGGTTATATACCTGAAGTTCACAGTGTAAGAAGTGGCTGATTAGGCCTGGAAAATCTGAGAATCACATTTTAGATGAGTGGCTGATTAGGCTAGGAAAACCCGAGAATCACATTTTAGATGAGTGATGTATCAGGCCAGGAAAACTTGTGAATCATTTTTCAAATCAGTGGCTAATCGAGGCAAGAAAACTTGAGGATCACATTCATGTTTTTAGATGATTTATCAAATATTAATGAGTGGTTGATCGGGCTAGGAAAACTTGGGGATCATTGTCACGTTTTCATATTTTTACTAAGCTATTACTCAGACTAGGAAAACCCAAGGATCACACTCCAAATATTAATAAGTGGTCGATCGAGCCAGGAAAACCCATAAAATATAGTTACATTTCATGATTAAAACTTTGACCTCTCAGGTTTGAATTCCCAAGGTTGATGCACGAGTGAAGCTAGGAGGTCAAGTACATCTTTTTTTTATCATTTTATTCTACATGTGAGTTTTTAAAAAACTATCCTTGCATGCATTTGGTTTTTTGAAAAATCAAAAGGCAAACTATATATACATGATTGGATCAGCCTATGATAGGGGAGGCAAACTATGGATGCTTGGTTTGATTGACACGCAATAGAGCCCAATGATGAGAAATGTAAAACTCGAATGCAAGACAGAAGCTCAAAATGTTCTTGAAAGTGGACAGAAGAGCTTAAAACCCCAAAATCTAAGTCTAAACCCCTACAGCGAGCCCAATTCGCGTCGACCCACTAGGCCCAATACAGGATCAAGTCAGAGAGGCAACGCCTCTTTAAAGAGGCGATTGCCTCTATGGCAGCAGGTCGATAAGGCTAACTTGATGGGCCCACCTTTGATTGAAACTCAATCCTTTGCATAAGGAGAGGATTTTTGGAAGAAGAGGAGAGCTAAAAAGTGCAATGATGAGGGTAGAAAGGAGGGGAATGGGCTAGGCATAAGATTAAAAAAGGGGAAGAAGAGAGAGAAAAGAGAATAGCAATTCCAAGCAACCACTATCAACATTTGAGAAAAAAGAGAGTTTCAAAGAAAAGAAAAGAGGGGAGAGCTCTGGAAAAGAAGGAAAATTTTTATTAAGTAAGGAAATAAAGGATTAAGCTTAAAGAGATTACTTCTCTTGAAGGAAGAAGGTGAAGGTGTTGCATTCAAATGAAGTTTAACGCCCATATCCAACTTTGAGGGCCAACTATTTTTAGAAATGTGAGTAATGGTCTGACCTACCTTGAGCAGTTGGTAAAGCAGCAATAAAGCGTCGGAAGCTAGATGCCCAGATATACTATACTACCTCTCCAAACAAGTCATGAAATAATTCTCCAGATAAGTGAAAGCAACTCGAGAATTTCAATGGTTTTTGAACAAAATTCAGAAAATGACAGAATTATTTTTCTTTTATAAATGCTTGTGTTTTATTTTTTTATTATTTACTAAAAAAATTCAAGCTAAAATCTAATCGGAAGACTAGATTTCCGATTGGAAATCCAGAATTTCAATCGAATTTTTGGATTTTCTATCGAAAGTTCATAATTCCAATCTGATTTCCAGATCTTTTATCAAAAATCTGAGAATTTTGACCTGGAATTCAAACTCTTGATGAGAAATTAATAAAATTTGGATATATTTCTGTTAGTTCTGTGACATATTGAAACCAATTTTGCAAAATTTTGGTTCTAAATTGTCAATTTTCCATAAGTTTTATTTAATAAATGTCTGATATAATGCAAATATGTTTAGTATTTTAGGGTAGTTTAGTCTTAATTTCATTTAGTTTTCCTATGATTAGTGTGTTTATTTGGCTATAAAGCTATTATTTTCACTTCTTTTATCTTTATGGTTTATTATGTAGGTTATATACATGTTTTAAGCTCAATTCATGCTTGGAAAAGATTTAGAGTTAATTAGAACATGTTGGGGAGCAAAAGGACCCAAGTTTGGACACTTTAAGACTATCATGACTCGTTACCATTGGCACGACTTGGTACAGAGAGCTATTGTGATGACTCGGTACCATGTCACGACTCGACACAGAGACTAATGATCTAGAACATTCTGATTTGAGCAGTTTTAGTATTTTGGTAATAACTTCTTCATATATATCCAAATTTGATGATTCAAGTTACTCTAGAAATATAACTTAGAGATATACAACTTTTATGAAGGAATATTCGAGAGTTAAAGTCATTTGAATGGACGAAACTGCCCTTGAAGTTATAGCTTCTGCAAAAGAAGGTGATCTTTCATGAAGTGGTGCCTTTCCAACTCTAAAAATTCTGGTCCTTTCTAGACACTTATGAGACCTATAAATTGATGATTGAAGAAGAAAGAGAGAGGAAGAGAAAAAATAGATAGGTTTCTTTCTTTTAGACAAATAGACATTACATTATTTAGTTTGCATTAGAGTTATTATAAAAGACAAAGCCAAGAAGAAGAAAGATTCTACATCAAGTGTATCTTCTCTATTCTTTTTCCTTTTTTATTTTATATTTAGTTTTCTTTTGTTGTTGCTTGATCATGTATCTTGGCTAAGCCTTTGTTTGTTAGAATTATAAGGAAGAATGAATTAATGAATTATATCTTTTTATAGCGCATGAATGAATTACTTTCAATTGAGTGTTTAATTGAGTTATATATGCTTGATCACCATAGATGATGTGTTAGTCAAATTTTTCACAATGACAGTTGGGACAATTTAGTGGAAAAGTAATTGAATTCATTTAAAGGTTAGGAAAGTACTTGGAGACACAAAATCCACTTTGAGGGGGTCAAAGAATTGGTAAGGAACTTCATGGTTTTTGTTTATCTGTATAATGATATGATGATACTTATAAAATCTAGATGTAATTACCCTTATTTGACAACGACAATTGCTCTTAAGGATTTTAGATCATATTGTCCATTTATTGCATGTGTTCATTATTTATTATAATTCTTTGACTAATTCAGAATTGTATTTCTAATAAATCATATTTAATTTGATATTTAGAATAATTATAATTGTTAGTATAGTTAATAGTTAATTAGTATAATTAGAGTAATCCAATAATTTTACTATTAATATATTGCCTATCCATCTTACTATCTATTCAGTTAATATAAAATTTACAAATCCTAGTGTTCGACACCTTACTTGCTCTATCTAAGTCCTAGAGACTAGGGTATATAATTCTAACTTGCTTCAGAATTTGGCGTCGTTGCCGGGGATTTGTTTATAATTTTTATTAACTTAAGGTAGAAAAAGGTTATTTTAGGCCTTGTTTTAATTTTTGTTTTTGTTTTGTTTTTTTATTACTTGTTTATTTGTGAATTTACATGCTTACTAGAAGTATTAGTGATAATAATTTGTACTTTGACCCTGAAATTGATTTTACTTATACGAAATTTGCATAAGGAACAAAGGTAAAGAAGAGAAAATCAATAGAATTTGAATAATATGGCTCAACCGGAGAGAAGGATGTTAGGCAATTTTGCAATGCCTGACATCTTGGGTAGTTTTGGAGGTATTGTGGCTCCAGTCATTGCCAACAACAAACTTTAAGATCAAGCCAAGTATTATCTAAATGATCCAAAATAATCAATTTGGAGGCCTACAAGGAGAGGATCCTTATGCTTACATTTTGACTTTCCTCAACATGTGTGCAACCTTCAAGATAAATGGAGTGATGGATGATGCAATCAGGCTGAGAGTCTTCCCATTTTCAGTCAGGGATAAAGCACAACTTTGGCCTACAAGTTTGCCAAATGTATCAATCACTACATGGGATCAATTGAAGCAAGCGTTTCTACATAAATATTTTCCACCACACAAGACAACCAAGTTTTATAGTAAGATCACTACTTTCAAGAAAAATGGAAGTAAGACTATTTATTCGGCATGGGAGAGATTTAAGGAACTTCAACGGCAGTGTCCATATCATGGTTTTCCGGAATGGATGATTCCTCAAATTTTTTACAATAGGTTAACGAATGAAAATAGGAATATTATGAATACTACAGCTAGTGGGAAATGGATGGATAAGATGACTAGAGAAGCTGTTACATTGCTAAAAGAACTTGCATCTCAAGCGTACATGGGTGATGAAACCACAATGGTAAAAGCAAAGGGAGTTTTGGAACTTGACACCATTAATATGCTGAGTGCAAAGGTAGATGCCCTCACCAAATTGGTAAGTAAATCTCAAGTTAATTCATTAGAATGTACTAATCTTATTTGTGAGATTTGTGGAGGATCTCATTCATACTCTCAATGCAATGTAATTACAAATGAGGATGTGAATTATGTGCAAAGAGGTTTTAACCAATGAATGGGGCTGAATTCCAACACTTATAACCTGCAATGGAGAAACCAACCTGGATTTTCATGGTTAAACCATCTGCCCAATTAAACCCCCAATTTAACTCAAACACTAAACCCTAAAATCCACCTAGATTTCCTATGAAACAACAAGCCTTTAATCCTACCCAATCTAAACCTAACCTTGAAACTCTTATAGAGCAATTTGTTGACCAATAAATGTCCATCAACAAACAGAATAAGGAGAAATTTAAGCAAATTAATTCTAAGCTTGAGCAACTTGCTACTTATAACTGTATCCTTGAAACCCAAATTACCCAACAAGCCTCAACCTCAAACACTAAATCTTTAGGAAAGCTTCTTAGCCAACCAGAGTATGTACAAAAAGAGACTTGTCAAGCAATTACATTGCATAGTGGTAAGGAGGTAAAAAGGATCTCAATAAGAATGAAAGATTGGTTGATGATGATGATGGAGTAAAGATTGAGGAAGTGGATGTTAGAAGTAAAAATAATGATGAGATTTCCAAAGGAGATAAAAAGGGAAACACTAAGCCATTTAAAAAGCACGAACTTAAGGTAGACTTAAAAACTCTCCCTTTTCCTCAAGGTATATAAGGTGTAATTTAGACAAGCAATTCAGCAAATTCCTTAACTATCTTAAGGATATCACTATCACTATACCATTTGTGGAAGCTATTAAAGATATGCTAGCTTGGGGTAAATTTTTGAAGGATATTATTAGCCATAAAAGAAAACTTGAAGATTATGGTTTAGTATCTCTTGTTGAAGAAGCCAAAGCTATGTACTCCAAGTCTCTACCTAAGCTTAAGGATCCTGGTTCATTTACAGTTCCTTGTGTAGTTGGAGGTATGCATTTTGATAAAGCTTTATATGATATTGATGCTAGTGTTAATCTTATGCTTACTCTATCTACAAAAGGCTTGATTTGGATGAACTTATGCCTACCAAAATGTGTCTTTCCTTAGCAAAAAAATTTGTAACATATCCACTTGGCATTTTGGAGAATGTGCCAATAAAAGTGGGTAAGTTTATGATACCAGCTGACTTTGTTGTGTTGGAAATGGAGGAAGATCTTGAGATTCCAATTTTTTTTGGAAGACCATTTTTTAGGACAGCAAGAGCAATTATAGATATGAAGAATGGAAAGATCATACTAGAAGTGGATAATGAATGTATATAATTTGATGTATTGAATATAATGAAGTCAACACTTATAGAAGTGGCAAGTAGAGTTGATTCTATTAATATTATTGATGGATGCATTGAAGAAGTGATTCATGAATGTTTAAGGAATGATGATATGGAGCCATACAAGGTACAAGAAGCTAATAAGCAAATTTTAGAGGTAGTTCCATATCAACCTTTTCAGAGGACATTAAGATTTGAACTTTTAAGAAGCGAAGATGATCAAAGGACAATACACCTTATGAAGAAGTAAAGATGGAGCTTAAGCCTCTGCCATCAAATCTCAGATATGCATTTCTTAACTCTAATCTTAAATTTCCTTTTATTGTTAATTCATTTTTGCCTAGTGATAATGTTGATGCCTTATGTGATGAGTTGAGTAGTCATAAAAATGCCATTGGCTATTCTATAAATGACTTGAAGGGTATTAGTCCTAAAATATGTATGAATAGAATTCTCTTAAAGGATAATGCCAAGCCTTCCATTGAAGGTCAAAGGCGGTTAAATCCCACTCTTAAGGAAGTGGTTAGAAAAGAGGTAACTAAGTTGCTTGATAATGGAATTATATATTCCATAAGTGATAGTAAATGGGTGAGCCTCATTCAGGTTGTACCAAAAAAGGGAGGCTTAACCATTGTTAGGAATGAATCTAATGATTTGATACCTACTAGAACTATTACGGGATGGTGTATGTGTATTGACTATAGGAAACTAAATAAAGCAACTAGGAAGGACCATTTTTCGTTGCCTTTTATTAACCAAGTTCTTGAGAGGTTAGCTAATTTTTCCTTTATTTGTTATTTGGATGGACTTAGTGGATTTTATCAAATCCCTATTCATCCCGAGGACCAACCTAAGATTGCATTTACATGCCCATATGGTACTTTCGCCTTTAGGCATATGCCCTTTGGTTTATGTAATGCACCCACAACTTTTCAAAGATGTATGTTTTCAATATTTAGTGATTTACTTGATAATTGTGTAGAAGTTTTTATGGATGATTTTAATGTCTATAGTACTAACTTTTCCAATTGTTTAGCTAATCTATCTAAAGTACTTGATAGGTGTATTGAGCATGGGTTGGTCTTGAACTGGGGAAAATGCCACTTTATGGCAAAAGAAGGAATTGTTATTAGACATTTAGTTTCAAAAAGGGGAATTGAAGTTAATAAGGCAAAAATCAAAGTGATTGCTAATTTTCCACCTCCAAAGAATGTTAAGGATATAAGAAGTTTTCTTGGACATGCTGGTTTTTATAGAAGGTTTATCAAATATTTTTCTAAGATTGCAAAGCCTTATGTAAATTGTTGCTTAAGGAAGCTACTTTTGAGTTTGCAACCACTTAATTGGGAGGAGCCATTTGAAATAATGTGTGATGCTAGTAACTTTGTTGTAGGAGCTGTTTTGGGATAGAGAAAGGAAGGCAAGCCTTATTGATTTATTATGCCAATAAGCTACTTAATGAAGCTCAAATCAACTACACCACCACAGAAAATGAGCTACTTGCTATTGTTTATGCATTTGACAAGTTTAGAGCATACCTTGTGGGGAAAAAGGTGATTGTTTATACCGATCATGCTGCTCTTAAGTATCTTCTAAAAAAGAAGAATGCAAAACCTAGACTCCTATGATGGATTATGATGTTGCAAGAGTTTAACGGGGAAGTTTGAGATAAGAGAGGAACTGAGAACCTAGTTGCGGACCATTTATCAAGACTAGATCAAGATGATTTAAAGAAATATGATGATGGTGTGCTAATTAATAAGACCTTTCAGGGTGAACATCTTCTACGAATTACATCAAAAGAACTTCCATGGTTTATAGATATCGTAAATTATCTTGTAAGTGGTATTCTTCCTTATGGTATGGATTATAGACAAAGGAAAAAATTCTTACATGACAATAAATTTTACTATTGGAAGGAGCCATTGCTTTATAAAAGATTTGTGGATAGTTTGATTCGAAGGTACATTCCTCAAGGTGAAATCTAAGATGTTTTGAAGCATTGTCATTCTTTGGATATTGGTGGACATTTTGGAGTATCAAAGATAGTATTTAAGGTACTTCAATATGGTTTTTGGTGGCCTACTTTGTTTAAGGATGCTAGAAAATATGTGCTTACATGTGATAGATGTCAACGGATAGGAATATCAAAGAAACATGAGATGCCTTTAAAGGGGATTCTTGAAGTAGAGCTTTTTGACGTATGGGGTATAGACTTCATGGGTCTATTTCCTAGTTCTTCAGGCTACAAGTATATATTGGCTATGGTCGACTATGTCTCTGAATGGGTAGAAGCAATGTCAACCTTGACAAATGATGCTAGAGTAGTCAAGAAGATGCTTAAGAAAGTAATTTTTCCAAGGTTTGGTACCCCTAAAGCTGTGATTAGTGATGGTGGTTCACACTTTTGTAATAATGTGATAGAAGCACTTTTAAAGAAGTATGGAGTAACACACAAGGTTACTACTCTATATCACCCACAAAAAAATGGGCAAGTTAAGGTCAGTAATAGAGAGATTAAATGGATTCTTGAAAAAACAGTGTCTTCTTTAAGAAAAGATTGGGCAATAAATCTCGATGATGCATTATGGGCTTATAGGATGGCTTTTAAAACCCCAATTGGCCTTACTCCTTATCAGCTAGTATATGGGAAATATTATCATTTACCAGTTAAATTATAACATATGGCGTATTGGGCAACGAGAGCTTTGAATTTTGATTTGCACAAAGTTGGGCAAAAGAGACTACTTCAACTTAATGAATTAGATGAGTTGAGAATGAATGCTTATGAGAATGCCAAGTTATCTAAGGATTGTACTAAGTTGTGGCATGATAAGCACTTATCGAAGAAAGATTTTTATGAAGGGGAACTTGTTTTGCTTTATAATTTAAGGTTGAAGTTGTTTCCAGGCAAGCTGAGGTCTCGATGGTCGGGTCCTTTTAAGGTTGTCAAGGTTCATCCTTATGGTGCAATAGAAATTTTAGATGATGACGAGAAAGTTTTAAATTAAATGGACACCGTCTCAAGCCATGATTGATCGGGGAAGCAACTACTCCAAGTCAATCTATTTCTCTCTCTAAACCTTAATGAAATTAAGGTACGTCCATTAACACATTTTTATTTTACTCTATGACACATTTTTATTCTATGTTTCTATTTTCATTCTTATTTTGTTTTATTTTAGTTAGTAATTTTACTTCAGACTTCAATACTTATAAAGTTATTTTTATAATGTTTTTGAAATTACACATTTTAATTAGATCAATTCTTTTTTTTAGTTTATTTTCCTTATTTATACACATTTCATTATTAGACTATTTTTAGTTTAAGTATATATTTAGTTTATGGTACATACACATTCGATTTATGATTAGTATATCTTTAGTTTCTAATCTTATTTTCATACATTTCTTTTAAACATATTACTTAGAAAATAACTTAGAATAATTTTATGTATATTTGCATACTGTAACGAGTCGTTACGCTTGGAATGACTCGTTACAGAAATGATGAGTGCCGAGTAGAATCATAAAAGAAAGACTTGAGCTACAAATGCATGTTTGTAACGAGTCGTTATGCTTGGCACGACTCATTATAGAAAGAAATTGTGCCGAGTCATTATGCTTAGTACAACTTGACACATCACAAAACAAGGTGTACCGAGTCGTTCTTGTGGATCGATTCGATACAGCAACATGGCATGTCGAGTCGTCCCACCTATCATATCTATTTTCATTTTACATTTACACACACATACACTTACATCAACTTTCAATTTGAATTTCTAACATTTTTATTAATATTTATTTTATTTAAAATTCACTTTTTGGATTGAAAAGGTGTTTAATAAAGGTGTTATACCTTTTCACTTCCCCATACACCTTTTCACATCCACACACACCTTTTTATATTATCTTACACAACCCTTACACCCCTACATCTTACACCTCTCTGACACCTAAATATACACCCTTTTGACCACCTAATCACTCATATTTTGTACTTACAAAAATCTATTCGGATTTCATAATTTAACACACAAACATTACCTATTCCTTCATCTTTTTCATTCTCTCTTCCATAATAATAAACCTTTTTCATTTTCTCTTTACCATTTAACCCTAACCGAATCACCACCCTTTCCCATTCCATTTTCTTTACTTTATTTTTCTATTTTCATCTCTTATCATCTACATATTTTTGCAACTTTCTAACTTCATTCAAGAAAGACTAACATTATGGGTAAGACAAGAGGATCATCATCTAAGATGCCACACATTGAAGAATCACATCAAGATGAGGAGGAAAATTTGAGCAAGACTTACAAGGCAAAGTTCCTAATCCTTTCACATACAGAAGGTGCAAAGTTAACAACTATAAGGTTTAGAGAAATCTTGGGTTGTAAGTACATTCCTAACTCTCTCTTGAACAATGTGGGTATGCTTGAAGTGTTTAATAGAATGCTCACTCAATGTGGTCTTAAGAAGTTTATTTTAATGCATGAGGATACATATGTGGATTTGATTACTGAATTTTACACCACCTTGGATGTTAATGAGAATAATTCATAAATTCTGGAATTTAGGATGGAAGGCAAGAAACACGAACTAACTTATGCTTTCATGAACCGTGCGTTTGGTTTTAAGAAAGATGGGTTATGTGATCCCCCATCTAACTTTAAGTTGAATGAATTCTAGACATTCTTGACTGATTTGCAGACCCCATTTCAACTTAAAAAAGCCAAGGCTATGTGTTGTTGCATAAGGTCCTAGCATGTGTTGTTTTTCACAAGTCTGAATTTAATAAGGTTTCTGCATAAGAAATGTTTCTTATGTGGTGCATTCATAACAAAAAGCAAGTTTGTTGGACTTATTGGATATTCAATCAGTTGTTGACTTGTGCTCCATGTAAAGATTCATCCTTAACATATGGACATGTGATCATAATTGTTGCTAAGGCTTTGAATGTTGATCTTGTCGGTTACACTAGAAAAGTTGAATGCTTTTATTATACTAACCATGCTCTTGTGAGAGGAGAAGTATGTGATGTAGGATTTTGATTTATTCCCGCCCGCTCTCATTCATATTGGCATGAAATTGCTGGATCATCCTAAGTTGAGGAACCCTCAACCACTTTTGAATATCAAATGGAAAGTGAGCAGCAAGAAGAGCTTCCCCAATATCAACCTTTCAGAGATGTACCTTTGTTAACCTACCCTCTCCAAAGTGCACCGGGTTCTTCAAGTGAACACCCTTCAATTTGGGATCAAATTATGAATAACCAAATTGCCATGCAAAGGGCAATTAAATGAGATGGCATTTCACCAACAATAATTGGCTCATCGTCAAACGAAAATAGAGTACAAGTTGAACCGATACTTTGCTCAAACCAGAAATTCCATTGAATCTCCACCCACCACTCCAATAAATGACTAAGGGAGTATTTCTATCCTTTCCCTTGCTTTCTTTTTCATTACATTGAGGATAATGCATGCTTTTAAGTGTGGGGGAAGGGATATTGATATGGATATTAGTATTAGTATATTAGTATTCTATATATGTTTATTTGTTTTGTTCTACATTTTTATGCATTTGCATTACTTTTCATTTTGCTCCCATATTTAATAAGTAGCTATCCTTAATAGTCTTTTTTATTTTGATTGAAGTTAATATGTTTTGTTGCTCAATCACTTTTAAACTTTTATTGCTCAATTGGTAGAAGTTTAAGTTTTATATACTATAAGTAGTAAGTTTATATTTTTATCTCTTTTTATTATTTCTAAAGTCTAATTAATGTATTAGTCAACTTGTTAACTATGCTTAAGGCTAGGTGGTAATGACTTAAGCCTAGGTTTTCTTAGAGACTTAGGTAATTTTAGAAAAACTATAGCCATAATATCAAGACACTTGCTTTTCAATAATGGATGAGGACTTAAAAAAAGAAGAAAAATAAAAAAAGAAATAAGTAAATAATGCTTGTGATATGATGCATTTTGAGTAAGTTGTGTGGAATTAAGTATGCTCCTTAGTTGCATTCATTCGAAAAGAAATGTATAATGTCATAAGTAGATGTATCTCGAGTAAGTTATGTGCATTTGTGTTTGCTCCTCATTTGCATTTATTTGGAAAGAGTACATCTAGCAAATATGCTTATAGATAAAATGTCTAAAAAAGCCATGAGAAGAGTGAGTCGATATGTGTGCTTTACAATGTCTCAAGGTTGCTTTTGCCTCTAGAATTCCTAAGTTTGATGAATGACTATTTTGGCTAAATAGCTTGGTTAGAACTTTGACTTTACATTTTTTATTTTATTCTTAGTAGATTTAGATAAATTGGTAAATTTATTGCTTATGTTATGAGACTTGTCTATTTTACCATTGTTGAGCATTGGAAGTTCAATTATTGAGCTATTCCTTTTTCTAACTTCATTCATGATTAAAATGACTTGATAAGGATGTTACAATTTTTGGGAAGTAGATGAACATTTTGTTAACTTTTTCATCTTGGATCTTTATTTGCTTGAGGGCAAGCAAGATCTAAGTGTGGGGGAGTTTGATATAATGAAAATATGTTTACTATTTTAGGGCAGTTTAGTCTTAATTTCATTTAGTTTTCCTATGATTAGTGTGTTTATTTGGCTATAAAGCTATTATTTTCACTTCTTTTATCTTTATGGTTTATTATGTAGGTTATATACATGTTTTAAGCTCAATTCATGCTTGGAAAAGACTTGGAGTTGATTAGAACAAGTTGGGGAGCAAAAGGACTTAAGTTTGGACACTTGAAGACTGTCACGACTCGTTACCATTGGCATGACTCGGCACAAAGAGCTGTTGTGATGACTCGGTACCATGTCATGACTCGGCACAGAGACTAATGATCTAGAACATTCTGATTTGAGCATTTTTAGTATTTTAGTGATAACTTCTTCATATATATCCAAATTTGATGATTCAAGTTGCTTTAGAAAGATAACTCAGAGATATACAACTTTCATGAAGGAACATTTGAGAGTTAAAGTCATTTTAATGGACGAAATTGCCCTTGAATTTATCGCTTCTGCAAAAGAAGGTGACCTTTCATGAAGTGGTGCCTTTCCAACTCTAAAGATTCTAGTCCTTTTTAGTCACTTGTGAGACTTATAAATTGATGATTAAAGACAAGAGAAGGGGAGAGGAAGAGAAATAATAGATAGGTTTCTTTCTTTTAGACAAATAGACATTACAAAATTATTTAGTTTGTATTAGAGTTATTATAAAAGACAAAGCCAAGAAGAAGAAAGATTCTACATCAAGTATCAAGACTTAGTAAAAAAGGTTTTATCTTCTCTATTCTTTTGCCTTTTTTATTTTATATTTAGTTTTCTTTTGTTGTTACTTGATCATGTATCTTGGCTAAGCCTTTGTTTGTTAGAATTGCAAGGAAGAATGAATTAATGAATTATATCTTTTTATAACACATGCATGAATTGCTTTCAATTGAGTTATATATGCTTAATCACCATATATGATGTGTTAGTCAAATTGTTCACAACGACAGTTGGGATAATTTGGTGAAAAAGTAATTGAATTCACTTAAGGGTTAGGAAAGTACCTGGAGATAAGAAATCCACTTTGAGGGGTCAAAGAATTGGCAAGGAACTTCATGGTTTTTATTTATCTCTATAATGATACGTCGACACTTATAGACACTTGATGGAAATACCCTTATTTGACAATGATAGTTTCTCTTAAGGATTTTAGGTTATATTCTCCATTCATGGCATGTGTTCATTATTTATTATAATTCTTTGACTAATTCGGAATTTTATTTCTAATAAATCATATTTAATTTGATATTTAGAATAATTAGAATTGTTAGTATAGTTAATAGTTAATTAGTATAATTAGAGTAACCCAACAATTTTTTCTATTAATATATTGCCTATCCATCTTAGTATCTATTCGGTTACTATAAAATTTACAAATCTCAATGTTCGACACCCTACTTGCTCTATCTGAGTCCTAAAGACTAGGGTATATAATTCTAACCCGCTTCAATGTCCTATAATTGCATGCATGAACATATTAATTTTACATACTAAAATAAATATGTTTATTGCAGAATTGATGATAGAGGAAGGAAATTCACCTCATCTCCAGCCTTAGAGCATCTATGAAGGTGTAAATGAGTCAAAAGAAGTACATCTTCACCTTCACAGAGTCCCAAATCATTTTGAGGAAAATGAATATGTGAGGTGATAAGATTTGATTATTTGGAGCTGCTCCCACATAGTCTACGTTATGGGTAAGCCATAGGGTCAAACAGATTCAAAATCAGATGTCAAATGAAAGAATAATTAAAAAAAGAAAATTTGAAAATCAAAAGAAAATGAAAAAAAGAGAAAAGCAAAAAAATGAAATAGATAGGAAAAAGAAGAAGTGAATCGGCAGAAGAAGAAAAATGCTTATATTGAAGTGGCAAATGTCCACTTTAGTCCTTCAGCTTTGTTTGCATGTGAGTCTAGAATTTTCTTTGCAATTTAGTCCTAAGTTGCATAGAGATATTAAAATGGTCAGCAGAAAAGGAGCTCACATTGTATGACCGAGTACAATGTATTTTTAATTCAGACTATATGTCCAAGTATAGTTGGCATTATATGACCAAGTACAATGTATTTTTAATTCAAATAAGACATTTGAGTGTAGTCAGCATTGTATGACCGAGTACAATGTATTTTCAATTCAGACTATACGTCTAAGTGTAGTCAGCATTGTATGACCAAGTATAATGTATTTTCAATTTAGACTATATGACCGAGTGTAGTCAGTATTGTACGACTCAGTATAATGTACTTTCAATCAAGATTATATGACCGAGTATAATTAGTATCATATGACTGAGTGTGATGCATCCTTTCAATTCAAACTATATGTCCGAGTGTAGTCGACATTGTACTATTGAGTACAATGTATTTTCAATTTAAACTATACATCCGAGTGTAGTCGGCATTGTACAACTGAGTACAATGTATTTTCAATGCAGACTATACTACCGAGTGTAGTCGGTATTGTATGACCGAGTATAATGTACTTTCAATCAAGATTATATGACCGAGTATAATTAGTATCATATGACTGAGTGTGATGCATCCTTTCAATTCAAACTATATGTCCGAGTGTAGTCGACATTGTACTATTGAGTACAATGTATTTTCAATTTAAACTATACATCCGAGTGTAGTCGGCATTGTACAACTGAGTACAATGTATTTTCAATGCAGACTATACTACCGAGTGTAGTCGGTATTGTATGACCAAGTATAATGTACTTTCAATCAAGATTATACAACCGACTATAATCGGCATCATACGACCAAGTGTGATGATATCTTTTCAATTCAGACTATACGACTGAGTGTAGTTGGCATTGTACAATCGAGTACATACCTTCAATTAAGATTATACGACCGAGTATAATCGGCATCATACGACCAAGTGTGATGTATTTTTTTCAATTCATACTATACATCCACGTGTAGTCGGCATTGTACGACCAAGTACAATTCAGACTATACGACTGAGTGTAGTGGGCATTGTACGACCAAGTACAATGTACCTTCAATCAAGATTATACGACCAAGTATAATCGGCATCATACGACAGACTATACGTCCGAGTGCATTTGGCATTGTATGACCAAGTACAATGTATTTTTAATTTAGACTATGTTTGAGTGTAGTCAGCATTATACGACCGAGTACAATGTATTTTCAATTCAAATTATATGATCGAGTATAGTCGGCATCATACGACTAAGTGTGATATATTTTTTTTCAAGTTAGATTATATGTTCGAGTGTAGTCGGCATTGTACGACTAAGTACAATGTATTTTTAATTCAAACTATACGTCTGAGTGTAGTCGGCATTGTACGATAGAGTACGATGTATTTTTAATCAAGATTATACAATTGAGTATAATTGGCATCACACGATCGAGTGTGATGTATCATTTCAAATAAGACTATACGTCCGAGTGTAGTCGGCATTGTACAACCAAGTATAATGTATTTTCAATCAACATCATATGATGGAATGTAATGTATCCTTCTATCGAGACTATACATCTAAGTATAGTCCACATTATACAACCGAGTACAATGTATCCCTTTCACATAAGACTATACGACTGAGTATAATCAATATTATATGACCAAGTATGATATGTCCTTATAAATCAATGTTGTACATTCGAGTATAGCAAGTTCATAAGCAAACGCTTTATGAAGCACAGGTAAGTATCCTAACTTTCAATTTATAAATTGAGTGCTAGTTTGCTTTGCCGTAATTTGTTAAGCAAACAACGACAAAGGGAGGCAACTGTAAGCACCCAATTTAAGGATGATAAAGTGTGGATGTGATAGAGGACTCCAATGATGAAAATATCATAAATAGGTCTTCAATACTTAAAGTTTGAAACCTCAAAAGTGTAAATGCATTTTTTAAAAAGGGTTTAATGTAATACTTTTAAGGACCTCATTAAAAATTTTAAATTCTTTTAAGGGTATTTTTATAATTAAATGTAAAAAAAAATTTACGGATCTAAATTCTATAATTTTGATCAGGTCTAGCACTATTTTTTCCAATTTTCAAATTTTTTTACTTTTGAAAATATTTTTCCTGAATTTTGATTGGTTAAAAATTTTCAGGAAATAAAGTCCTTTTAAAACTAGAACTCTTAAGTATGTAGGATTAGGGTTTTTTTTTTGTTTGCTCTTTTCCTATATAAGGAGAGTTTAGGCTTTTGAAAAAGGGGGCTCGCTTTGGACTATCTCCCTCTTTTTGCTTAAAAAAAGTTCTCTCCATATTTTTCTTTGGAAGCAATACGTAAAATATTTTTCTTTAGATTTTCTTTATTTTTAGAGTAAGAGCAATAGACTTTTAAAGAGGAGGACATCAAGTTTTGAAGATCCATTAAAAGTAATAGTGATTGATACCACTCTGAGGAGCTAATCAATACTGCATCCATTCAATCATTCCTTCTTCTACCCTTTTCTTTTATTTTTATTTGATTATTTATTTTAATTTTAATTTTATTTAAGCCCTAATCATTATTTATTTTGCTTTTGTGTTCATAATTATGGTGAGAGTAACCTAAGCTGTGGAGTAGCATATGATTGAACAAGAACAAAACTCATGAAGATCCATGGAATGCCATGGATTAAATTTTGTCTTTGAATGTAGTTTTTTAAATTTTTATTTATTTATTTGCTATTATTTTGTTGGTTATTTTATTTTGTGTTTTTTTTGGGTTGTATTAGTTTTTATTCTTATTTGCAGTAGATCATTGTAATAGCCCTAATTGTAGGAATAATGGAATTTGGTGTGTGTGTGTTTATGTGTTTTTTTTTAATTTAATCGGTTAGTAAAATTAGAGTTTTCATTGGGTAATTAATTAAAATTAATGGTTATAGAAATCCTTAGATTTTTTTAATTAAATTAGAGTTAAGTTGGTAAAATTGGTTTTGCTTGCTTGATTATTTTATTTTATTATTTATGGTCACTTTAATTAAATTAGGGTTTTAGTATAAGCTAAATTAATTGTTTTATCTTTTTATTTGTTTAACTTGATGTTTATTATTATTTTCGGGCTTGTTTATTTGTGTTTATGTGTTTTGAGCTCTAAGCCCACATTAGACTTTAACCCATTTAAATTTAGGTTTTTTTAGGTTTACTTAATTAAAATGCATTATTAGTCCTATAATTAATTAGATTTAGGGTAGAGATAATTTAGGCCCATTTAGTAAATTAGACATAGGTCCACCTAATTTATTTTAATTTAATTAATTAGACTTAGCCCATTAAATTAAAGTTTTTTTTCATAATTTATAGATTTAAAATCACCTTAGAATTAAAACACGTAGAATTAGGCCCACTATTTTAAATACTTCATAATTTGTAGATTTAGGCCCATTTTTTAGAATTAAAATAAATAGACTTAGGTTCATTTAATTAAAATTAAAAGGAATTAAGCTCTTTAGGCTCACTTATTAAAAACATGTAGATTTAACTCATTTAATTAAAATCAATGTAGATTAGACTAACTTAGAGATTATATTGAATGCATTATTTACTTGTATTTTTCATGACTACTTTGCCTTTGAGTTAATTGCTAGAATGAGGGTTTATATGAAATTGCATGTAAATAGAGGATAATATAGTAATTCATAAAGTAATTATAAAAGAACACGAGACTGAAAGAAATTGGTATTCCATATCCAGAATCTCCTAGTTATGGTGCTAGCTTTCTTTTAGGGAATCGAGTACCACCTTTTCGATTTGTCCCAGTTATTACCCTAGGTGGCAACTCTTCATCTCTACGTCATGTCTTTATGACAGTGGTTAGTGTGTTCTCTAGAGCCCTGAGTTCAAATAGTGTCACAGTTGCTAAAATCTTGGACTCATGCTAAATCCCACTGTCTACATGCCCCACTACCATAAGGTGATCACCTCAGGGATTAAGCAATCGCCGTTATGACAGGGTCTCGCACGACCTTGTTTTGATGTTTCTTATAAATTATACATGATTCAAATTTCTATGAATTCTCATACTTTTGTACTTTTAGTTTTCTTTACATGATCATTTTTACTATTTTATATGGGGTCAATATTCAAGTATTTACAATCTCTATTTGTATTGACTTGATTCATAAATTGACTTAATGGTTTCTTTTGTAAGGTTTTATATGTTTTAGGAGCTAATATTTTGTCCATTACAGGAGTTTGGGATTATCTTAATCCTCCAACATTAGTTCATCCCCTTTCTAGTTTTATTTATATTCATGCTTAGTATAATTTCCATTTATTTTTTATTTATTTTGGTTTATTTTATGTTATTTTACTTTACTTGAGCAAAATATTGTAATTTTTAATCCCTTCCCTCATTGATTTAAGTGTATTTTGTAAATTATTATTTTGATGAATGTCGGGACTAAATGCATGAAATTGAATTAATATGCGAACTCGAACTTAAATTTAAAATTCGACAATTGTTTAAAGGAAATTGTAATTTTCATGTTAATAAATAAATAATTGAATAATTAAAGGTAATAAAATATAAAACACAAACGGAGGCCAACCATAAGGTTGGGTGGGCATTCCAAAAGCCCATACCCTATTTCCGAACTTGTTCTCTGATGACAACTTCTGGGAACCTCCGTGGAATCCAATTGCCGCATAAGTGTGTCCCGGCTTTTATCTGGGTGGCGACTCCATCTCTAATTAGGCTTTAAAACCTATTTTGTATTTCCTAGTGGGCCTCGAGTTCACACAGTGTCGTGGTTGCTAAACACTTAGGCACGCGCTAAACCTCGCCGCCTACAATATTATATACATGGAAAAACAAAAAACCACAGTAACATAATAAATATATTTATGAATACTTTTTGTAGACTATAAATGTAAAATAAAAATGATCACTTTAAACTCAATTTATATAGAGATATGAATAAAATATAAAAACTCAAAAAATAAAAATATAATCTAATATGAAATTCATATACATCGACAAAGTTATGAATAAAAATTCAGAGAAACCTTGAAGTTAAAAATGGGCAATCCTAAGCCAAATCTTATTTTCCAAAAATAAATAAGGGTTCATAAAAAAAAATATAAAAAAAAGATAGGTGTAGAGACTCAATGCAAACTATTCTAACAAACAGAGTTTATCGTGTTGCATTAGTAAACTAAAAAAATCCTTCTATCAAAATTCCAAAAAGGATAAAAACCGTATATATATTGTTGGGTTTTGTGATACATACATGCAACAAAATTAAAATTTTAATCACAAGAACCTTGTTCCAAAATCTTACCATAGGCAAAAATAGGCAAGACAATTAGAAAGATGAGGAAGGGTTTAAGCTAGTGACACCCTACCTCAAGCTTTTAGTATTTATTGTCAGATTAAGACATAACCAATTCAGCAACATCTTCTACCGGTATCCACACGAACAGGATGACCAAAAGTAGTGTTGGTGTGTTAGAATATTCTCTTAAAATTCTTACGTTTTCTTTCTATGTATATTTGTTTTTTCTTTTCTCAAAAGAAATAACAATAAATGAAAAAGTATTGACATAAACTATGTAGAAAAAGATGTATATATACTCATTCAATGTAGAGTTTTTTTTTTCAAACCTTTCACTTACCAAAACTGTTTTGATATATTAATTATCTTAAATAAATAAGAAACCTTTTCATTTACCAAAACTGTTTTAGTATATTACTTATTTTAAATAAATAAGAAAATAAATACAAATAAATAAATATAAAAATATAAAAGCTCAAAAAATAAAAATATAATCTAATATGAAATTTATATACATCATCAAAGTTATAAATAAAACCAACATAAAATAAAAAAAAATAAGAACATTACCTATATAATAAGGATAATATAATAAAAATTAAACCTTTAAAAGAATATACCGTTTTCATTATACTTTGTATAAATTAAGAATGATTATTATGAGTACACTTCATTTTACGAGAATGAACAATACAAATTGAGAGGTAAAATATGAATATTTATAAAGATATGTGAAAAAAAATATAAAAGGTCAAAAAATTAAAAAAAAAACTTGAAAGAATAGTAAAAGTTAAGTATGAATTAAAATGATTAATAATTTGTAATACGAAAAATCATATAAAATATAAACACATTAAAAAATTTTAACATGCCATTTGATATTTTAATTAGAATAAATTTAAAATTTAGTTACCTAAAAAATATGAAAATTTTTTAATTGGTTATAAAGAAAAAAAATTAACTTTTCATATCATTAGTAAACTTTTATAAAAAAATAAAAAATATAAAAATTGAAACGAAAAAATTATAGTCAGAAACAAAAATATCTTGTGGCTATCATATATCTATATATGTTATATAGATATTTTATATGAATAAAATATAATTAATTAATTAAATTAGTGCATGGTTTAAATAAAAATATAATAAATTATTTATTTATTAAAATAAAAGTTTATAATTTATAATTTTTCATAACATCTAATTTATTTTTATAATAATAAAATAAAAAGGAAAAGGAAAAATTAGAGTTTTTATATTTTAAATAGACGGAAGATAAAAAAGAGATTAACATGAGAAAACTTAATTTTAGTGAAAAACAAAAAAATAAATATTTTTAGTTTTTGATTGTGAAAAACATTAATTAGAAAAAAATAATTGAAAAATGAGAAGAAAAAATTTAAAAAGTTTATTTTAACTAAAATAAAAAATGTATTTAATGTATGCTTAAAATATAGAGTGTCACATGTCAATGCATGGTAAAAATCTTCTCTATACTTTGACTTATATATATATGATTTAAAAAAAATTTATCAATTTTATTTGTTAATTAATTATTAAAATTCATTTTTTATTAATTTAGAAAACTTAATTGTACTCCAAAAAGTTATAAGAGTATTGTACTCATCAAACGTTAAAAATGATCTAATTTTATAAATGAGAAATTTTAATATAGCTAAACTGAAAGGTCCAATATAAATTAAAGTGGAGTCCAATTTACACATTTGACCTCTAATTTGTGTGTTTGATCTTCAATTTTTTTTTATTTGATTATGAAATTCATTAATTTTTAAATTAATTTTATTTATTGGCCGTAATTTTCATAACATGTAATGGATTTGTGTTTAGAATGTAATGAGTCTGTTCTTAAAATTGTAAATATGAGATTTAAAAATAGAGGTATTTGAAGAATAGGTTGAAAACAGTGTAATTGAAACACAAAGTTTCAAACTTTTTCATTTTAATCCTTCTTTTCTGAGTCGGTCATTTTAATCCTTTATAATTTTTTTTAATTTTTTTTCCTTTTTATGTTATACGTGTATGAATTTAGCACTTCAACGTACTTGAGAGAAATTGAAATCACGCTGCTATAAATGTATATTTGGAGGTCAAATTATAGTAAAGTTGAAATATGTAATATGTTAAATTGATAGTTGAAAGGTATTAAAGAATAAATAGGTATAGGTGAAAGCACATGGTCATTTAAAAATTATATATTTTATTATTTTATAATATTTTGTGATTTATCGTTGTATCATATCAATATTTTTATTACAATTTTTATTAATTAATTTCAATTATTATTTTTATAAGTAATTAAAAATAATTCTAATAAAAATAATGATACAATAATTTAATAATAACAAGATTCTTTTTAATATCAACTATCTAATAGTGCAATATAATAAAATAAAAGAATAAATAGTAATTATTAAATTATTAATTTTCTAAAATTGTGTTTCTAATAATTTTACAGGTTATAGTATTTATGTGTCTCATTTTGAATAGTAAATTGACTTAAATATTATTCTTTTATATTTAACTTTATTTTCTTTCTTATTCTAATTATTTTTTAAACTGAAAATGATTAGAAATGAAAAAAAGTATTTTTATTTATCATATTAAACTGAAAATATTAATTATTTTTTACATTTTATTAATTACACTGGTTAAATTTAATTTTTTTATTCATGATTTTAGTCAAATAAAATTTTTATTCATTAAAAAATATTTTATTTTTTATTTTTAATTATAATAAATGAATGTTTACTTATATTTTTATTTTAGATAAATTGTATTGTTCTTTCCACCCATTATGGTAAATTTAAAAATAAATTTAGTATTTCTATTTTATTTTTATTTTTAATAATAATACTTTAATTTTGTATTTTATTTTAATAATATTTAGTATTTTTTTTCAAATTTAATATATAAGTGAAAAAATAAATTTTTTACATTAAAAATAAAAAATGAATTTAATATGAAAAAAA
The DNA here is from genome assembly GCA_947683625.1 of Mallotus nudiflorus. Classification (NCBI taxonomy): domain Eukaryota; kingdom Viridiplantae; phylum Streptophyta; class Magnoliopsida; order Malpighiales; family Euphorbiaceae; genus Mallotus; species Mallotus nudiflorus. The sequence continues at coordinate 1,586,532 of CANTUR010000220.1, read as the reverse complement.
GTATTTAACTCAATTTACAGTCTAAAATAGAAGACATAACTCCTTTAATCTGTAAAATCTACCAAAAATATCAATTTAAAAATCTATATATCTATATATATATTAAATGCTAAGCCTTAAAGTTATTATATAAAAAATTTGATAAGTATCTATTTTTATATTTAAATATTTACTCTAAAATATAATGTATCAAATTCTTAAAAATCACAATTTTTTATTAAAAATAAAATATTTATTATAGTTTTTTAGTATTACTTTTTTAATAAAATACTATTATATATATTCTAATACTACTCAAATTCTTAAAATTTTTATATAATACATATTTTTTTAATTTTAAATCACTCAATTATTTTGGGTTGGAATTTTTGTACTCATTCTGTTGATAATTGGACTGCATTTTGACTTTATTTATAGTTTAAATAACTTAATTAACCTAAATTCAAAATAATTATATTTTATTATTTCATTAAATTATGAAAAGTGTATTTTTATGACACTCAATACTAACTTAATTATGGGAAAAAATTATTTTTATGCAATTACAAAAAGAAAAAAAATCTTAACTTCCTTTTCTCTCATTTTTCTCTTTTTTTTTAGTTGTTCATCTTTTTTAAGCAAGGAGGGTATTTTTTGCCATTCTTGACCTAAAATCACCCTTGCATATATTTTTGTTAATTTATTTCATAAATAAATGGTCATTCTATATAGATATAAATTTTATTTTTTTTATGATTTTGTCATCTTGTTGCGGCGTTTAATTTTTCATTATTTTATTTTTTATCGTTTTGTTGCAGTTTTTTTATTTGTGTGTGGGTGATTCAGAGGGACAAAACATATTTGATCAAATAGAAAAAACAAATTAGATTATGGTTGTCCGTATATTGCATCAAATTTGTGGACGTTGAGCCATTTTATTATACTATTAACCTGAGTGTTGTTTCATCATGATTTTTAGTGAATTTTATTTGTATTTCTATTAATGTATTGCTAGTTTGAATCAATAATATTATTTTTCTTTTCAAAAAAACATTAACTTAATTATGTATATATGATAAAAATTAATAACTTAAATGCGAATAATAGCTATTTATAATTTTATTAATTTGTCATATTATTTTATTTTTGTACTCATCTTATAAACTTTTATTATAAAAAAATTATTTATTTATGAATTTAGTTATAAAATATTAATTTTTAATTTTTTAATTGTATTAACATTTAAAGTGTTTATACATCGTAAAAAAAATTTCAATGGTGAATTGAATTTTAGGTTTTCTATTAAATATTAATAAATAGTATTATACAACACAAAAAAATTTTTAATGGTAAATTTAATTTTAAGTTTCTATTAAATTTTTTTAATAAAATGGTATAATGCTAAAAATATTACATGTAGTGAAAATTTAATATAAAATAAAATAATTCAAAGAAACATTTTACAAATATTAATCAAGTTGATGGAAATATAGAAGGGTACTAAAATCATTATATCTAATATAAAAATTTAAATGGAGTTCATTTATAAATCGAGAGAGTGGAAAAATTTGTATACAATTATTTTTTCTTAAACCATTAGAAATTCTATGTTTAAAATTTTTGCTAATTATTATAAATATTCCAATAGTAATTTAATAATTTCAAAATAAATTCTATTATATTTAAAAATAATAGCAATAAAAATTAAAAAAATAAAATTAATGTAATATATTTTATTTTTTAATTTATTTATTTACTTTTTACTCTTTATAAAAATTCTTATTTTAAAATACATATGTTTTGTTCAATATAAAATAGTTTAATTATACTACATCTAAAATACTATTCTTATTTTTCATTAGAAATTATGTATTTTATTATAATTAAAACATCCACAAGTAAATTTTTTTATATTAATATAAGTAAAAATGCATAATTTATTAATTATTTTCTATTTTTATTTTATTTTTTCAATTATTATTATTATCATATGTATATATAGTAAAAAAATTATTAAATAAAATTATTATAATAACTTTCTAAATTTTTATTTTTATATTTAATTAATTTATAGTTTTAAATTTATTAAAATTATATTAAAATATAAATATTATTTAAAATTTGTACAGCGTGTGAATTCACCGCTAATTTTTTTATAAATTCAAACATGTAATTATAAAAAAATTATTCAAACACTAGATAAAAAAAGTGAAAAAAACTAGACACCATTTAATCATTTCTCACCCAAACAAATATATAATGTAAAGAGGAAATTTCGGGGCGAAGACGCACGCCCGCCACAGGGTAGGGAGGGCCAAACCAAACTACCGACCAACAGAAAAGCGGGAAACTTCGAATTGCAACACTATAGGCTCACGCGCGCTTATTTATTTATTCACTTATTATAATTATTATTTGAAAATAATATAACCAGCTATAAATATTCTATTTTAGGGTTCAAAATAAGCACAGAAGCCAGCCCAGCAGCCATGGAAGAGGTTAGGGCATCTTCAGCTTGGGTGGCTAGCCACTCCTCTCACGTCGTCGTCGACTCTGCAGGTTTTTACCGAGCAATGTCGTATTTTTTAATATCGAGTGTCGTTTTTGTTTATTTAATGCTGATGAAATGGAGAAATGTGGCGGTTTACTGGGTTTTGGTTGCAGGAATTGAAAGAGCCGTCGCGAATATTAAGGATATACCGAGAATAGAATGGGATTTTGAAGGAATCCATTACTTTGATGACGGTCCACTCACCGTTCAGTACCTTTTTGTGTTGGATGCTTTGAATTTTTGCTTTTGGCCCGGTATATTCATATTAATATCAACATGTTTTTGAATTAATTCTTTTAGTTAATGCTTGATTTCTGAACAGTGATTTGTAGGTTTTTTAATGTCAGTATTTGCTTTTTCTTTGCTGGAAGTTGTTTTTTTCTTGTATTTGTGTTTGATTCTGAACAATGTCAATGGAAATTGTAAAAAATGATGTTGTTTTTACTGGTAGTTTGCTTGTGGAAAAATGTTAACTATGAAATTAAAATGTTAAATAATTCTTGTTTTGCCTTTTGGATTCATGCATTTGATTAGATTTTTTAGAATTTAATAATCTTGTTTAACATATAATTATTAATTATTATTTGAAATCCTTATTAGTCAGTGTTTTGAGTTCATTATGATTTTGTTCCAATCTTTGTTAGTACAAATTTATATGATTTTTAAAATAAAATATTTGTTACTAATCAAAATTTATGGTTCTTCTTCACAGATAAGGATCTAAGCTATGATCATTTGGCTTCAAGCCTAAAGGCAGCTTTGCAAAATGACAAATCCATCTTTGATGCAGATCGTCTGCAAAAGTTCACTGGTACCACTAATTTTCCTTTTCTTCTTCTGTTTTTGAAAATTTGGTTCTAACATGTATATATTCCACTTTATTTTTCTCTATTTGTTTCTGTTTGATATGACAGCCATTTCTGATGTATTGTTTCTTGACTTTTAAAATAATATTTCATTATTTCTTCATTTTTGAGATATATCATTGCATTTCTCTGTACAAGTGGCACTGTTGAATTTGTACATGCTTGGTTAGGATATGCTTTTTCTGTTTCGTGTCAAATGCTGATGATAATGCTTGTCATCAGGTCCTGAATTGCGGGATTTGTTAAAATGGCCCAGACCACTTCCTTTGGAGGATGAACGGATTCGTCTACTCCATGAGGTTTATTTAGCAGTTGATGAAAGTTTTGATTGACATTAAATTTTTATGAGGATCAATGTTTTGACTTCTTAATCTATATGGAACTAATTTTGATTTGCGATTTCTTAGCATAGTTGTAATAATTATAATGATTGTTTGGTATCTGTAAATTCATTATTAGGTTGGCTTTGAACTGGAAAGAAGCTTTGGAGGTTCAGCATCCAATCTTGTGGAGTCCTGTGGGAAATCAGCTGCAAAGCTTGTTTCTACCATAACCAGTCACTTTCCTGGTATTTATTTTTTTTCTGATTTATCATTCGGACATCTTAAGTTTGAAGTAGCCTTACGTTTTAATGGTTTTATGGGAGGACATAGCAATAATTTTGCAAAAAATGCTGAACTTTGGGTTCTACATGCTTCAAATATTTTAGGATTTCGAGATCACACCCTATATAAAGGCCGCCAAGTATTCTTGTACAAAAGAGCTCAGATATTTGCAGCTGATTTATATGGCGCATTTAAGGGAAGAGGATATGGAGAATTTAAGGACATTGGCTCAGTCACTATATTTGCTGATTATATTGTTCCAGCTGTGCTTGAGCAGCTTGGTGTGCTAAAATATAGTTCATCCCTTGCCAGCATGATCAAGTCTGCTTCTGTAATATCTTCAGGCAGCGAGGAGGAAGTTGAATTACGAGCATGTTCCATATATGCTGTGGAGAAAATGCGGGATTTACTACGCGTAAATTCAGGAAAGCAGGTATGATTAACCTATCTTCTTTTATATACACACCCTTGCATGTATTTGTTAATTTGATTTATTATTCGTTCATCTGTCTAAACTAAAGAAGCATCAGCTTCTTTTAACTTCATTTTTCTTCAGCACTTTTGGTAACTGAACCATTGTTAGAATAAAATATGTCCATACAGTAATTGCAGATTGATATGTGGTATCAATCTCCTAAGAATCACTTTGGACAATGATTTGCTATCATATTTTTTTTTTTAACAATTATTAGTTGTTGCTGAAAGAAGATCAGCCTTGAAACATCATTCTGTGGCCATGGTGAAGTGAAAAACAATGCGAGTTTTGACTTTTGTTTTCTCATGTATTTGATTGAGGTCATGAATGAAAGCCTGAACCTTTATACAAATCTCTTTCATTGCATGAACTATGGACTATGTATAGCATATCATGATAAATCCTTGATAGAATTGATCTTTCACATAGTAGCAATGGCTTATTTGTATGCCTCTAGAAAATGGCATGCATTTGATGGCCCAGTCACTAGCAGATGCGCAAGTTATAATTAATTGTATTAGATATGATGCTCAATTTATTATTAACTAGTCAATAGCCCACACATAGTGCAGATTTTTTCAAAAATAATTATAATATATATAGTATTTGGTTGCAAAGAATGCATAAATTTGCTAAAATAGAAGGATGGAAAAAACTTTCAAAGAATATGAGTTTAAAATTTTTTGGAGAAATTGGTTCTAAAAGATATTAATTTTTTTTTTTAAGACTAGGCTCCTTTTCATTAAGTTGCCTGTAGAAAAGATGGAGAAAATAAGAAGAAATTGATTTTAAAAGATAATAAAAGAAAACTTTTTTTATGAATAGACACTTTTTCATTAAGTTGTCTGTGGAAAAGAGGGAGGAGATAATTTATTGCCAAGTGTCACAACGTAGTGAAAGGAGGCATTGTGCTTCTTTTAATATATATATAGATTATATTAGATAATGATCTAGTTTTACTAAGGCATATGATAATTTGCTGTGATCCAATTTCCTGACATATGGAATATGATCAATGATAGTTATGATGGGTTACAATTGAAGCACACCCAGTTGCTTTGCCCAATTCTTGTAAAGTTCATGGAATTTCATGAAAATATCAATAGAAATGGTTTATAAAAATTCACTGAGAATAATGCTGTTGTCCTTCTGTTGTTTTAAATTTCAGCATTTTTGTTATGGCACACCCTCCCTTAATAAACATTCTGGCAGATTCAGAGATGGTTCATTTAATACTCAACTCAACTAGGCCTTAATCCCAAGATTATTTGGGGTCAGCTGATAGTTCATGTAAATATTAAGTCAGTGCATTTAAATATTAAATCATTTTTTAAATTGATTATTAAGATTTTTTTATTATTATTAATATCAACTTAAAGCATGGACTTTTTTCCTTTTTCGTGGTTACTGAATGCGGGCTTTTAGTGGAGAAGAATCTTTTCTATGTTCCTTCTATATTTTCTAGTTTCTCCTTCTCTCTGTCACTATTTATTGTTCTAATATGGGACTTATTTTGCTTAGGTGCTTAGTGTTGAATTGGACCTTTGGCTCTGGGCCTATGGTGTGCGCTGTCCATCTCTCCAACACCATCGGACACTATCAATATACTATTAAGTTGCCAATATTCTAGAGTAGTCTTTTCTTTAGCATGAGGAAATTATCCTTCGGAGTTTAGAGGTAATTTCATTAATGCCAATATGACAACTAATCCATGACATCAATATTTTTGGAGACTGAAACAATGTTCAACTGATAATATTGATATTTTTGAATGGAAAAATATCTAATATTAGAAAAAGTTTTTTTGGTTATGTCCATGCAGAATTCATAGTTTCTGCAACTGTCACAGGTGTGTATTTTATCATATGCCTTAGTAAACCACATTTTCAGAAGAGAAATGGGTGGTTTATGGTTGCAATTCTTTTTCTACCACAAGTGCTACCTGACTTTTAGTTGTTATCCTTGCTAACAGACAAGTATGGAATGTTTACTTCTTTAAACTTGTCCTTCCTATGCATTCTGATATATCAGAAGTTGACTTTTTAATGCAGATACATACTCATCAATTGTTCTGTCAAGATATAAAATTTGGTAGAAATAATTTTCTTCCCGTTAGTTTTAGAAGGAAAATGGTTAGTGCCCATTTGTTTATACATATATGCTTGGCCCTCATTTATGAGCTTTTGTGATTGCATAGTCATGCAATCAATTACATATTTTAACTCTGAACTTCAATGTCTATCAGGATCGTTTCAGTATTGTAAATTTTCATATTCATCTGAGGCATGATCATGTCTTGGGTAATGCTTCATGCGGGGCCAAGTATTAAATTTCATATGCTTTGCAGTGCCATGACATGAGAAAAGCAAAAGGTATGTTAATAAATAGATGAACCCTAAGAAATACAAGTAGTTCTTTCAAGATGTTAACATACTAAACAGACATTAGAAGCCTTCATCCATCTGTATTTAGATACATACAGAGATATGTTCATGCATACATACATGTTATTGATTTTTAGATATATGAAATATGGCATGGAAGGTGTAGGCTGAATCCTCTGCTGCTCTTCTGTGATGCACTTTAATTGCAGTCATACTGTGGCACTGGGATTTTTTGTGACTGGCAAATTTCCATCATAGGTGCATTTTAGGACATCTGGTTTCCTCACTAGCTTAGGTCCAACAGGCACCTTACAAGGTGTGGGACGGATATCCTGTGCAATAAAACCATCACCGTTGCCCAAAAAAATAGAAGGATTAGAAAATGCAATGGCCTTTTCTTGTTTTCCACAAACTATGCTAGTACTAGTGTTTCTTCATTATGTGGAACCCATTTGTCAGTGAATATGTTTGGGCATTATGAGCTGCTTTTTGGATGGCTATATATTAGTCTTTTTGATAATCTGAACCAGTGGTTAGTGCTTGCAAAAGCTGGAATGAGTTTCAGGTAGTGAAGAGTATACTATTCAATTTATGAAAGGATGGGAGCTAATTACCTGGTCAAAGATAGCTGTTGGGATTGCGAGGGTTGCAACAGCATTAGGAGAATCAACTATTCCAGAAATCCTTCCTTCGCATGGGCAGCATGATAACAGAAGATACATCTAACGGTCACATTAAATCCACTTATTAGTTATCAAATAAAATTTTTGTTTACCTTATTTTGTGGTGAGGCCCTGTGTGTGCGTATGTTTTTAAGTTCTGGGGCAGCTTATGTGAATTTGAGAGATTCTTGTAACCTGTTCCTTCGAGTAACCGAATTTAGAGAGGTAATCAATGGCATTGAGCACTGCACGCTTGTACGCAACACTTGCATCAAGGTAGTGCTGTCTTCCACCCTCATCAACACTGATTCCCTCAAATACTAACCACTCTGAGAATCTCGGCTCAACTGGGCCTATCTCAAAAATTGGGTTCACATGAAGAGAAGTTGGCCCCATTGGTGTAAGGTACTCTTTCATTCCACCTCTAATGATTTCACACCTATTGGCACAAGAGCAAATATCAAGTTCTTGGATAAGCTACAAGCACAAATTGAACCAAAGATATAGTTGCAACAAATGCATATAGATTAAAATAGAACTCTGTTGCAGGGATGATAGTAGACCAATTGTCAAAGAAAATTGATCTACTTGTTGCTAGAAGCATTTAAGAGGCTGGTATATTTGTTGTTTATGATGAATTAGAATATCAAGTTCTGAAACTTTGGCTTTACTTCTCATTCTTTTCTCTGAGTTGGTGTGTGATTCTAGCTCGTCTTCTATGCTTTTTTTTTTTTGAAGAATTTAGTAGTACGGTAAGAAGACTTATTCCAATCTCTTTGTTTTTAAAGTTGGTTTTCTTGAACAAAAATGAAGATTAAACCCTGAAACTTGCTAACCACAAAAATATTAGGATATTTTGTGAAATCAGAAGAAACAACTTTGTGAGTCCAAATTATGGAATGTGCAATTAACTTATAATTAGGAAAAGAATAGTCTATTCAATGGACCTTTCTTTAGGTATGGATTATAGAAGCTTAATCAGCAAACACAGTACAACAATAAATCCTTTTAGAAGTGAGTCATTCCAACATTCTCTGAAAATTTTCTTTAGCAAGTTTCTGCAAGACTAATATATCTATTAATCCTTGATTCATTTTGCAAATTTACTTTATGAAAGTGTTATGCATGATGATGATGTTTGTGATTCATGTGGAATTCTTTGCTTGTTGCTAATTTTCATTTTATGGAAGTTTAGTATTCTCTAGATGAGCATGAAAGCTGATTCCAAACAACGTCCACGATATGAATAAAAATAATTATGAAGATATGAAAAAATGAGTATCTACTTGAGCTCTAGAAAACCACTCATCTCGATTGCCCCACAGAATGAGACTTCACCATCACCCTGAGAAAAGTGCATGTCACCAGTACTAAGGTTCGCTCCTTCTACAAATACTGGAAGATATATTTTTGAACCTCTACTGAGATTTTTTATGTCACAGTTTCCCCCATTCTCTCTTCCTGGAATTGTTCTTGCTGCCTCTTTAGCAATCCTTTCCCACTCGGGAGATCCTTTCTGAATCTACAACATGATTACTGACTGTAAAATAACTGCTTTCTTACATCCAGAAGTTAGTTTAGTTCTAGAGGCTAGCAGGCAACATTTCTTACCAGAATTGTAGTATGCACAATTGACTTACAATGAATGCATCAACAAACTCTGTTAGTTCGTTGCATTATATGCATTATATGTTAGTTGGAATTGCTGACTAAATTTTGGAGATTCACTGTCATGAATCTGGAATCAAATAAAGGCCTCTGGAGCTGAATGTCTTCTGTAGTTTTTTTTTTTTTTTTTTTTTTTTAATCAGTGTCATACCTTCCCAAGATGACATCCTTTGGTTGATGGTAGATTGGCCAGTGGTCTAGAATGCAAAACCTCACATAGTTTCAAAGATTTTAGGCCATTTTCTTCGACTTCTCTTTCCCTTTCATTCCATATGTTTAGGAGTTCCATTGATGGTGCAGTCCCAATTATTCCAGGGTGTGTCAAACCTGGAAATCGTACTCCTGATATGCATACAAGATAAGTTCATTAGTGTATATTGCATGCTACTTTTCATCCAGTCTTATGGGCATAACTATAGATTTTTTTCTAGTCTTTACCTTGACATAACAGTTACAGAAAGGATGCATTCATCGCATTTTACCTGGTATGTGCGGAGAGTAGGCATATATTCCTTCAAAGTACCAAATGGCTTTGGTTGCACAAGGAAAATGATCAGTCAAAAAACCTCCTCCATTTTCTCTGTCAAATGTTGCTGTGTAACCCCATTCATCTCCAGGGAGAGGACCCAAGTTGCATATTTCAACCATAAGGAGATCACCTGGTTTGGCCGGAATTCCTTCTTTGTTAAGAACTTTGATTGGTCCACTGAGATAATGTACCTGGAGCCATTTCCAAACAAATCGTAGTAAATAGTCTTCCAAATAAATCTTATTAAACCTAGTGACCACTTAGTCTAAATAGTGTTATCTGTTGTGATTAATATTATTCCCTAGATCTCTCAACAGGTTAGCTTTTTTTCCAGTATTTATTTATTTTATCATTTTGATCTATTATTCTGAAATTAGAAGCGTTGGACTCATTCTTTCTTCTGTGATTTAGAGTTTGGAACTAGTTTATTGAGCAATATCCATACTTACAGTTGAAAGGTCTATGGTTTTTACATCAATTGCGGACTCGTCATCTTTAATAATACCTCCAGTCCAGTCTACCATCTCTACTCTAAAAACTTCACCATCTTTAATCTCAGCAACCGGGGGAATCTCAGGGTGCCAACGGTTGTGAAGAGGCAGTTTTTGCTCCCATGGCTTTTTCTTCAAGTCGATAGGCACCACAAGTCTTGGTGTTGACGGAGCCATATGCATAAACTGGCTAATTTCTTTCGGACACCTAGAGGACTGGCTAGTTGATATCATGCAAGGCTATGCTATTTTTGTCCAATAATTGCTAGGGAAATGATATGACGTGGCATCCCTTAGAATATGGAGAATGACAAGTACAGGTAGTAGATGACGAATAGGGGGTGACAATTTATCTTATGGCCCTAGCATCCTTCCAGCAGTAAAGGATAAAATCGTCTAACAATTTTATTGAGAAACAAAATTGTGAACATTTACCTTTAATGCAAAGATGTCCAATTGGGCATCGCATGTAAGGGCCCATTCAAACTCCTGCGCCATCCACCAAGGTTTAATCTTAAATTTTGACTTAGGTGGTAGATACGTTTTTCTCCCTGTAACACTAGTAACTAAGTAGCTCTAATTTTATAGGGCCTTAACAGGTGACATTATTAAAAAAAAAAACACATTTAGATTGGATCTAGATTGTGTGTAATAAATAAATAGGAGATAACAGGGGAGCTGTGTTTCAAAATATAACAAGTAATCATTATTGTTCATCTTAGTTTCCAAAAAAGCAAACAATTTACAAAATGGTTTAAAGTAAAAATAAGCAGAAGATTTTCAAAGTTTTTGTGATTTCTAGAAATTTGTCGTCTCTTTTGAATTCTTGGAAATCCCTTCTACCTTCTAGCAAATTTCAAGATAGAAACCAAGTCTCACCATATTTGTTCGTTGAGAAATTGCTAAGTCTAAGATTGGTTTGGTTCATGCTTCGAATTTGAATTTGAAATGAAAATATAAATGAAAGGGAATGAAAGAAAATCTGAAATAGAATAAAAATTTTAATGAAGTGTTTAGTTTATTAATAAAATTGAAATTAAAATCAATCTTATTTATATATAAAAATATTTTATAATTATTTTTTATAAATTAAAAAATAACATTATGATCATCTACTATAGCATTTTATTTTTAAATTAATTATTAATATTTTTTGAAATATTATTATAATTTTTAAAAATTATTCTAAAATTATTTATTATTTTAATAATTCTTTTGTTAAATATTTTAAAATGTTATTTAAATTAATAATTATTTTTATTAATTTCTATATTCTATTTATAAATTTTAATAATATATGTAATATTTAAATATTTTATCAATTTATAATTGGTTTGATTTAATTTTCATAAGAATAAGAATTTATTTTCTAGGCATACAAGGAAAATAGTGATTTTGATTGAAGGGGAGTTTATTCCCATTTTCTATATAAATTTTAGCTAACTAACAATAAAATTCTAAAACAACAACCGGGAACTTACGACAGAAGGATCAACGTATTTAATGTCTTCTGCATTGTATTATTTTGTAACACCAACCCCAGTAGAGTCCACCATCTCAACCCTAAAAAGCTCTCTAACTTTGACCTCTGCAACTTATGAAGAGGCAATTTTTGCTCCTGCGGCTTTTTCTTCAAGTCTATAGGCACTACAAGCCTTGGGGTTGACGGAGCCATGAATAAACTGGCTAGTTTCTTTTGAATATCTAACGAACAAGCTGGTTGAAATGCAAGGGCTATTCTATTTGTGTTCTAAAATTGCTAGGGAAATATTATGAAATGGCAAACCTTATAATATCGAGATTGACAAGTACAGTTAGTAGATAACAAATAGGGGGTGACGATTTTTACGATGGTCCCTAGCATCCTTCCAGCAGTAAAGGATAAAATTATGTAACAATTTTTTTTAGAAAAAATTGTCAACATTTTACCTTACAATAGAAAGATGTCTAATTGGGCAATGGGCAATGCACCTATATTGTGTTTGAAAAAAAAGAAAAAAAAAAACTACCCAGAGAGCAGGGGTGCCAAGTGTTTCAAAATATAACAAGCAATCATTATTATTTATCCTATCAGCCAGAAAACAAACAATTAACAAAAGATTATTCCACGTTTTTGTGATTTTAGAATCTATAAGTACCTATTGAGAATAAATTTCTAGATGTTTGATGTTTCTTTCAAAATCTTGGAACTCCCTCCTAGCTCCTAGCAAATTTGTAGATAAAAACCAAGCCTCGCCATCTTTGCTTGTTGACAGATTGTTGCATCTAAGGTGGTTTGATTTACACTTCGAATAAAAATTTGAAATTGAAATCAAAGTGGAAGGAAATTGAAAATAAAATAAAAATTTTAAGAAAGTGTTTGATGTAGTATGAAATCAAAATTGAAATTAACATTATTTATATGTAAAAGTACTCTATAATTATTTTTTATAAATTAAAAATTATAATTATTTTTTTATTATAAAATTTTATTTTAAAATAAATTATTAATAATTTTGAAATATTATTATAATTTTAACTTTTAAGAATTATTTTTTGTTAGAATACTTTAGTAATTATTTTTATTAATTTATATATTCTATTTCATAAATTTTGATAATATATGATAATATTTAAATATTTAACCAATTTATAATTGATTTGACTTAATACTCATGAAAATGAAAATTCATTCTCTAAAAGCATAGAGAAAATAGTAATTTTCATTGAAGAGGAATCTATTTCCATTCTCAATGTAGATTTTAGCTAAGTAAATAATAAAAATCGAAACGATTATAATTTCTACCAAATGGGACCATTAACAGTCTGCTGGAACAGATACAACAAAATTCTAGAACATTAACTAGGAACTTAAGAAGGATTAGCATGTTTGATGTCTTCTGCAGTGTATTCTTGTGTAATACCACTCCACGGAGTCCATTATCTCAACCTTAAAAAGCTCTCCAACTTCCATTTCAGCAATTGGGGTTATGTATGGGTGGCACCGGTTGTGAAGAGGCAGTTTTTGCTCCCCCGACTTTTTTTTAAGTTTTATGCGGCACGGAAAGGAAAACGAAAAAATGAAGTAATATGAAAACAGAAATAAAAAAATAGAAAAAGTGAAAATAGAAACAATGAAATGACATTTTAAAAAAATATAAAAAATAGAAATATGAGAAAATATGTAAATATTAAAAAAATAGAAATATATAAATAAATATTAAAAATATATAAATATGAACTTTATATATAATATTAAAAAAATTATTCATTACTATGAGTTACTAGTGTAATTATAAATTACTTTTTCTAGTTAAGAAAAAAATATATTTTTTCAAGTTATTTTTCTTTTTGTTTAAGAAAAACTAAGAGAATATATCTCCAAATTTCCCAAAAAATTCCAATTTAGAAACGTGCATCATAGTTTAAAGTGTATGGACACTACAAGCCCTTGAGGTTGACAGAGCCATGAACAAACAGGCCAGTTTGTTGTGGATATCTAACAAACTAGCTGGTTGAATTGCAAAGGCTATGTGCTATTTTTGTCCTAAAATTGCTAGGGAAATATTATGAAATGGCATCCCTTAGAATATCGAAATTGACAAGTACAGTGCAACTTAAAAAAAAAAAAAGATAAAAATGTGATAGTGATATGGGGTGGTGCTCTCTAGAGCTTCCTATGTATGCCATGTTTCCTCACCGTCAGCCTAAACACCCTCTTCTTACTTCTCTATGCATTAACTCTCCTAGCTACCATCGTCTTATTCTCATTAATGGCTTCATTTAAAGAAACACTACAACTAATCCCTAGTAATCGCAGTCAACATGAGGAGCATATTCACACCCTAGACCACTCTTCCTGTGAAGATCCTCAACCAAGGAAATTCAGGAATCATCTTGGGGGAAGAATCTTAAGTCCCAGAACCTACATAGCAAGCAGTCTGTTGCACGTTCTAATCCAAGTTTGGAGCTTCGCCAATGATATCTAGGTGTATGTTCTGGGTATTAGAAACACTTTTCTATTTACATTTGGCAGTGAAGAGGATAAGGAAAGGGTTAGGAATGGAGTTCCATGGTCTATTCATAAGTCCTTAATGGTTGTTGTTGAATGGGATCCTGACTTATCTATTGAAGAGTTGGATTTCTCTTCTGAAGTTATGTGGTTCAAGTCCTTGGTCTGCCTCCAAACGAGATTACTTATGATAATGCAAAAGAGATCTCAGAAGCTCTGTTTGAGGAATGACAACATGTATTCGGACAAGGACTTCTTGCATGTTCTACGACTTAGAAGAAGAGTCAACTTGCTTAAGCTGCTCCCGAAAGGCTTTATGAGCAAAAAGGATGGCAAAAGTAAATGGATTGTGCCATAACACGAAAGGCTACCTCGCCTATGTCACCCATGTGGCTTCTTTGACTACATTACCAAGAATTGCCCCACATTGAAAACTTCAGAGGAAATTACTCAGCGGGTTAATAGTACTGCAGCCTATGGCCCATGGATTTATGTAGATGCAGACAAGAAGCCTTTGTCTCGCCTTCCTCGTCCTTCTAATGTTGGTGTAAACACTATTGCTCTCTTAAAGACCATTAAGAAATTATCCCTGGAAGCTACGAACATGCCTCAAACGGCGGCGCGTCCTGAACAATGCCCTGGTAATGATTGTGTCAACTTAGGTGATTCAAGCAAACTTCCTTGTCGTGTCGTGAAAGGAAGTTCAACTGAAGAGACCTTGATTGACCATCCTGCCCTAGGTTTTGTCAGAGCTCGTGATAATCCTCGAAGATCCAACGCCTCCATTGGTTAGTGGGTAGAACGTGCCCTATCGATTGGGCTTAGGGGAAAACGCAAGGAACCAGATCAAGGATCCAAAGTAGTAAGTCAGGTGGGCCAATTTGCAAGCAACGAAAGCCAGCCCAATGATGGGAAAGTACATCTAAGGCAAACCCTAGTGAGCCCAGGGATACAGCTCCTAGTCAAGCCCATATTCAAGTCACATCCTCCGGTCTGTCAATCAAACAACTCTGCGCCATTGGCACAACCTCTCAGGGCAACAATACTCAATTATCTGCTTCAACTCTTAGTCAAGCTACCCCTGCATCTCCTGAGCTAACACTGCCTGCAGGAAATTTTGAGTTAGCATAGGACTCCCTCCTAGGAACCAAAGCTAGTGCAAGCTCGTTCTCCCTGCATCTGAGGCTAGAATGATAAGAAAATTTAAGTTGAAAGCTCTAGCAAGGAAGTCTCTGTAGGCTCATCGGCTTCTCTTTGAGGATCTCAGTTGTGGCTTTGCTTTTTGTTATTTCCTTGATTTAGTATAAGTCATTTACTTGCTTCTACCTCTGTCTCTTGTAGAAGTGATTCCCTGACCTATGTGAGGGCTCTGTCCCTCTAAGCTTTGTTCCTCTTTGTTAGGGCTCTCTCTCTGTTTCTTAGCCTTTGGCTTTTATCATTGAATTGTGGTTAAAAAAAAAATTGACAAGTACACTTAGTAGATGACAGACAGCGGGTGACAATTTTTCCTATAGTCCCTAGCATCTTTCCAGCAGCAAAGAATAAATTGTCTTAACATTTTTTTTTTAGAAAAAATTGTCAACATTTTACCTTCAATACAAAGATGTCTAATTGGGCATCGCATCTATACAGAGTAAAAAAAAAAAAAAACAGACAACAGGGAAGCTATAAGTGTTTCAAAATATAACAAGTAATCTTTATTGTCTATCCTAGCAGCCAAAAAACAAACAATTTACAATATGATTTAAAGCAAAAATTGGCAGAAGATTTTCGATGTTTTTGTGATTTCAGAAGCTATGAGAATAAACTATATGTTTGTTTCACTTTCAAATTCTAGGGACCCCCTCCTAGCAAATTTCTGGAGAGAAACCAAACCTCACCATATTTGCTTGTTGAGATATTGTTGCATCTAAGTAAAACAGTATATGCTGGAACAGACACAAAATAAAACTTCAGAATAGTAACTGGGAACTTACAATAGAAGGATCAGCATGTTTGATGTCTTCTGCAGTGTATTCTTGTGTAATACCACCCCCACTGAAGTCCACCATCTCAACCCTAAAAAGCTCTCCAACTTTGACCTCTGCAACTGGGGGTATGTCTGGGTGCCACCGGTTGTGAAGGGGAAGTTTCTGTTCCCATGGCTTCTTCTTCACGTCGACTGGAAAGATCAGTTTTGCACCGTGTTGGGCCATAGCGCTGCCCAGTTTTCAATCTTGAAATGGTGAAGAAGGGTTGAAAGTTGGGTATGTCAATAATGAGTATTGGACTGGCTAAAGTACTGCTTTTGCAACCTTCACTTTCAGCTGCTGCCTTGACAGGACAGCCATGATTTTAACCGTAGAATTGATATGTTTTTCATGTCTTAGTGGATGGACCATTTATAAAGTTGATTAAATGTTTGGTAACGTCATCTTGGATGGTTATTAGGGTAAAACAATAGAGGGGGCAATCATACATTGTACGCTATATATCTCAAAGTTTCTTGAATAGCATCAAAGATGGGGGAGAAATCAACCCCTAATAAAGCTTATGCTTAGGTGATGACGAAAATTAGCCACTCATTGAGGAATGATAATTGTACTTTGGTGGAAACTTTTACTACATCATCATCAACGTTAGTTTCAACGTTGTGTGGCACTTGGCCAAGTGAGCTTCCTCCCCTGTTTGTGTGGGAAGTTTGAGGAGATTTTAGGTTCAAGCCCTGTGATAGATATTACCCCCACTTCAACACTAATCCCCCCTGAAGGGAGTGATGACATATAATTTTCTTTCTAGCATAACTCCTAATATTTGTTAATTGGTCAGAAAGAAATGAATGAAGTTTTGATTTGATTCAACATGTTACATATTGAGGTACGCTCTTAAGAATATATATTAATTGGTCAAAAAGAAGTCATATGAGTTTTTAATTTGATTCAACATGGTACATACTAAGGGAATTGTTTAAAATTTTTCACTAAAGAGTAAAGGTACCCTCTTATAATTGTTCAAAATTTTTCACTAAAGAGCAAAGATGCCTTCTCATTGGTAGGTTATAGTCTACTGTAACTATATGCTTTGGAGTTACTGGGCTGCTAAAGCATCTCCATGATTTTGGGTGAAAATAAGCTTTATGCCAATGCAAATTGTCTTCCTGGATGACCCCACAAATCGGAATCTCAGAGATTTTGCCTATATTTCATGATGATATGAACTGTTGTTCGTTGTTATGGAGAAATATTACCCTATGTAGCTTTTACTTGATGCACGGTCCCAGCTGCAACTGTTCATAAAAGGGCTTATACTAATGCTGCAATAGTGCAATGCTTCTGTTGCTTGGAAATTGATGGGATCGTGAAGTCTTATCCTCCTTTCATATTATTTATTGTTCTTCTTAATTTTTGTCTTAAAATGGGTCTTCACTAAAGTAATTACTTGCATCAATTATATGCTTATGTTTTGTTTTGTGTGATGTGGTTCAACTAGGTTTCGGCTCTCCCCAAAAATCTGGTGTGAACTGTTAAGTGTGATTGTAGTCAGTGAACAGTGTACTGATGTTAAATTATAGATTAAAGTACTACTATCTTAATCACAATTTGTTAAGAGGTATCTTATCTCTTATGTCAGATAGTGCAGTAATGGGGCTATGTTCAAGTAACCTAATCAATCATATTAATGGGTTTAATCATCAACTAATAGAAGGATTATATCTTTCTTTGAATTGGACAAACAAGATACTGCAGCACCCACATACAGAGAGAGCACCGAGTATATTTGTTATTTTCATGTCTTATCTGGGATAATTTTGGTAGTTGTGCAGGCTCTGAATTATTCAATGAACTCTGCTTTTTTAGTTGGATGATTTTAATGAGGTAGGAATGAGTTTAATTCTATGTAAAGATTTGCTGTGAAATATTATTTGCTTTTCTCTGTCACCATGTTTTCAATTAAGTTGAAGATGATTATAGAGAGCATTAACAGACATGGCAAACAAGATTTGAAGGATTGTAATATGGAAATCGCATCTTTCGATTAGCAATCATCTCATGGGTCACATCTTCTACTCAGAAAAAAAGAAAAAAAGAAAAAGAAAAAGAGACACATGAAATGATACCCTTATTACTAGCATTTTCCTTAAAAAATGAAACCATTATTTTCAAATGAGTGTACACTTTTTACATGCAGTGTAGAGATAAAAATATCCGATTCATCGTTTTTCACAAGGAATGTGACTCCCCGTGGTTGTGGAGGTCAAATGGCCACATCTTCTTTTTCACTTACTTGTACAATGTTTGGTTGAATTCTATTAGAAACCCTATTTTATTTTTAAATAAATTTTTATTATTATAATATATTTAGTTTAAATAATAATTTTATAAAATTCATTTTAAGTGACTTTTATATTTTGTTAATATTGTATTTAATATTAATTTGAAATTTGAACCTTTTAAGTTAATATAGCATTTTAGAAAATAAAAATAATAGAAATGAACATTTCAATCTTATAAAAAAATAAACTTAGATTATTTAATTTATTTAGAAATTCTAAATATTTTAATAAAATTTAATTTAATTATGAGCAAATTTTATAATTTAAAAAATTAACATTATGAACAAATTTTATAAATTTTATACATATTTATACCAAACCTATTTTTAAGCAGCAACCAATCTTCATCCTTTTTGCCTACTCAATAAAAGGCATTCTTCCAATGCATTCTGCAGAGAGATACTGCCATAAATCTATTTAACCCTATATATATATTTACTTCTAACATATGGGAATGGGTTGGTAAGTGTTGAATTAAGAGTTTACACATGTAGCAATCGGAAGAGTAAATTAGTAATTACCTTTTTGTAAGATATAAAATTTGTATACTGCCCATATTTAATTTATAAATTCATTTTTACCTATTTTAATAGGATATAGTTATGATATTATAATTCATTAATGTACTTTAAAAAAGGAATTCATTAATATATTTAAATTATTTAAATTTTATCATAATAAAAAAAATCAAAATATACAATTCTATCATTAATTTAAACCATGCAAGTTAAATCTAATTTCATTAATTATGACGAAGCAATTGGATTAACTATATTTCAGAAAAAGAAATTATCAGCATACATGATTGAAGGATTCAATTAAATTGACTATATATATCAATGAAGTTTAGTTTAATTGATCTAAAATGAAGCCCTATAAAGCAAGAGGTTCCAAATTCAACGTCCAAGTGGTGCATAGTCTTAGTTTTAATGTCTTTACCTTCCACCACCACTATATATAATAATAATAATAATAATAATAATAGTTGATAATAGCTATTGGAACTAAGTTGTTCGGGAGGCAATTAAGCTTAAAAAAAAGTAACTATATTAAAAAAAATTACAGATCAAAAATTAAATATATGGAAGAAGAAGAAATTTTGAAGAAAAAGATAAGAAAAGGAAGTGTTACGTATATCATATATTAATCGTATATAATAATATATTTATCATAAGAGGGGAAGTGGTGGGGTAGGCAAAGAACGACCACCAACACCAAGTACATACTCAGAGAAAAGAAATTGCAAGTGGAGGTAAGAGGTGACGTATGATTGACTGTAAGGATAAGGACGCCACGTCTGCGGAGACCATGACATCTCCATTAGTCACCTTCGGCTAGTTCCCTCCGCCCCGCCTTGCTGCTTGCTTCGTACTCTATCAACTAATTACATAGCCTCATTTTAATTTTAAATTTAAAAAAAAAAATTTTTTTTGGACATGGCTCGAAATTAATCTATATTTTACTAACAAGACACAACAATATGTGATATATCTTGTCAGATCTTAGCACATGCACATGCATATGCATATGCATACCCAACTTGTCGAACATTGTATCAAATTGTAACCTTGTTAGTGGACATTGTCCCCAAGTTTTCTCAACATTTTTATGAAGAATTTCGTTTATATATATATTTTTGTTCTTATTGGTGTGCTGTATTATTTTTTTTATGAGCAAAACACAATGACACTTGCATCGAGTTTTTCTAATTTCTTCTGTTTATTCGAGAGAAATGGACATATAATATTTTTAACATTAAACGTATAAATCATTTATTTTGAATAATTATTTTATTTTTTATGCAACCGAAATATTAATGCACTATACTATAATCTTTTTTTCATTGATTCCTTGATTGCAGTCAAGTGTTTATAAAAGATAATAAGGATGGCAAGGGATGCTGTCCCTTCCAAGCAACATTCTTGACCTTCTCTATCGCAAGCACATATCAATTACTCCAGTTTGTTGAGCCTTGAAGAAACAATTTTTCTATTTTTTTTTCTAGGGAGTACTTGCCAAGGAGAAGCAGAACTAGCTCAATAAAGTTCACTTTAAACTAGTAAAATCAGCACTTCTTAAACTAAATTCTAAATTTTAAATGTTCAAGGGTGGTGAATATGCTCCTTCAACAAGTAATAATCAAATCGACCTACTTAATTAATTTGCTAAAAATGGATTTTTTTCTACTTTTGAATAACGCAGTAAAGAACAACATATGCTTATATTTTCCAATAAATTATCTTGAAGATGCATGTGTGCTAGAGCAAGCCGTTTGTATAATTACTTATTTTAGAAATAAATGAAACCAATGTCTGATTTTCTAATTTTTAATATGTTTATATGTTTTGAATTTTTAAATTTGAATTTTGGTTACTCACTTTATTCTTTTAACTATTTTGTGTTGCATCTAAATCTGTGCTTTTATATAGTTTTGTTATTTTTTCAGCCATTTTTGGATTTATGTACATATCCACAACAGTGGCCAAAACAATATTCTCATACGTATACACAATTTTGAAATGGAATTTTATCCACACCCGGTAAATGGTTAAATGTGTGATATAAAAATATGTATTTTATTTTTATTGATCAAAAGTAAAACAATTAACATTTATATCATTGCATTCAATAATTAGATGTAATGCACTGATTTAGATGTATATATATTTATAGCCCTATTAGAATACTACAATTAACCATGTAATGCCAACCTGCCTATAGAGATGGTCTAACCATCCCATCCACATAATTTACAACTAAAGGGAGATAATTGACAACTAAAAGGAGAGGTTCAAATCCCCTTCCCTCCTTCCTGTGTTAAAAAAAAAAAAACCATGCAATAATCGTCTTCTCATAAAAATGAACTTACATGGTTCGGAATCCTAGATTGATATAAGAGATCCTCAGAGCTAATGTATTTCCATGTTAGTACCTTTAACATCATCATAGAGTCTATATATTGGTTGAGTTAAAGGTCAGTATGTTTTATGCAAATTATATAATTTCAGTAGATAGCGAAAAAGTTTCATGTGTTATTAGATTAAGTAAATAAAAAGTTAATAACTTCGAAAGACGAGATGAGGACATGTGTCTTCAATATGCATGGTAGATCCAAAATGTTAATAAATAAACAGAAAAGAATAATTTTTTTTAATTTTTTTTAAAAGAAACTAGAACCGCTAACAATGGATGTGTTTCCTAATATTGCACCAATCTCTCCACCAATGATTAGCCCAAATTTCCTTCTCTCCCACTATAGCTAATATCCTAACCCCACAACAACAAAGCGAATATTTTCTCCATTTCTCCATACATGTGCATGCCATGCCCACCCGTTTCCTTATTATATTTCTAATTAATTAAATTAATCAACTATACTTAAAAGAAAAAGAAAAATATACCCACAGTTTTACTCCTATAAACTAATACTAAACTATTATTATTGCTTTTTTTAAGTACTGTAGTATTCTTGTTTCTAATTACACATAAAGCAATTAAAACAAGAAATTATTGAATATAAATGATGACGAAAGAGAAAGAAGCTCCCACAACCCAACATCAATTAAAAAAATATACACTTTATGATAATATTTTTTTAAAAATATCATAAGATGCACCATTCAATTCTTATCATGGTTAATTTAAAAGAAAAAAATTACCTTTTTATTATACAATCCTTAAGACTAAGATTGTATCACTTTCAACTTACAAAAAAAAAAAAAAGAATATTACATAAACAACTCCTAACCTTTAGAGGTATTTCCAAATAAAATTCTATCCAATTTTTTCTTTTAAAATAAATCATAACCTTTAAAACATTATAAAAAAAACTCTCATTAAATAACTGTATTGGTAATATGAGATAAAACTATTTTTTTCTGATTCATAAGGCTTATTTGGATGATTGTACTGGTAACAGAAAATTAAATCAATATTTTTTTTTTCTAAATTGATATTTTTCTCTATCTAAATAACCTATTAATCTAAAAATAAAATAATCAATTGGAGAGAATAAAATATCAATTTGAAAGTAAATGCATTCGTTTTATCTTTTGTTACTATTATAATCATTTAAGTGGACTCCATGTATTAAAAAAAATTTAATCTCCTATTACCAATACAATTATTTAAGGAGAATTTTTTTTAATAACATTTTAAAAATTGTAGCTTAATTTAAAAGAAAAAATTAAATAATATTAAAATACCCAAAAATTGAGTTTTTTTTTTTATTTCCCCAAAAAAATATATCCACTTCACCAACACCACAATTTCATATATCAAGAAAAAGAATCCAACGGTGGAGGGACAACCATAAGCGGAGACACGGAGCCGCTTGCACCCAAGTCTTTGGAATCTATCCCCAACCTTTCCTCTTTTCCCTATGTCCTTCTTCCCCTAGTTACAGCCACTGCCACCCACTACTTAACTAACTCAACCCTAGTTTACTCCTATAGTATAGCTAAACCCAACCCAACCCCCTTCCCTTCCAATTTTTATATATATATCACCCATGTCTCTGCCTTTCATCGTTAATCTCTCTTCTCCATCCTCCTCTTCTTCTTGCTTCACCCGCTACCCAATTTTTTCTTGTGCTTAAAGCAATCTATTGGTTCTGGTCGTGGTGGTGGCGGCGGTGGCTTTGTTTTCATGGTAGAATATTGTTATACATAAAGATATATTTAGAACAGAACAAGAAACGAAAAAGAATTATGAGTTGCAACGGGTGCAGAGTCTTACGAAAAGGTTGCAGCGAAACCTGTATTCTTCGCCCTTGTTTACAGTGGATTGAAAGTCCTGAAGCTCAAGGCCACGCCACCGTATTCGTCGCTAAATTCTTCGGCCGTGCTGGCCTTATGTCTTTCATTTCCGCCGTACCTGAAACCCAGCGTCCTGGTTAGTGCATAGCTACTCATCAATTATATACTATTATACCCTAACTCTATACTGTTTCCTGTTTTTTAAACTGTTTTTTTTTTTGTTTGGAATTGCAGCTTTGTTTCAATCCTTACTATTTGAAGCATGCGGTAGAACTGTAAATCCAGTAAACGGCGCCGTAGGACTTCTATGGACAGGAAACTGGCATGTTTGTCAAGCAGCTGCAGAAACCGTCTTACGCGGCGGTACACTACGGCCGATGCCTGAGCTACTCACCGGATCTTCGTCTCCATCTCCGGCTTCCGATGAAACTTCCGAAGCTGAAGTAGCCTGTACGGACATGTGGAAACTTCAGGATCCAAATCCTCATTCGCGATTCTCTACTTCAAGATCCAAAGTCTCACCAAAACGAAAACGATTAAACAATGAATCTGCAACTATAAAGCAACAGCAGCAGTTACCTTTACCATTACAGTTATCATCATCATCAAAGAACGATTTGGATCTTTGCTTGACTCCGAGCTTATCTCCGCGGAAACCTGAACTCCGGCGGCCAGGAACTCCGTCGATGAATTCGGAGGAATCAGTCACTACAACAGTAACTTGTTTCGAGAGTGGATTTGGAGATCAATACAGTGCTGCCGGAGGAGCAAAGCTGCTCAATCTGTTTGTTTAGAGATCGGAGCAATTTATATTTATATATATATATATATAGACAGAGAGATCTGAGGAGGTTTCTGTTTTTGTTTGATCTCTGTGAATCTGACGTTCACTGCTCTGTTAACGGGAGAGATTTGAAGCTACAGCTAGTAATAGTTTAATCCTCTCCCTCTTTAGGTTTTAAAGTTTTCGTCAATTTTCCCGGAATCTGACAGTTTCCGGCGAGTTTTTTTTTTGCTTTTTTGGTAAGTCGCCGGTGGAGGATTTTCTCTTTGTTCACCGTTCAAGAGAACAAATGAATTTGCTAGTGACAAATATATATATAATTTTTTTTTTCCATTTTCTTTTGTTAATTTTCTGTTTGTGTCTAATGGTGTTTGACATGAATAATAATAAACCAAATTACTTTCTTCTTTCATAAAATTATTTTTTTAATTCGCTACAGAACTATTATTGATGTAATATTTACAGTTAATTTTTTAGCATTATTATTTACTGTTAATTTATTTTTATGTTTTCTGAACATAAAATGATTACAAAATTTTGTAATATATTGTATAGTTTTGTATTATATTATATAGTTTTGATTCTGAATAATATGAGAAATTTTTCCGAGGGGAATGGTGGGACGAGTTGCGTTGTCAGTTTTTGTCTATTATAAATTGTTGTATACACTGCATTTATTATAGTATTTTAATGGAAATCATTTGATTAATATGTTTCAAATTTTATTTTAAGATGTAATATATTTAATATAGAAAATTTTTTTTTAATAACAATAAAATAATAATAATAATAATAATAATTATTATTATTATTTTTGATAATAAGAAAATAAATATCATTAAAAACCAACTGAGCTACTGCACGCAGGAAACAACATAAAGCTACCTAAAAGTAGATACAAAACCAAAATAAAAGGATGAACAATAATATCATCCTATCATGGGATTAAGTAAAAAAAAGTCTATAAAAGAACTTCCTAAACTGTTATTTTTTTTTGGTAAAATTCTCAATCCCACATTAAAATTTTAAAAGGAATTGGTGGAATTTTAAAGTTATAAATAGACTTCTTTCCTTATTTAGTTAAATCATCTCATATTGTCTTCCCTATATATTTAGGTAATTGTATTATTTCTCTCTTTCTTTTATAATATTTTCTCATTTATTGAAATATTATTTTGATAGCGTCCGAAAATATAGACATAATTGACTGAACTTCATTGAATTTTAATATTCTCTTTTATATCTATTTAATAGCTATTGTCGGGTATAGTTATTGTTAATTATTGTGCTATTAAAATTATTTGTCTTGGTAAAATTCTGTCAAGTGATTTTTAGTATAATCATTTACACTCTAGTTACTTGTGCAATAGTTCTTAAAGTGATTTTTTTATTATTATTGGTGAAAATTAATCCGAATTCCACAACAATTGGTATCAAAGCTCTTGGTTTATTTTAGTATGCTCTGTGGTTACGACTTAAGCTGATCTTCCACATCAAAAAAAAATTTTCTTAGGTTAATTGGCATTTCGCGTCGACAACTATTAAATAGAATTTGTAGCAAAAATAGCAGACGACACAAATGTATCCACATCGGCGTCAACAGTTTCTTCATCTTCAATTTTGGCAAGAAATACTGTGACAAATGCTAGATTTGCGGTAAAGATTTTTCATGGCACTGGTCATTTCGGCATGTGGCAAAGTGAGATTCTAGATGCCCTTTTTCAGTCGGGTCTAGACATTACTATTGAAGGAGAGAAACCAGATGATGTTGAAGAGAAAGAATGGAAGGTGATCAATAGATTGGCATGTGGCACAATTCGATCTTATCTTTTTAGAAAGCAGAAGTATGCATTTTCTAAAGAAATTTCTGCAAGTAAATTATGGAAGGTACTAGAAGAGAAATTCTTGAAGTAAAGTAGTCAAAACAAACTCTACATGAAAAAGAGATTGTTCTACTTCAATTATGTCCTAGGTACCACGATGAATGATCATATTAATAGCTTTAATCAGTTGGTAACTGATTTGATGAATATGGACGTGACTTTTAATGATGAAGATCTAGCTTTGATATTAGTCGGATCACTTCCTAATGAGTTTGAGTATCTTGAAACTACTCTACTTTATGGGAAGGTTACTGTATCTCTAAGTGAAGTAACCGCAGCCTTGTATAGTTATGAATTGCGAAAGAAAAAAAAAGTAACAAAATACAAGTGTTGAAGCAGAAGCTCTTGTTGTCAGAGGCCGTTCGCAGAGCCAGAATAAAGGAAGGAGAGGAAGATCAAAGTCAAAGTCCAAACTGAGCAAAGATCAATATGCCTTTTATTGAGAAAAAGGGTACTAAAAGCAAGATTGTCCCAAGCTAAAGGACAAAGGCAAACTTGGAAAGGGCAATGCTTTCTCAAATTCAAATGTAGCTGAGTATGATGATGCAGATTCAGATCTTTCAATTATTGCTACACCATCAACCAACTGTTAGAGTTCATGGTTGCTAGATTTAGCTTGTAGTCACTATATGACTCCCAATCGAGAATGGCTCTTTGACTTTAAACAACTAAAAGGTGGAGTTATCTATACAGAGAATAATGCCCCTCTTAACACACATGGGATTGGTTCAGTTTGCTTAAGCAATAAGGATGGATCAATCAGAACCTTAACAGGTGTTCATTATGTGTCGAATTTTATGAGGAAACTCATTTCTCTAGGAACCTTAGAGTCAAAAGGTTTTGAAGTAAGGGCGAAAGATGGGATAATGAGAATCATCTCTAGTGTACTTGTGATAATGAAGGGGATTTGAAAAAGAAATAATGTGTATTATTTTTTAGGTAGTGCAATTATTGGGACAACAGCAACGATAGCTTCTATTGATGATCAGGAGTTAGAAGCAACCAAGTTATGGCATATGCGCTTGGGGCATGCTAGAGAAAAATTCTTGAAATTACTGATAGATAAAGGATTATTAAAAGGAGCTCAGGCTTGCAAATTGGATTTTTGTGAGCATTGCATCAAAGGGAAGAATATAAGGGTGAAATTTGGAACAACTATCCATGATACTGAGGGAATTCTGGATTATGTTCATTTAGATGTATGGGGGCCTTCCAAGAATGCTTCATTGGGAGGAAAACACTATTACATTTCCTTTGTTGATGATTTTTCTCGAAGAGTATGGGTGTATATAATGAAGACGAAAGATAAGGTGCTAGGAATTTTCCTTAAATGGAAAAAGATAGTGGAAACTCAAACAGGCAAAAAAGTTAAACATCTTCGCACAGACAATGGTGGAGAGTTAAAAAATGATCCCATTTTAAAAGTCTATGAAGATGAAGGTATTGTCAGACACTTTACCATCAGATATACACCATAACAAAATGGGGTGGCAGAGCGAATGAACCGAACATTGCTAGAGAAGGTTTGATGTATGTTATCCAATACTGGGTTGGGCAAAGAATTTTAGGCTAAGGTTGTAGTATATGTTTGTCACCTTGTTAACCGCCTACCGTCGACTGCTATTAGTGGTAAAATGCCATTGGAGAAATGGTTTGGAAAACCTACTACAGATTATGATTCCTTACATGTGTTTGGTTCCACTGCATATTACCATGGTAAAGAGTCAAAGTTGGATCCAAGAGCAAAGAAGGCAATCTTTATGGGGATAACTTCTGGTGTGAAAGGCTACCATCTTTGGTGTTCAGAAACAAAGAAAGTAATCTTTAGCAGGGATGTTACCTTTGATGAATTTACCATATTAAGAAAGGTGACTTCAGAAAAAATGGAGCAGACAAATGTTACTCCTAAATAGGTGGAGTTTGATGGCAACAGAATTATCCCAGCCAATATAGAAAGTGATAATGACTCTCCCATGGTAGAAGAAGAGTCAAATAAAGAAGAGGTTCAAACCCAAGAACCTCCACAACAATATGAATTAATTGCATTAAAGAAGGGGAAGAGGACCATTAGACAACCTGCTCACTATGCTAATACGGTCTCTTCTGCATCACCAATTATAATGGATGACGTTCCTGCCATTTATAATGAAGCAGTCCAAAGTTTAGAATATGAAAAGTGGAGGATTTCCATGAATGAAGAAATGCAGTCCCTTCAAAAGAATCAGACATGGAAACTAGCTACTCTTCTGAAGGGAAAAAGGCAATTGGGTGTAAATGGGTATATACAAAGAAAGATGGATTTCCTGACAAGGATAATGTTCACTATAAAGCAAGATTAGTGGCTAAAGGCTACGCACATATGGAGGGAATTGATTATAATGAAGTATTTTTTCCAGTTGTAAAACATTCCTCCATCAAAATTTTATTGGCTTTGGTAACATAGCTGGATTTGGAACTAGTTCAGATGGATGTAAAAACTGCATTTTTACATGGAGACTTGGATGAGGAAATCTATATGACTTAGCCAGATGGATTCAAAGTTGCTAGTAGAGAAAAGATGATTTGCAAATTAGAAAAATCATTGTATGGATTGAAGCAATCTTCGAGGCAGTGGTATTTATGATAGAGCAAAAGTACACGAGAAGCAAAATATGATTATTGTGTGTATTTGTGCAAGCTATAAGATGGATCCTATATATATCTTCTTCTTTATGTTGATGATATACTGATAGCTTCCATGAGTCAGATAGAGATTGAGAAATTAAAGAATCAATTAAATAGGGAGCTTGAGATGAAGGATCTTGGTGAAGTAAAGAAGATTCTCGGTATCAAAATATCTAGAGATAGGAAATTGGAGAGGCTTTATTTTTCTTAAAAACAATATCTGAGGAAGGTACTAAAACATTTTGGCATGAATGAAAAGTCAAAACTAGTTAGTACACCACTTGCTCTTTATTTCAAGCTTAATGCATCCATGTCACCTAAGAATGATACAGAATGGGAATACATGTCAAAAGTACCATATGCAAGTATTGTTGGTAGCTTAATGTATGAAATGGTATGTATGAGGCCAGATATTTCATAAGCAGTTGGGGTTGTGAGCAAGTACATGCATGATCCTGGAAAGGAGCATTAACAAGCTGTGAAATGGATTTTATGGTATATTCTGAACACCGTAGATATTGGTTTGGTATTTCAATAGGATAGAGAAGAAGGTCAGTGTGTTGTTGGATATTGTGATTCTGACTATGTTGGTGATTTGGACAAGCATTGATCAACTACTGGTTATGTGTTTACTTTTGCAAAGGCACCAGTCAATTGGAAGTCCACTTTACTGTCAACAGTTGCTTTGTCTACTACAGAGGCAGAGTATATGGCAGTTACAGAGGCTATAAAGGAGGCAATTTGGCTTTAAGGGTTGCTTGGTGAAGTGGGAATAGAGTAGAAGCACATCAAAGTGCATCGT
The DNA here is from genome assembly GCA_947683625.1 of Mallotus nudiflorus. Classification (NCBI taxonomy): domain Eukaryota; kingdom Viridiplantae; phylum Streptophyta; class Magnoliopsida; order Malpighiales; family Euphorbiaceae; genus Mallotus; species Mallotus nudiflorus. Next base: position 1,557,129 of record CANTUR010000220.1, on the reverse strand, counting down.
GACAGTCAGAGTGTTATTCATTTAGCGAAGAATCAGGTTTATCATGCAAAGATAAAGCATATCGATGTTTGACATCACTTTGTACGGGAGATTCTGGAAGAAGGTGAAGTCACAATTTAGAAGATTCAGACTATTGAGAATCCTATTGATATGATGACAAAAGTGGCAAATGTGGTCAAGTTTAAACATTGTTTAGACTTAATCAATATTGTTACAAATTGAAAGATGAAATTTACAAACACTACTGAAAGTTGGATTTGAGAGAGAATTGTATGGAATTTTGCCAAGGTGGAGATTTATTATTTTTTTGGCAAAATTGCCAATCCCATATTGAAAATTTAAAAGGAGTGGGAGAAGTCCTAAGGCCATAAATAGACTCCTTCCCCCCTTTAGTTAGATTATCCCAAATTACCTCTCATATATATTTAGGTAATTGTATTCTTTCTCTCTCTCTTTTGTAATATTTCCTCATTTAGTGAAATATTATTTTGGTAGTGTCTGAGGACGTAGGCATAATTGGCCGAATCTCGTTAAATTTTGGTGTTATCTTTTATGTCTATTTAATAACTATTGTCAGGTATAGTTGTTGTTAATTATTGTTCTATTAAAATTACTTGTCTTGGTAAAATTCTGTCAAGTGATTTTTAGTACAATTGTTTACACTCTAGTCACCTGTGCAAAAGTTTTCAAGGTGATTTTTTTATTATTATTATTGGAAATTAACTTAAATTCCACAACACTAACTTAACATCAAAGTTAAAGGCCAAACAATTCTAGCATAGGGTAATAAAACATAAAGTTATTTAACAGCACCATCTACAGTAAAATAGGAACACAATTCAAATCACTCAAATTACTAATAAACATCTATTAATAGTAATGACAATGACTTCACTAACCATTCAGGCTCTCATGTGAGTACCCTTCTACAATTGCAAAGATAGGGTAAGGTAAGCTAATAGGCTTTTATGGACAACACGTGAGAATGAACTTTGCATAGCTGCATCATTAATACATGCACATTCATATAAAAGGAAATCATGCACCTACAACAATAGTTAGGAATGAGAGATTTCTAGGTCGAGAAGATGTTGAGCATCAGCAAGGCACCTGTCATTACAAGGAAAACTATGGCCACCTGGGAAACACAAGTTTGAGCAAACACAAGCCGACCATTATAACGAGAAGCATTACTACCCACTTGAGTAATAAGAGCTTCTACAATAAACTCAGGCCAACACTCGTTAATGGCATATGACCATATGTTATATATTGATCTTGATGGAGAGTTAAAGATCAAGCTTCAGCCAATACCTCAAAGCTTTACTGCAGAGATCCATAGTGGATCAGAAATTGGATTATAGCTCTCGAACCATCTAGTAGGAGGACTTGATTTCAAACCTTGATCTAGATTTTTAATCTGTATATAAGAGCTCCATGGTGGATTGGGATCTGGAGGATGGTGAGGATGCCATGGTTAGGGCATCAAGTGATGGTAGGAGTTAAGGTTGTGATAGACATTTTCATGTTGGAGAATAAGCAAATAGTAAAGAAACCCCAGTTGCTTCACTAAGGCATGTTTTTAGCCATGGTGGAGTTAGCTCCACTGAGCACACACAGACTTATTTGTACACAAGAAAGCTCCAGTGAGCACCAAAATTGTCATATATTAGAGAAAAAAATTCTACATTTAATGCTTTTTCATTTGAAAGAGTCCTAGAGAGGGGGTGAATAGGACTATCGAACAAAAATAAGAAATTAAAGGAATTCTTTGCAAGAAGAAGGAAGAATGAAGAACATAAATATTTGACGAGTTCGGATTCAACAATAATTCTACGTCTCCACTTAATTTATCCCCAAGTCAGGATTTTTTAATCACCCATAATCTTATTCACAGGATTGAGAAAACACCAGAGTTTTATGGCTCACTCTTACAACCTTACAACTTGAGTTTTCAAGGCTCACTCGAAAACCAAATTACAAGTGTTTTCAAGGCTCACACTAAAACCAATTTCCCAAATATTTTAATGGCTAAACACTTAAACCAATTACTTTATAATAGAATCTCATTTCCCATTTTCTAAAATGAGAAAATAGAAGAATAAGAATGTCTATTCTAATCACTCACCAACTCTCACAAGAGTTATACACAAAGAATTGTTTAAAAGAAAGTTTAAGAGCTCAATTGAATGTTTAAGAAAATGATGAATGATAAACAAGTTTTCTTAACCTTTCAATTGGATTCTAAGTTGTGTTTATATAGAAAAACACTTTAAAATATAGTTTTTGGATATATCAATTATGTCTCCAATGTTTATAATTGATTTTGAATCAATTCTTGGACTTTTGGCATCTCAAAGGATGCTCACAGGTGATTCACAAGTGAACAGTGATCGTGAGGAGGAAAAATATATCCGTTGCATTCAAATTTTCCCATTGGATGCTGTCAAAGGTCTGCTCATGAGCAGGTCATGAGCACTCACACTCGTGAGGAGCGCTCGTGAGGGGTACTGCTAGTTTTTGGCAAAAACGTGCTCTAAAGGCTCCATTCAAGGACAACTCGTGAAAATCATGCTCTTGAACAGAACTGAAGAAAATATATTCAGCCAAAAGTTATTCATAAAAGTTGTAGATAATTATCTTATCTTTTTATAAAACTTTGAATGACCTCAATTGGACATCTGTAGCTCAAGATATTGCTGAAATACCAATAGCTGTGCAAACTAAATGTAAGCTGCATATGCTAACTTCGACTGAATATTTGAATATCCAAATGAACTTAGATTTTGATAAGAAAGCTCAATTTGGAAAGCTTGAGATGTCTAATTCAAAATTTAAGAAGCTCATTTTCTCATTTAAGAGCTCTAAATATGTCAAAAATATTCTTCAATCTCAGAGGTTCAATCAGCCCGAAAAGTCACTATTCATCCAAAAGTGTATATGCTTGGTATATGTTTGGTATATAATTCCCTATACACTTAATTGAAATTATTAGTATAAAAATTGTTTGTCAAAGTCTAAAATTAGGAGTTTAATCATGCAAATGGTCAACAATCTCCCATTTTTTGGCTTTGACAAACAATTTGAAAAGATGATAAATAATATGTGTGTGTATGTGTGTAAAAAATAAATAACATGTATAAGCATATTAAATAAAAATAGCTCCCCCTTTCAAATTAAATAGATTCAAAATGAGAAAATATTTTGCTCCCTCTTAACATATGAATAAATTCAATAATTATCATGTACTAGAGCATATAAATAAATGAATTATTATAGCATGTATAAGGGTTTAACAAATATATTCCTTTAACAAAATATATTTCTTTATTTCTCCTTTTTTGGACATGATAAGAAATATAAATAAATTTTATTATTCTTCTTGTCAAAAATAAAGACAACATAAAAAAGTTATCAAGATCATAGCTTGACATAACAAATGATAATAACATGATTATTAAAATAAATGTTAGATAACATGAAGGAAATAATTTCAAACATATATGGATGTAGTGCTACTATAATGCATCACAAAATAGTATATATGCTATATTGAAACATCACATGATTATAAAAGGTTTAACTAAACAATCAATCATACATAATCATGTGGTACTTAGCATATCTTAAAGAAAAACACAATTATTTATCCCCTAAGTACATAGCTTCTTCTCCCCCTTTGTCAAAGACAAAAAGAAAATAGAGAGATATAATGGGAAATCAATCTAAGGGAGCAAAAAATACTAAAGAGAATAAAAGATCAAGAATCAAAACAATAAAAGTAAAAATACTTAAAATCTTTATAAAATTCATGTCATTTTCAAAAATAAAAACCATTCCCAAGAAGAATTTTTACATGAATATGAATTTTGCATGAATAAGCACAATTAATAGTTATGCATAAATAAAAAAAATTCATGTCATACATAAGCAAAGTAAGCAAAACAAGACTTTTTATCACAAGGACAAAACTAGCCATACTTACATTGTTACTATGCATGCAAAAAAATTTCTCAGAAATAAATTCAAACAATTTTCTCCCCCTATTTCAATGGATTTAAAAAATTGATATTAATGACACAGTATCACACAGTTATATCACTTATATAAACACATCTTTGGAAAAAAAAATTTCTCCCTTAAAAGAAATTAACTAAGTATGCATGCAAACTCAATTATTCGTCCTCCTTTGTCAAAATGCAAAGATAGACCAAATCTTAAAATAATATCCATGCATTATCAAATATCAAATAATTCCTAAGTAGAATTTATACATGAATAAATTAAAAATTAATTATGCATGTATAAACATAATAAAAAAAATATTCATGCGTAAACATAGTAAAAAAAGTTAAACTCAGATATTTCTTCTCCCTTGTCAAAATACAATGATATTAAAATACCAATTGTAAATAAGACATAAAACTAATAGCTCATAACTTATATTCAGAAAATATCCAGAAGATAAACCAAACTGAAACTAACACAAAATAATTATAAAACAGACTAACAGCTCATGATTTATATTCAGAAAATATCCAGAAAATAAACTGAACATAAATTGACGAAAAATAGTCATAAAACATACTTAACAGCTCAAAACTTAGATACGAAAAGTATACTGAAAACAAACCAAATAGAAACTGGTATAAAATGAACTAAAAAAAAAAAGATTAACAGCTCAAAACTTAGATACGGAAAGTATACTAAAAATAAACCAAACAAAAACTAGCACAAAAAATACAAAAAATATTTAAAAAAAATTTTGTTGAGGAGGAGGAATATTTATGCTAAATTAAAATAATTAATTAATTGAATTTAGCTCAATAATTAATTATTAATTTGTAAAAATATGAGGGCTTTTGAAAAAAAAAATTGAATGAATCCATATAGATCCAAATCAAATCAAAATAAATACAAAGATCATGCAAATGAGAAATAAAATATATCATATATATGAAGTAAATTTTGCTAAAGCAAATACTTTTAAAACAAAATATATACATGATGCTGAAAATAATTTTTCTAAAGAACATGATCACATAAGACTTTAATCATCAATTCATCAATTTAACAAGTAATCAAGACAAGCTTGAGTCATTAATCATACCAAGTTCATGCTTAATAAAATTTAATCTTTCTTCACAAAGAGACTTAGTAAAAATGTCTGCTAAATGATGATTAGTATCAACAAAATCAAGAAAAATATCACCATTTTGCACATGGTCACGCAATAAATGATATTTAATGTCAATATGCTTAGTTCTAGAATGTTGAATAGGATTTTTACTAAGGTTTATAGCACTTGTATTATCACACTTAATTGGAATGTCATTAATATCAATGTCATAGTCCAAAAGTTATTGTTTTTGCCATAGAACTTGTTGCAACAATAACTAGCCGCCACATATTCTGCTTCAGCGATGGACAAGGCAACAGAAACTTGTTTCTTACTAAACCAAGAAAATAAGCAATTTCCTAAAATTTGACAAGTTTCGAAAGTGCTTTTTCTATCTAGTAGGCTATCGGCAAAGTCAGCATCAGAATAACTAATCAAGTCAAAGGAAGAACTCCTAGGATACCAAAGTCCTAAATGCATTGTACCACAAAGATATTTAAAAATTCTTTTGATAGCATTCAAATGAGACTCTCTGGGACTTGATTGAAATCCAGCACACAAGCAAGTAGCAAACATAATATTGGGTCTACTAGCAGTTAAATAAAGAAGGGATATGATCATACCTCTAAATCGCTTTTCATCAACCAGTTTGCCATTCTCATCCTTGTTGAGTTTAGTTGTAGTGCTCATTGGAGTTTTGCTTGATTTAGCTCCATCCATTCCAAACTTCTTGAGAATGTCCCTTGCATATTTGGTTTGATTGATGAAAATCCCATCTTTACATTGCTTGATTTGAAGTCCAAGAAAGAACTTGAGTTCTCCCATTATACTCATCTCAAATTCTCTTTGCATTAGCTTAGAAAATTCCTCACACAATCAATCATTAGTAGCACCAAAAATAATATCATCAACATAAATTTGAACAATTAATAAATCATGCTTGGATCTCTTTATAAAAAGAGTTGTGTCAACCTTTCCTTTAGAGAAGCCTTTCTCTAGTAAAAAGTTACTCAATCTTTCATACTAAGCTCTTGGAGCTTGTTTCAATCCATACAATGCTTTTGATAATTTAAAAAGATGATTTGGAGAGTCAAAATTTTCAAAACTCGGAGGTTGTTCAACATATACCTCCTCTTCAATAAAACCATTTAAAAATTCACTTTTAATATCCATTTGATAAAGTTTAAAATCCATGTATAATGCAAATGCAAGTAACATCCTAATAGCTTCTAACCTTGCAACGGGGGCAAAGGTTTTATCATAATCAATTCCTTCCTCTTGATTATAACCTTTAGCTACTAATCTAGGTTTGTTCCTAGTTATGACACCTTGTTCATTCATCTTATTTCTAAACACCCACTTTGTGCCAATAATAGGATGATGTTTAGGTCTAGGAACTAAGGTCCAAACCTTGTTTCTCTCAAATTGATTTAACTCTTCTTGCATAGCAAGGACCCAAAATTCATCACTCAAAGCATCATCAACTTTTTTAGGTTCAATTTGAGAAATGAAAGCTAAATTAACAATAGACTTGAGTTTAGATATGGTGGTTACCCCTTTTGTAGTGTCACCTATAATGAGGTCTTGAGGGTGAGCTTTCTTGAATTGCCAATCCTTTGGAAGTTCATCCTTCAAAGTAGGTTGAGGTGTCTCCTCATTTTCCTTTTTACTTGGATCTTTAAGTTCCAAAGGCTTACTAGCATTTTCTTCTTGTGATTCTATAATCTCATTGTCACCTACAAGATCATCAACGCTACAAACATCCTTTCTAGGATCAGGTGAGTTTGATTCATTAAATACCATATGCATTAACTCTTCAACTACTAGAGTTCTCTTATTAAAGACCCTATATGCTTTGCTAGAGATGGAATAGCCTAGGAAAATTCCTTCATCAGTTTTTGAATCAAATTTCCTAAGATTATCCTTGGTGTTCAATATAAAGCACTTACATCCAAATACTCTTAGATATGAGATTTTGGATTTTCTATTGTTCCATAGCTCATAAGATGTTCTATTTAAAATCGATCTTTTGAAAACTTGGTTTGAAATGTAACAAGTTGTGTTAACGACTTTCACCCAAAAGTATAGAGGCAAATTATACTCATGAAGCATCGTTCTAGCCATTTCCACATGAGTTCTATTTTTCCTTTCAACTACCCCATTTTGTTGAGGAGTTCTAGGAGATGAAAATTTATGAGAAATACCATTTTCATTATAATAGCTTTTGAAAAATTCATTTTCAAATTCGGTTCCATGATCACTTCTAATGGATGAAATACAAAATCCTTTTTCTTTTTGAACTCTTTTTAAAAAATTTTCAAAAGCTTTAAATGCATCATTCTTATGAGTAATAAAACACACCCAAGTGTATATAGAGTAGTCATTAACCAATACATAAGCATAGTGCATTCCACCGAGGCTAGCAACTCTAGTTGGTCCAAATAAATCCATATGTATAAGTTCAAGTGGTTTAGAAGTGGACACTACATTTTTTAGCTTAAATGAAGACTTAGATTGTTTTCCCTTTTGACAAGCATCACAAGGTTTATCCTTAGTGAATTCAAGCTTAGGTAAACCAATCACAAGTTCATATTTACAAAGATCATTCAAAAGCTCAAAATTTGCATGTCCTAACCTTCTATGCCATGTCCATATGTCATAGGAAATTGACATTAAGCATTTCATGTCTTTGTTATCAATTTTATTTGAATCAATAACATAAACGTTATCTACTCTTTCACCACTAAAAATTACTTTGTCTTCATCAAGACTACTAACAAAGCAACTTCTAGGATAAAAAGTCACCTTATTTCCCATATCACATAATTGACTTATACTTAGCAAATTATATTTAAGACCATCAATAAACAACACATGATGTATAGATAAGGATTAAGGATTACCTATTTCTCCAATGCTAATAATTTTTCCTTTTGCATTATCTCCGAATGTAGCATGTCTTCCATCTTTAGCATCAAGTTTGGTGAATTGCTCCTTGTCTCTCATCATGTGCCTTGAACATCCACTATCGAGATACCACTTGCTTTTTGTTCTTATGGATTTCAAGCACACCTACATAAAACATTTTAAGTTTTCTTTTGAACCCAAACCTTTCTTGGTCTAGGTTGGTTAGTTTCAAGATAATCCAAAGGAAGTAAATTCATGTGTAGTTTTCTATAGAAGCACATAGTATTGGTATGTCCTTTGATCATGCAATATAAACATACAACATTTTCAAATTTATTTCTCCTAGAATGAAATGCTTTCCTAGTGCATGCAACATGCCTTTGGTGTTGTGTGTATCTCTTATTATTTTATGACATTAAGTGAGACATACATTAGCAATGGTGATGAATATTTTGATAAGTTTGTACAATATGTTTGTGTGCATTGTGTTGTGTAGCATGCCTATTATAATTATGTCTAGTGTACATATAAGCATGCTTAGGTTGAGGTGCTCTAGTTTGAGCCTTACCTCTTTGTGTTAATGAAGGGTTAATCTTATAAGACTTTGACTTGCTATTTAACACATGAGATTTTTTAGCTTTAAAAGCTTGAATCTCATTTGAGGTTGAAGGATTAGAATCATGTGAAGCTTTAACAAAAGTAATATGTGATGAAGATGATGAAGACATTCCATTTTTATATCCAATTCCATAGGTATCTCCATGAAATTTTTGAGAGTCAATAAGACTATCTAAAGTTTCTTTTCCTCTCTTAAATTTAGCAATGGAATTTTTTAATTCTAAGACTTAGAAATCTTATGATTTTCATCATTTGCTTTCTTAAGTTGATCTTCCAAAGAATTATAAAATTTAGCATTACTAACTAGTTTTTCATTTGATGCAACAAGTTTAGCAAAATCACTTTTTAAACATTCAAAATCCTTATTTAAGCTAGCTAACTCATGTTTATATTATTTCTTTTTAGATAACAAACTTTTGCATTTAATAAGCCATTTGCTCACAATAGAGCTCTCATCATCATCATCATCATCATCATAATATTCATCACAATCTTCAAAGGAAGAATAAGAAGTGGATGGTACCTCATTTTCGTTTTCAATGGCCATAAAGCAAAGATTGACAACTTCTTGTTGTTCCTCTTCCTTTTCGGATTTGGAGGAATCATCCCAAGTAGTTTTGAATGCCTTCTTCTTATCTTTTGCTCCCTTGCTCTTAAATTTGAGTTTGGAACATTCACTTCTAATGTGTCCCGATTTCTTGCATTCATAGCAAGTAACCTCTTTTATTTTCTTCCTCCCATCTCCTTCAAACTTCTTGTTGAAGTCCCTTGTTCTTGAGAAATTTTTCTTTATTAAGAACTTCTTGAAGTTTATAGTGAGCATGATAATGTCACCATCTTCATTACTAGAATCTTTGATGCTTTCCTCTTCACTATCTTCTTGAAGAGCTTTTAGAGCAATGCTCTTTTTCTTTTCTTCTTTCTTTTCTTATTCTTCACCTTTTTACTTGATGGTGAGCTCATGTGTTAAGAGATTACCAATGAGCACATCGATTGATAGAGTAGAGAGGTCTTGAGCTTCCTCAATTAAGGTAACATAAGATTCCCAATCCTTCTTAGGTTGGATTCTTAGAATCATGTTGTTCACCTTTTCTTTGGAGAAATGTTTTCCAAGTTTCTTGAGGGTTGTGAGGAGAGCATTGAGATGGTTTGTCATCTCTATGATTGATTCTTGAGGCTTCATTTTGAAGAGTTCATATTCATACATATAAAGTTGAACCTTTTTGCTTTTTACTTGAATGTTCCCTTCATAGTGATTCTCTAAGGTCTCCCATATTTCCTTGGCCGAAATATAATGTTGAAGTTTGCCTCCTTCTTCTCTTATCATAGAGGAGACTAGAGTAATCATTGCCTTTTTATTTTTGTGATTTTCTTCCTTTTGATTAACACTCCATTGGCTTTTTGCAATAGTAGTTATCACACCATCAATGATGGTTGTAGGTGGTTCCCAACATCTTAGGACAATATCCCAAAGTTTAATGGAATCACAATCAAGATATAATTCCATTTTAAATTTCCAATGTGGATAGTTACTACCATCAAAGAATGGTCTAACAGAAAAGATATTTTGAGATTCACTCCCCATGGTCTTGTATTCTAGCAATGAAGTACCTAGAATTCAAGCTTTGATACCAATTGAAAAAGTCCTAGAGGGGGGGTGAATAGGACTGTCGAATAAAAATAGAAAATTAAAGAAATTCTTTGCAAGAATTGAGTAGGAGTTGAGAAGGAAGAATGAAGAACACAAATATTTAAGGAGTTTAGATTCAACAATAATCCTACGTCTCCACCTAACTTATCCCTAAGTTAGGATTTTTTAATCACCCATAATCTTATTCATAAGATTAAGAATACACAAGAGTTTTATGGCTCACTCTTACAACCTTACAACTTGAGTTTTCAAGGCTCACACTAAAACCAATTTCCCAAGTATTTTAATGGCTAAACATTTAAACCAATTCCTTTATAATAGAATATCACTTCCCATTTTCTAAACCTAGAAAATAGAAGAATAAGAATGTCTATTCTAATCACTCACCAACTCTCACAAGAGTTATACACAAAGAATTGTTTAAAGGAAAGTTTAAGAGCTCAATTGAATGTTTAAGAAAATGATGAATAATAAACAAGTTTTCTTAACCTTTCAATTGAATTATAAGTTGTTTTTAAATATAAAAACACTTAAAAATATGGTTTTTAGATGTATCAATCATGTCTCCAACATTTATAATTGATTTTGAATAAATTCTTGGACTTTTGGCATCTTAAAGGATGCTCACGGGCGGCTCACGAGTTAACAGTGCTCGTGAGGAGGAAAAATATATCCATTGCATTCAAATTTTCTTGTTGGATGCTGTCAGAGGTCTGCTCATAAGCAGGTCATGAGCACTCATGCTCATGAGGGGTACTGCCAGTTTTTGGCAAAAACGTGCTCTAAAGGCTCCATTTAAGGATAGCTCATGACCATCTTGAAAGATGCCCATGAACGGGACTAAAGACGATCTATTCAACCAAAACGTTCTTCATAAAAGTTGTATATAATTATCTTAGCTTTTCATAAAACTTTTAATCACCTCAATTAGGCATCTTTAACTCAAGATATTGCTGAAATACCAATAGCTGTGCAAACTAAAATGCAAGCTGCATATGCTGACTTCTACTGAAGATTTGAATACCCAAATGAACTTGGATTTTGATAATCAAGCTCAATTTAGAAAGCTTAAGATTTCTACTTCAAAAGTGAAGAGGCTCATTTTCTTATTTAAGAGCTCTAAATATGTCAAAAGTCTTCTTCAATCTCAGAGGATCAATCAGCCCAAAAAGTCACTATTCATCCAAAAGTGTATATGCTTGGTATATGTTTGGTATATAATTCCCTACACACTTAATTGAAATTATTAGTGCAAAATTTTTTTGTTAAAGTCCAAAATTAGGAGTTTGATCATGCAAATGGTCAACATCGTTACATTTATTATTATTATTATTATTATTATTATTATTATTATTATTATTATTATTAGTGGTGTTTAGACATGAATAATTAGTTTAATATTTTACACCAATTGATTTAATTACTAGTTTTACCTTATGTTTCTTTTTTTTTTTTTTTTTGACAACTAGTACAAATGGTTAATTTTTAACACCATAAAGGGGATATAAGGGGGGTAGGGGGTTCGAACCTTACTCTCCTCCAAACGGGATGTCCACACCTTTTGCCAGTTAGGCTACTCATAGGGGACACATCTTATGTTTTTTTTTTAGTGTTGCTTTATGTTTTTACCATTTTGAGAATTAATTTGGGTAGTTGCATTGAATTAACATCATGTATGGTTAAAATTTTTTATATTTATTGATGAATTTCTAAAGTGTAAAACCCTTTGTCAAGAACATTATTATGGTTTACTTCCTAATCATTTAACAAATAGTATGGTAAATGTGTTTGGATTGCAAAAGGAAGAGAAAAACAATTGAACATAGGTCTTTCTTTAGACTTAACCAATGGAAATAAAATTAAAGTTTGATACTTCATTCAGAGGTGAAAATCAAACTTTTAACTCATTAATACTTTATAGGATAAGGTACATTTTAGCCCCTAAAGTATACCCTGAGGCGCACTTAAGCACCTGAACTAAATTTTGACTCAATTATACTCAAAAATCAAGTTTTATTATTTTATGCCCCTCTCTTAATAGAGGCATTAAATCTCCATTAATGGGCCCTAACAATTACCACATGCCACTCCTCTTCATAATGTTTAAGGATGGGAATGGGTTTACATGTCGATCCTGGTGAAGAAGTAATCTCAAGAATACTCATGCCCACCTTCCACCTTTTTTTTGTTTTTTATCTTCCTAATGCTTTCTTCTTCTGCCATAGTTTTCCTTTCCTTTTCCTTTCAAACAAAAAAAATCCTATCAATAATTATAATACAAAGAAAACAAAAGGAAAATCATAAGTTACCTCGTTAGAGAGTGAAGGATATGTTTAAAAACAAATATAGTGTTTGGTTAGCTAGTTACTTGTATAAAGAAGCTGCTTGCAATTGTAGCTTGTTCTTTTGTACAAGGGCTCTGCCTTGTACTACAGTTATACAAACAAAGACAGAGACAAACAGCACAACAAAACCACTTTACTTTTGCATGAGATTTAACATAAACATCGCTACTTTTGTTCTTTTAATGATTTAACCACATAATATAACATCAAACATAATAAACAACCATAAGACTTCTAGTATTGTTACATGCTTTCGTAGCCTCTGATTCCATCAAAGAATCATGCTTCTCCAAAATATCTAAAGAGGACTCATAAAAAACTCGAGTTCCAAGCACAGATATTCATCCATGAACAACCTACAAAGTTAATTACTTAACATCATCATCTCCATATACATTGTACTCGATAATGCTTTAGATAAGTTGGCATTTTTACACCTTAACAAATGCTTCAGGTTCAAGCCCTTGACAATAGACATAAATGTGGACTTACTCGTCACATGCACCAGACCTTGAAAATAATACAATTCCAAGCACAAACCAGTTCAAAATTTCAGACAAATATCATAAAAAAAATTGAATAGAACTAACCTTTGTCCAACTACTACTGCTACTCATCATCAACAACAATCATTACCCAAGAGTGTAACAACAATCAAAGTCTTTTACAATTCACTACTACTACCACATCCCATGTATCTCACCCAGTTAAAACTTTCGTAAAAATTTTCTTTTTGAATAATACGAAACTATACACAGATCATTTATAGAAAAAGAAGTAGAGTTGCATTTACGGAAGAGATTTGTAGAGACCTCAAACTGATAATCCATCCTTTAACACTTGAATACAATTTTTTTAAAATATAGTTAAAATTTCAATAGACAAACAAAAAAGCAAGCTAAGTAAAATTTCACCTTGAGAATGAACTCTATAGCTTCAAAGATAAAATCGAACCAACTACTGCTCTTTTACAGGGCAACATTAGTAGAGTTAGAAGCAACAATCATACCACCAGCTGTAGTAGAGGCTGCGGAATCAGCAATGGCAATGGTAGCATCAATGAGAGTGTAGCAGAGGCTTTCAACACTATTAAGAATAACAACAAAAACAATGGAAGAGTAATAGTTAAACTATGTAACGAAGGAATTTCATGGACGCTAAACTTGACTCCAGTGGAAATGAATCTCCGATTAGGAAGCAGTATTGAGTGAAGCCCCCATAGCGAGAACTTATAGAAGAAGGGAGAGGCATGTTAATGAATGAGGAAAATAAAAAGATTAGGGTTTTTCCTATGGGTAAGTGAAGAGAAATTAAAATAATTGGAGATTAGGATTTCCTGAAAGGTGTAGCAGTAGATAAGGAAGTGGTGGAGATGATGATAATTTTTTTTTTCTTCTTTAAGATTGAAGAAGAAGAAGAAGAGGAGTGACATGAGGCAATTATTTGGGCCTTACTAATGGAAATTTAACGCCTTTGTTAAAAGAGGAGCATAAAAATTAATAAAACTTGATTTTGAATATAATTGAGGCAAAATTTAGTTCAGGTGCTTAAATGCACCTCGAGATATACATTAAGGACTAAAATGTACTTTATTCGATACTTTATTTCACCTACTCAACTTTCACATACTTTGAGTTACCAGCAATATTTTTACCAAACTCAAAATATGAAATATATAATTCATTGGATATACCCTGTCGAGTACTCACCAAAATATGATGCTAATTTTTGTAAAAAAACAATGATGCCAATGAAATCCAATAGATAACAAAACAAGATGGAAAAATTAATAATAAATAACAAGAATTGAAGAACTTTTTTTTGACTTAAATAGCTAGGAACGAAAGTTTGGTTGAAAGATTGACCTGTCCACTACGTGGCAGAGGAGGCAAATTACCTGCTTCATTGGAGAATATAAGTACATTAGCATTTCAACGGACAAACATAATTTAGGATTAGTAGGTAATTGACCTCATCTTTAGTATACACCTCTCATCCCCTCTTTAATGACTTACTTTATCTCCGTGCTTATCCACAACTAATTCTTTTTTTTTTTTTTCGCGGTTGTAATTTAAAATTTTTTGTCACGATACTACATTAAAAACAAATAGGAAAAATCTTGAATTCATAAATACAGATACTCCATATTCTAATATATTAATTTTATTGAAAGATAATAATATTCATATGATAAATGATATTAAAATCGATTATTATATTATTTTTCAATGTGGATATTGATAAGAGATATTATAATTGAGATAGATTGAGATTAAATGAATTACTCTTTTTATCTAATGCGGGCATTACATAATTAGATTGAGTAAAATATTACAATTCTCATAAAAAAAAATAGGGCAAATTTTTCTTTATAAATGTGAATATTGTATATCTTAATAAATTAATCTTTTGAGAGAAGGTAACAGTATTATGATATATAACTCTACTTTTTATCTTGTTTTTTTTAATGAACTTAGAAACTATACATCTCAATAATTATCATATTTAAACATATAATATTTATTTATAGAATTTGAATTTTTTATTTATTAATTTTTTGATACAGATTGCTTTATTAATATTAAACTTATAATCAAACTAATTCAAATTAAAATCTGGTTAAATTTGAATTTGATTTAATTTTAAAATTCTTCTTGAGTTCAATCAAATTCTTTTATTCTATATTCAAACTCAATTCTAGTTGATTCGATTAATAATGTAAAGTTGTAAAATTTTAATTTAAAATTTTCAGAGTGAAATAAATTTGATTTGATATTAATATAATTATACTAAAAAATAAAATTAATAATTATTTACAAGTTCAATCATGCTCATGAAACTCTCAAATCAAGTATTAAGGAGATTGAACGACAGCTAATTTGAGTAGCTTACGAATGGAGTTAATTTGATTATTAAATTTTTTTTGGAAGTTAGTTTGATTATTAACATAGTTAATATAAAAATCATGAAAAATAAAATGAAAATAATAAATTAATCTATTATTATTGGTAAAAGAGTGGGTTGAAGGCAAGAGGGAGATGGAGATAGAGAGAGAGAGAGAGAGAGAGAGAGAGTCGGTGGGAGAGAAAAAAAAAGTGTAAAAACGAGACACTTTCGGCTGCACAGTACAGAGAGAGGCGGGGAGAGGGAGAGGAGAAAGAGGCGGCTTTTGGGGAACGCAAAGAGACGTGAAAAAGAGAGGGAGAAGAGGAATAAAAAATTTGGATCAGATTTTTATTTAAAAAAAAAAAGCATAAAAATAAAAACGTGGGACCTACTAAAGTTGCCGTATTCAACATCTGTTTCCTTGGCCAACGGGGGAGCATAGGAAGCAGTACGGCCCATGTCAGCGTCGATTTTGGCTGTCCTTCTTTTGTGCCCTTTCTTTTTTTTTTTTTATCATTATAATAATAACAATATTAAAGTATTAATGATGGTTGGGACAAGAGAGGGGCCATTTTCTCCTCCTATCTTGGGAGTCCCCGGCTCCACATCCACTCATTTCTTTTCTTATTGATATTTTTGTAAATTTCACCTAATTTCTCGGCTTTTAATTTACAAATATATATATATCTAAAATATTTTTAATTTTTAATATAATTAATTTAATATATTTTACTTATTTATAAAGTGAGATAAAAGGCATCAATTATCAAACAAACAAGAATTTTATTGCCTAACCCATATAAAATAGATTATTTATCACCTCATCATAATATCAAATATTGATAGAGATTATAAATTTAATTATTTACTCCGCTCCTGATCTCTCTTAAAAGGTTTTATATAAGGACCATGTTAAAAAAAAATTAAAATTTTGTTATCAATATTTTTTCTTCAATTTTATCACATGCTCTCTGCTTTTTTTTTTTTTATCATTTTATAAATTATAAGTCATTTTTCTTCCAGAGATTATAATTTATTTTTAGTTGAATAAAAATTATTTTTAATTTCTTAAGTAATTTATAAAAAGTTCAATGTCTATTCCTATGTAGTTTCCCCTTCATTTCTATTAAAAATCCATTTTTATTTGTTCATTTCAAGTAATATTATTCTACTATGATTTTATTTTTTAATTGTATTTGCATAATATTTCAAGATAAAAAAGAAGTTTCTTCATGTGTGCTGTAATAGTTAAATGAAATATTTTCTTATAATAAAAAAGTGAATTTCAGCTCATTTTTTATGCTAAAATTTTTAAATTTTTAAATTGGTTATATTATATTGAAAAAATTACATAAATGGTGTCTGAACTTTATTAATTTATGCTATTTTGGTGGTCAGACTTATTTATTTGATGAGTGAATGTATGAACTTATTATTTTTGCTTTAGACTAGTGCTTTTGATCAGCAACTGGTTGTCTAACTGATGAGTCAATGGTGGCAGGACCCAAGTCTCTATGTCTCAGTAGCCACTTTAGTTGCCATGTATGCAAGAAATATAATTGACCAAAATAACCTTAAATCATCTCTTTTAAAGTCTTTATTCTCTCATAACATAAACTCTTCTCTTCCTCGTCAAATTAGAACTAGGTTATTGGAAAACTTGTAAACATTGACGACAAGGGAAATCAACAAAAAAGAAGAATGGAAGCTGAAATCAAATGCCCATGTGATCAGCGATGCATGATTAGGATGTCATGGACATAAACAAATCCTGGTATAAGATTTTGGTCATGCGAGAGAGCTTCATGCAAGAGGACCTTTGAATGGGTTGATTCTACATTATGCGATAGATTAAGAAGAATCATCTGTGGTCTTCTGAGAAGCAAGTCGAAGGTAAAGACACAGTGAAGAGGAGCAGTACTAGAGAAAAATTTATATGGCTATTGGTGATTGTGTTAGTTGTATCACATTGTTATCTATAAGTAACAAATAGATTATTATTTGAAAGGTGTATGGTTTTGTTTAGTTATAAATTTTAGGAATTTAGAAAATGAAAGTAGTTTGTGTGGGGTTGTAGTTTAAATTATTTTAGGAAATTAAAATCATATGTACATTTTGCACTAATGTATTCAATGTAGTCAATGAAATGAAAGCCCTAATTTTGTCAATCTATTCATCACTTTGTTCAATTGTTTTTTTTGTTCAAAAACAGTAAATGTGTTCAATACAATCTTGAACTTTTTGAAGTTATATAGGACCACATTTGAACATGATTTGAAGTTATTTTTAAACACTGTCAGTAGCAATAATTAATGAAGAAAAGGAGCACATAAATCCAGTAGATGGTGGTAACTAGGAAGTGTAAAGATATGTAAGACCACATTTTCACTACACCTGCTTAACTAGAACGCACATAACACATCCTTGGAAAAAATAAGACTATAAAATTAAGCAAAAATGATGGACAAAAGCACTCAAATTTAGTAGCTCTGGTTGAAGATGAAACTTAGCAAATACCATCATTACATAAAAACTTTTAAGAGTTTTTCCATATGGATACATTATTTATCCTGAAGGCAAAATATACAAAATATTTAGTTGCTATAATCGACCATCTTAAGTAACCATAATATTAGATATTCAAATGTATGAATACTTGACAAAATAAATATTAAATGCTAATAAGTTCAAATAAGATAGCATTAAATTCATAAATCTCCTTAATGGTATGCCTAAATGTTCTTTGATTTCTTCCCATATACTTTGTTCATGTCATCATCATCCTTCTTATTGCACCCAACTTTATGCAACTTCCTTTTAACTGAATTTGCCTTTTATTTCTTGTTTCTTTTAGCCTGAAGTTATCTTGAAGTGATGAAGTGCTTGCCATTTTTATCGACACCTTCATGCTTTTTTATCACAAAGCTTGGCTTAAGTTCCTTTCTAGTTCTAAGCCTACCACCTTGTTCAAAAGGATTTAAAAAATAAATAAAATCAAATTATACACTAACTTAATACATCAGCTCACGATAAAATAAAAAGTTCTTACATTAAGAATGGTAGTTGAGGTTCTTAGGTCTGTATAAAAGCCATAACCTCTTGGTTGTTGCCTATGACTCAAACCAGTAGATGTTATTGCAATTGCATAAGGGGGTTTGTTCTTCTTTGTATAAAAATGTTGACAATCTTTACTAGTTTTTGTGAGCAACTATGATGTGTTTTACAGTGATGGTTCTTCAAATGAATTTCCTAAATTCATATTATAAAGTGCATCATTATCCTGAAATAAAATCTTATAAGCTGATAGTGTGCATAAGAACAAATGCAAAATAATACCTGCAAATGCAAGAATGAGCCTGTTGAACAATGCCTTCAATATGACTCATAGAGTCATTGACTTGCTTGCCTTTGCCCTTAACAGTCTATAGCCAAGAAAAATTGCTTATTTTTACAAATATATAATAATAATAAAAACTAAAAGAAGTTAAAAATAAAGAACAGTCATATATAATTTGCTTGGTCTTATTGGATTTTCATTACCAGATGCATTCTCCAAAATTGTTGCTGGTTTTTTCATATAAGGACAAGTCTGCCTATTATGCCTAATTTGGAAATAAATTTGGTAAGTCATATTTCTTCCTTTTCTTGATAGTTTAATTCCACTCGTACCAAGCTCTCCTTCCTCCTTTCTTTAATTCTTTGCAAGCCTCATAGGCATCCTGTGATTTGGAGGTGGCTATGGTGGATCAATGGCTCATGTTTCCTAGAACTTTTTGCTATTTAAACCTTCCATCATGTGTGAATACGTCTTTCGATAGGCTGTCTTTCTGAACCACTCATGAATATAGTCTTCAGGATTTTTGTCAATATAATGAATGGCACAAATGACTTGTTGACAGGGAATTCCTGTCAACTCCCACACTCTACAAGGACAAGTTCTGTCATGACCCAAAACAGGGGCCATGACCGGCGCTAGGGAACGGGAATTCTTTCGAATCCGGAACCCGTAGCAAGCCTAAAAAATAAAATAAATCATGCCATAACAACAATAATCATATAATATGCAGCGGAAATAAAAAATCATAATATCATAATATCATTTTCATCACTGGATTTAATCAAAATCCCATCTCATAAATATATAATCTTTAATACAAATCCAGTTTCAACATAATACATCTCTTTAAAATAAAATACATGAAATCCAATACTTTAATTCATAACTACTGCAGTGTCTAGATAAAATAAATAAGACTCAAGTAGACAATTTACATAAAGAAGCCGGGGCGGAAGAAATTCGGCGTATCGACCTGCTACTGAGGTCTGAAGAAGTTGACTCTCCTGAAAAATAGTCAACGGAGGGGAGTCAGACCTCACTGAGTGAATTACTATAATATATATACATACACACTAAGTGATAATGCATACAGTCAACAGTATATATAATATGTATATATACAGGCAATTACACACAGATGCAATAAAATCATTTTTATATAATTTATCTGAAAATCATCTTTTATGAAGGATCACATAGAACCCTAGAATATCGCAACCTCAGAAAATAGTGTTAAACAACACTCTAGCCATATAGGCTCACTTATTCCAAATATATCCACTTAATCCATTTGGACAGTAGACTGGCCCCGAGACACTAAGTCAACCGAGCTCCAGCAGTCTGACTGCTAGTGTGATTGGCCTCGAGACACTTGGTCAACCGAGCTCCAGCAATCACACCCAAACCACATCTCATATATCAAATAATCATATCAAATCAATATCCACAAATAGTTAGTAACATAGCCTAAAACTATAGGCGTACCGGTACGTACTCGGTCCTAGTGCTGCCCACTAGGTAGCACGTTCTATTGATATCCTTCATCATTAATAATGTAAAACATTCATTCACAAAAATAAATGATGCATGAATGTAAATGAAATAACAATATAATCCATATATATACCGGAAATATACCAAAAGTAAACCAGGTATATTTCGAGTATATATATATCAAATACATTCAATCAAATTATAAATTAAGCTGGAAATATATTTAAAAACATTTTAAATATATTTTATTCACAAAATATGCATATAATTTAGTATATACCAAAAATATACTTAATGTAAACTTAAGAAATAATCAAATTATTTATGCATATTTAATCAACATAAAACATGCATTTCTAAATCATGCATCCTAAGCATATATATATAGTATAGTAACTCACCTAATGCGCTCCACGAGACAGGTCCGATGGGCCTGGTCCACTAGCCCTCGGTCTCGGCGCAACTAAACAAGAAATAAATAACCGATATCAGAATAACCCTAATAGAAATCCTAGAATTCAATCTAGAGTATTAAAATACGAAAACAGAATTAGGGTTCGACTGGACATCACGTTTTACGAGAATTTTATCAAAAATCCGACAGAACCTCCCCTGTAAAACGGACATCTCTCTACTCAAAAGAGTAGAGCCGACCCTGCAAAGAAACACACTTCGAAAAACAAGCTCAACACAATCAAAATCCCACGGTCGGACTCCAAACTACAGTCCACCGACCGGGGTCCACAAACACATAACATATTCTAGATATACCAAAAATATCCTTAAATCACAGAAATACATTTTATAGGTAAAAATTACATAATTAACCTTGAAACACTGTAAAAACCGATAAAAACTCATTTTATTAGAAAAACCGTATATTATATATATAATTGAAAATAATTCACGAAAATTAGTTTTAATTAGTTAAAAATACCAAATATTTTTTAGAAATCATTTTTATACCTTAAATAACTAATAAAACCAATTAAATTACATTTTTAGACAATTTAGGGTAAAATTACCAAAATACCCCTATATATATAAATATACTTAAATTACTTCAAAAATTCACCAAAAATCATACAATTATCCAAAATTAATTTTCTCAACATATTTATCAATAATATCAATAATTAAACTCAATTAACCAATTAAATTCAATTTAAAACACAATTAACCCTAATTTCTCAAAATCACATAAACTTCAATAATTCAAAATAAATACTTAGAAATTCATAAAAATTCCAAATAAATTCCTATAATTCATTTTAACACCTAATTTAACCATAAACTCAAATTTCATAATTTAAATAATTAATTTCCGAAAATTAGAAAATAATATTAAAATATTCAAAAATACCCAAAAATCCAAAAAATCTCCAAAAATTCTACAAAAATTCATACATGAAGATTGAGCTACTAGGAACAACATTTGTGAAGGAATTTTCCATGAATAAATCAATTCGAAGCTCAAAAAAATCAAAAACCCTAATAGGCCGAAATTGACAAAATCGAAACCTAGGCAATTCTAGACCATTTTAGCTCAAACCAAAGCTAGAATCACACTCACCGGAGCTCAAGGAGAAGAAAGAGACCGGCGGTGTCGAAAACAGTGGCCGAAGGAGGGAGAAACGGCGAAGGGAAGATTTCGGCCAAAAGATGAAGAAATGAAGCTGCCGGCGTCGGGGAAAGGGGCTGGAGGCGGCGGAGGACGGCTGGGAACGGCGGTGGCAAGCCGGGAGGCACACCGACGGTTGGTGGCCGGAGTTGCAGACGGTGAGGGATGGTGGTCGGGCGTCGGGCGTGGAAGGAAAGAAGAAGAAGAAAAAGAAAAAGAAAAAGAAAGAAAAAGGAAGAAAAAGAAAAAGAAAAAGAAAAAGAAAGAAAAAGGAAAAAAAAAAGAAAAAGAAAAAGAAAAAAATAAAAATAAAATAAAATAATTAAATATTAATAAAATAATAATAAAAAAATAAATTCTAATAATTTAATAATAAATAAAATAATTAAATAATAATAATTAAATAATACAATATTAGGGTTTTATGTATTAAACCCTAATTAAATAAATATACACACACGTAGGCTTTATTTAATAATTTAAAAATATGTATAAGTTCATGCAAGTCCGTAAATACATTTAAAATAATTAATAATACATTGTTTACGTGAAAATTTCCCCGAAAATGCAAGTCCCGGGAAAATTTTACGTAAAACACTGAAAATAATATACAATAATTAAAATAGGTTTAAAATACATATCAACTCGTAAAAATATCATATAAAATACAGAAATCATTAACACTGCATATCCCGGTACTGTGTAAAAATATTTTAAAAACACGGGATATTACAAGTTCCCTTCTTTAGATAAACAACATAAGTGTCACCTTTCCAACCCACCTCAAATCCATGATCACCATTCCACAATATAGTACAATTTGTACTCTCAACACAATTATCATAGAGCTTCTTCCTAATTATAGGACCAAAGTCATTCACCTATTTCTCATATTTATCCCTATTCTCTCTCAATCTATTCATAACCATTTTTCTAATTCTATATAGCATTGTGCATATATTTTTATCCCAGAACTCAACTATTTTCCCATTAAAAGACTCTATTAAATTATTATCCACAATCTCACATTTTATATTTGTATTAAAATAGGCTCTGCACTAATACCTAGGATGCAAACTTAACATGTCATCAAACCCTGTGCTTTTCATTTTCTTCATTTCTTCCATGTTTGCCTCAAAGTCAAGTATATTATTGGATTTTGCACATTTCTAAAACTGTTGCTGCAAGTATCTCAACTTGTGTTTCTTCCTCCAGTTGGCATACAAGTGCCTAGCACAACATCTATGCTCTACATCAGGGAGTAAGTTGCCAACAACATCAAGTAATCCCTAGCCATTAAACTCAAATGAAATAATTCCAACAAAATGAATAAAAAACTAAACATTTAATTAAAGTAAATGCATATATAATATACCTTTTATTGGTCTGTAATGAGAGTCCAGCCAACTCCATTATCCATATGCAGGTCTTTTGCAAGTAGCTCAATGAACCAATTCTAGTTGACCCTGTTTTCATATGTTATAATAACCCATGCCACTGGGAACATTTGGTTGTTCCTGTCTCTCCCAACGGCTGCAAGGACCTCACCATTAATGGTCCCTTTCAAAAAAAATCATCCAAACTTAAAATCTTTTTGCATCCTCCTAAATATCCCTTTTTTAAGCATTCAAAACTTATATATAACCATTCAAACACTAGCAGCTCTGTAGGTATGGGTCTGTAAACCCTTAAGTCACATATTGTCCTTAGATTTGATCTTTGAATTTCCCTTATATAATCCTATAATCTTCCATACTCTTCAAATAAATCTCCCTCTATCTTTGCTAATGTTAGTTGCTTCACCCTTCTTAGTTGTGTTAAGGTAAGATGCATCTAAGATCTGCCTTCATTAAATCATGCAAGTCAACTATTCTCATTGCATGAATACACTTATACTTGCATAAATAATTTGCAACTAACCATTTTGCAGTCATCGCTTATTCTTTAATATGACAGGACATGTATGATCTTCGAAATATGTCTTGATTTGAAAATGGTGAGTCACACTATCTTTTAATGCATACACAACCCACGGATAGGTTGGCTTCTAGCAAACAACTTTGGTTTAGTCTGAAGTGTTTCTAACAAATCTTATTGCCCTCCTCTCCTGAATTGAATATCTAGTCATCACCTCCTTAAACTCCTTTATGCTTCTAAATGTCATACCTAAGCAGATGATAACCTTATTAGAAGTAGGATTATAAGTTGGAAACCTGCTATTGATCCTCATTACATGCTCACCATCTTCTCCATCTGTGCTAACATAGCTATATCCCCCATCCGAGTCAAAACTTACTTCTTCATTATCATCTTCAACATTATTATCAGCTCTCCAATTTGAAAATTTTCTTTTAATAGTTACAACAACATAGCAACATCTTTTCATTTTGTAAATGTTCTTCTACAATACCTTGACCTCAAGACTAACTGTAAGTTTCATTAATAGTATCTGAAAATATTTTCTTCTTTTTTCTTGCCTTCTTTAATGCTTCCCTTACAGCCACTAACTCTTTATCATCGTTATCTGACAATAGATCCTCTTTAATAAATAAATATAGTTCTTTTGCATCACTGAATCCATTACCTTTTTCATTCTCATCTCTGCCAACTTCTAAATTGCTCAAATGCACATTATTTTCTACACTTTCCACTTATTCTTGGTTTAATTGGACATCTTTACCTCTCAGGACTTCTTTTCTTATTTGACTAAGTATATCATCCTCTACAAGTTTCATTAGCAGTATCTGAAAATCTTTTCTTCTTTTTGCTTGCCTTTTTTAATGCTTCCCTTACAACTACTAACTCTTTATCATTGTTATCTGACATCATATCCTCTTTAATAAAAAAATCTGGGTCTTTTGCATCACTGAATCCATCACCTTCTTCATTCTCATATGTTCTAACTTCCAAATTGCTCAAATGCACATTATTTTCTACACTTTCCACTTGTTCTTGGTTTAATTAGACATCTTCACCTCTCAAGACTTCTTCTCTTATTTGACTAAGTATATCATCCCTTATATAATCATTTATCCTAACTGTTGAAACAAAACCTAAAATAACATCCTCTATTAAGGAAGGTTAGGTGATAGATTCATTATTATCAGCTTATAAAACTCTCTATCCTCTACATTTATGTCCTATCCATTTCCTACCTCACTCACCCCTCCTTTTCTTATTGCTCAGGACCCTCGAAAATACCCTCCATACTATGACCTTCTCTTTCTTGCATTGTTAGGTCACATATATCAGATTCTTCCCTCACTTTTTTATTACTGTAAATGACACCATACTCCACATAAAGCTTAACTCTCTCATATTTTTTTTAAACAACCTAAAAAGTTATGAAATGTCCCCTCATATAAAAGCAACAACCCATGTGCTATAGAAAAATAAGGTTTCCTAAAATGTATTTAGACCACCTCCTTATTACACATCTTGCCCTTTACTTCTTCTTTTAAAGCCTTAATAACACCTTCACAAAAAATAATTTTTTCAATATTCACCTTAAAATATACCTTCTTCCCATTTAAATATTTTTTCTCTCTACCATCTTTATCACTCACAAATTCACCATCATAAAACACTTTAACAACATAACTGTTAAAGCTTCAACAACATGATTGCTAACACTGTCAATGCAAAAATAATAATAATATTATTATAAACATTCAAACATGGAAATCACAACTGACTTGTAAAAGAAACAAGGAAAAGAGACAACTTGCAACACAACAATATGCAGTACACTTTAGATAAAAATAATAATATTATTTCATTAACAATGCAAAAAAACCGAATACAAACAAATAGAGATCCAATCAAAGCATTATGCTAAAAAACATGCATCAATGAGAGTGCATGCAACCCACAACAACTTTAACAACATTAGTTAAACCCCTATGATAAACTCATATCAAAATCTTACCTTTTGTGTTTTTCCATGACTGATATCTTTAATGCATCAAAGATCTTCAAAATTTACATAAGAAAGAAATTTTATTTTTGGATGAACAATCGGTAGTAATATTTGGGCGCTAGAAAATTTGCAGTAAAAATGGAACAGAGGCCTAATTTGGTTCAACTTACACTTAGAAATTTTTTTTCCCGTTTCTTTTTTGTATATTTATTGCTCATTGTCCCTTATTTAATGAGGTTATTTTTGTCTTTCTAATTTGCTTTTTTATAGGTTATTTTTATCATTTCATTTTATCACTGAAGTGGCTGCTAAGACAGATAGATGTGGGTCTCGTAGCCACTGACTCATCAGTCAAACAACCAATTGCTAATAAGAAGCACTGGTTTGAGACAAAAATAATAAGTTCATACACTCAATCATCAAAAAAATAAGTCTGACCACCAAAATAACATAAATTAAAAAGTCCAGACGCCATTTATGCAATTTTTCCTATTATATTTTACCAAAAATATAAAAAATTCAACTATGTACCCTACATCTTTTATTCTAATTATAATTCTATTTCAATTATATTAATTATTTTAAATTTATACAATTAAAATAGTTTTGATACAAGAAAATATATAATTTAAAAAACAATTATATAAAAATTAATTGAACTATTAAATAATTCTAATAAAATTTAAAAATATTCAATAATTTTATTATTTAAATATAAAATACTTAGAGCCAACCATTTGCAAGTGAATTGACAATAAACTCTCTTGAACATGATGTTGCCTGGTAGGCATCAAGTTCTTCTCTCCTGATAATAAAAAAAATAAATATAAAAATATTCGTAGATGTTGCTTATTTAAAAATTAAATACGTAAAACATCAAATAGGTAAATAATTTTTTTAAATTATATTTAAACAATTTAAGAGTCTAATTACTGCATAATAATGAAATTCACCATTTTAAGTTAAAAAAATAATACAATACAATACAATATAATAAAATAAATTATTTTAAATTTATCATTTTACTTTTTACATAGTGTAGCTTTATTTATATTTATATAAATTTATCATTTTAGTTTTTATATTATATAGCATTATTTGTATTTATATTTATAGATTTGAAAGACTATTTATAATTCTGGAAAAAACTTGTAACTAATAAAAATATTATTTGGATGGATATGAATAGTTTTAAGTTAACTTTAACATATAATGTGTAAATTAAAGTGATAAATTTTCTTAGGTTAAATAATTTTTTCCAAAGAAATAAAATAATGCAAGATAAGGAAATGTTATTATTATTGTTATTATTAATAGAAAAATTGTAAATTTGATATCTGAAATTTTCAATTATTTTTTTATAATAAAGTATTCAAACTTTCTAAATACATAATAAATAGGTGTTTCCAACCCATTTAGTGATGACTATACAGTGATTAAGATCAAATAGTATCCACCATTTATTCAATCACTAATCAATTAGATGCAAAGAGACATGCTATGCACCATCAAATTAAAAAAAAAAAATTTTAATATAATGACCAAACTTCAGAGCATTCCCTTTTAGACACAAAACACAATAAGTTAATAATATATTTACAACAACAAACTATAAACTGTTGTGAACCTGAAGTTCCCACATCGCTCGCACAGGGGATTGTGTGCGTGCTTATAAGCAGGGCCTGAAGCCTTTACTTGTAGACGCGTTTTAAAGTCGTGAGGTCCTGAAGTACCAAAGCGGACAATATCTACAAGCTGTTTACAACACGTTATCAGCACGATGCTCGCGATGGGAGGGTGTGTTGTGAACCTGAAGTTCCCACATCGCTCGCACAGGGGATTGTGTACGTGCTTATAAGCAGGGCCTGAAGCCTTTACTTGTAGACGCGTTTTAAAGCCGTGAGGTCCTGAAGTACCAAAGCGGACAATATCTACAAGCTGTTTACAACATAAACATATTTTATGGCTGCAATCTTAATTCTTAAAAAAATAAGAAGAAGAAGTTGCCAACTCCATCAACAACAAATTAAGGTCCGCATGCCCCTCCAAAAAAAAGGAAAATTCACCACTTCTTTCTCGAAAAACAAACAAAACAATAAGAAAAAATAATCATCACAAAGAGTACTAAATAAAAGAAAAGTCGTGAGAAATAATTAAGGAGCTTCGACTTCATGAAATCAAGAGGATTTGGAGCTGAACCGGGCTGCATTGGAGGTTTTGAATCATCTTTTGCATCCCTGAAACGGTTAGAGATGGCAGCAGCAGTAGTAATGTTAGATTGATTTTTGACAGATTGAGTATTTTGGGTACCAAAATTGATGAGGTTGTACTGAGTTTGGGTCTCTATCTTTTCTTGTTTACATTTTAATAAACCATGTGAAGAAGAATAAGAATAAAGAAGAAGAGGAGACCCTTTGGTTTTTTTTTTTGCTCTTTGGTTCATCTTTTGTTTTGTTTTTTTAATGAAACCTTAAACCCAAATTGTCAAATAATTTAGGGATTATTTAGTGACTTCAATGGCCTGAATAAAACAATATGGTAGCTGTCTGTGTAGAAGGTGAAATCTATTTGTTTCTAATAAATGTAAACTCAACATTAAATCGGTCAAAAACTTTTTTTTTTGAAATAAACTGAAAATTCATTAATTAATATCAAAATGAAGAACATCAGATAGAAAAGAGGGAGGTGAAAACAACCACTTCCCTTGACCAGACATAGAAGAAGCAACTTTAGCTATAGAGTGAGCAGCATGATTCACTGATCGCTTTACAAAGAATAAAAGACTATTATTCAATTGATGGAATAAAGACCTGCATTCCTGAATAACTGTCACGATCCAAAATCGGGGCCATAACCAGCGCTAAGGAATGAAAATTATTTTGAATCCGGAATCCGTAGCAAGTCTTAAAAATAAAAATAATAATAAATAATTAAAATATACCGTAAATAAAATTTCAATTTAACATAAATAGATAATCTCTTTTCATATCATAATATAATTTAGTACACTATTTAGATTAAAGATTTGAATTAAAATCTTATACATCGAAATAAATAAACTCACTACTGATACAGAATATAACTACTGCAGTTTTCTAGAGTACAATAAATAATAACTAAGTAATTTACATAATAGGACCAGAGTGGAAGAAATCCAGTGGATAGATCTACTGCTGAGATCTGAAAATGAGGACTCTTCTATAAAAACATTAACGGAGGGGAGTCAGACCTCACTGAGTGAATTATTATAATATATATACACGCATAAATAAATGTCAAATGTAGACACTCAAAAGTATATATAATAAATATATATATATACATGCAAGTGCACACAGATGCAAAGAAAAATCATTTTATATTAATACTGAAAATTATCAGTTATGAAGGATCAAATAGAACCCTATATTTCCGCAACCTCAAATATCAATAAAACTCGCTCTGGCCATACAGGCCCACTTAGTTCCAAATAATTCACTTAGTCCAACTGGACAGTAGACTGGCCCCGTGACACTAAGTCAACCGAGCTTCAGCAGTCTGACTGTTAGTGTGATTGACCCTGAGACATTTGATTAACTGAGCTTCAGCAATCACACCATCAATCACATCAATCTCAATCAAATCAATCATAACATTCTTAATCCAATCATAATTTCCATAATAAATTAATAATTCAACCTATCATCTATCGCACCGGTACGTACACAATTCTAGTGTTGCCCACTAGGAAACACGTTCTATCAATATCCTTCATTAAAATAAAACATAAATTCGAGTAACAAAATAATTTATAAAACCATTCAAAAGGATCAAATAAACCATATATATACCAGAAATATACTTAAAATAAACTAAGTATATTTCGGGTATATATACGTAAAATAAGTTCAATTAAAGCATGAAATAACCACAAAATCAACCAAATAATATATTTAAACATAATTTGAATATAAATCAAAAGAAAACATGCATTTATATTAAAATATGCCAAAAGTATACTGAAAATATATCTAAAATATACTTAAATATTCAATAAAGTAATTATGCAAAAATCTTACATTTAAAACATTGCATTCTAAAATATGCAACCTAAGCAATGTATATATATCATAATAACTCACAGGGATGCGCTCCTTGAGACTGGTCCGACGGGTTTGATCCGCTAAGTCTCAGTCTCGGCGCAATTAAACAAATAAAACAATCACGACATTAGAATATATCTAACTTTTTCTAGAGACTCAATCTAGAATTCTTAAGTACAAATAGATATGAAATCGCAATTAGATCCGATGTCACGTTTTACGAGAATTCTACTGAAAATTTAGCAGAACCTCCTTTGTAAAACGGACATCTCTTTACTTAAAAAGTTGAGTCAGTCTTGCAAGAAAAGTACATTTCGAAATACAAAATTCTCATAACTCTCGGTTGGGATCCCGAACTTCAACAATCCCCAACCAAGGTCCACAATTCAACACAAGTCAAATAATACAATAAAATATATTAAATACCAAAAATACCCTTTAAATATCAAAATATGGCAATTTAAGTATTAAAACACAAAAAGTAATTAATTTACCAATAATTACTTAAAGACCCTAATCAATAATATAATATTATTAAAAATCAACATTCTCGATAATTCCAAAAATATTAATAAAAATTCATTTTATAAATCCAAATTACTTAATTAGTCCAAAAATATATTAAAGATTACTAAAAATCCATTTATTTACAAAAATAGTATATTATGTATAATTTGAAATAATTTTCAAAAAATATTATTAATTAGTTAGAAATAGTAAATAATGTGTAAAAATTATTTTTATACCTCAAATAATTATTAAAACCAATTAAACTTAATATTCAACTAAAATTATCACCAAATTACCAAAATACCCCTAACATAAAAAAATACACATAAAATACTAAAAATATTCAAAAATTCAATAAAAATTATATAATTATAAAAAATTTATTTTCTCAACATATTATTCATTAAAATAAACAAATACCCTTAATTAACCAATTGTTTCTAATTAAATATATATTTAACATATATTTCCAAAACTAACATAAACTAAAAATAATTATAAAAATTACACAAAATTCACAAAAATTATAAATTAAATTCTAAAATTAATATTAACCACCTATAACATCAAAAATCACAATTTCATAATTTATTAAACTAATTTACGAAAATAATAAAATAATAAAAAATTGACAAAAATCAAAATAATTTCCAAAAATTACACAAAAATTTAGGGATATAGATTAAGCTAAGGGGAACAATTTTTGTAAAGAAATTTCTTATGAATCAAGGAAATTCTCAAAAAAAAAAAATCGAAAAACTAAAAAAGGCCGAAAATGAAATCAAGCTAGAAACCATACCAAATCACGTTTTCAAGCTGAAAGAAGCTTGGAATCCTCCTCCTCGAAGTTCCAGGAGTCCAACGGCACAGGAGACGTCCAATTTGGTGGCCAGAAGGAGGAGAAGCTTTCGGCCAAAACGGGTTACAGACGGCGACACCGGTGCTAGAGAAAGAAGCCGAAGGCAGCGGTGATGTGAGCAGGTGGGGGAGGTACTCTGCCGGCTGGTGAACGGAAGAAACAGACGATAAGGGTGGGGGAAGAAGACGATCGGGGAGAGAGAGTGAGGGAGAGGGTGTTTTGTTAAATTGTATATGTATATATGGTATATTATATGTACATATATTATTATATACTATAGTTTATAACTTTATAATAATAAAATAATGTGTGTGTATATCTAAACCACACATTTAAATATACACATGCACAAATATATATATATACACACATTTATATATATTATACATAATAAAATAACAATATACACACATTTAGTTAATATTAAACCCTAATTAATTATATATGTGCATATATATATATATATATATATATTAACTCATGAAATACATTCACACAATGTAATTTATTAAAATAATAATATTAAAATATTATGCACCAAATTAAATATTAATAAAATAATATTTTCTGAAATAATGAACTTAAAGTCATACATTTACGTAGAAAATGTTAATTAAATGTAAAAATAATAATGATAATAATTGACAAGATAATAAAATAACAAAATATTATTTTAAAATTATTAACACTGCATATTCTATTTTAAAATAAAATAATTTAAAAACTCAGGTTATTACAGTCTCCCCTCCTTATAAGAATTCGTCCCCGAATTCCAAGAAAAGTGTACACAAAGATCAAGGAGAAAAGAGATATGGGTAAAAAGCTTGCATCTCAGCATCAGTTTCCCAGGTATGCTCTTCTACTCTGTTGCTGCACCATAACACCTTAACCATCAGAATCTGCTTTGAACGCAACTGTCGAACTTAATAGTCAACGATTGCAACAGGTTCTTCTACGAACGTTAGGTTTTCATTCACTTCCACGCTATCGGGCTGCAACATGTGGAGAGGGTCTGAAACATACTTCCTCAGCATCGAGATATGAAACACCAGATTCACTTGAGACATACTCAGAGATAAAGCCAACCGATATGCAACAGTGCCAACTCTCTCCAAAATCTCGAACGGTCCTATATATCTCGGTGCTAGCTTACCCTTCCTGCCAAATCTCATAACACCCTTCATCGGAGACACCTTCAAAAAAATAAAGTCTCCTACCTGGAACTCCACATCTCTACGTCTAGGATCCGCATAGCTCTTCTGCCTGCTAACTGTGGTCTCTAATATGCTTTTGATCACATCAACTTTCTCTGAAGCATCTTGAACCTTCTCAGGTCCAGTCAAAGCTCTTTCTCCAATCTCATCCCAACTCAAAGGGGATCTACACTTCCTTTCATACAAAGCCTCGTATGGTGCCATTCCAATACTGATATGGTAGTTGTTATTATATGAAAACTCTATGAGTGGAAAATGATCATCCCAACTACCTCCCAAATCCAAAACACACATTCTCAATATATCTTCCAGTGTCTGGATCATCCTCTCAGACTGACCATCTGTCTGAGGATGAAAAGCAGTAATAAAATCCAACCTAGTGCCCATTGCTTCCTGCAACTTTTGTTAAAAATGAGAGGTAAATACTAAACCTCTATCTGACACAATGGACATAGGTACTCTATGAAGGCACACAATATGCTTCACATATAGCTTCGCCAATCTAGCTACAGAATAAGTGGTTTTCACAGGCAAGAAATGTGCAAACTTGGTCAACCTATCCACAATCACCCAGATGGAATTGTATCCATCCTTGGAACGAGGTAAACTAACCACAAAATTCATAGTAATCCTTTCCCACTTCCACTCAAGAATAGGAAGAGGCTGAAGTTTCCCAGAAGGCTTTTGATGCTTAGCTTTCACTTGCTAACACGTCAGACACTTAGCAACATAATTAGCGATAATCTTTTTCAGTCCGTCCCACCAGTACAAGTCACTAATATTGTGGTACATCTTAGTAACACCTAGATGTACACTGTAAGTTGTAGAATGTGCTTCCTCAAGGATCTCTTCTCTCAAATTATCCACATTAGGAATACACAATCTACTACTGATCCATAAAACACTATCATTATCAAGTGTGAAATCAGTGAACTCTCCTGCTCGGACATTCTCTGCAAACTCTTCTAGAATAGAATCTCGGCTCTGAACTGCCTTAATCTTATCTCTCAACACAGATCGTACCTTAAACTAAGCTAGCAGTCCACCTGATCTACTCACCTTCATCATCAGACCTTGATCCAGTAATAGATGCAACTCTTGGTCAATGGTCTCCTCTCTACACTGATGTGAGCAAAGTTGCCTGAGGACTTCCTACTCAAGGCATCTGCTACCACATTAGCCTTGCCTGGATGATATAGAATCTCATAGTCATAATCTTTCAACAATTCCAACCATCTCCTCTACCTCAGATTCAGATCTCTCTGCTCGAAAATGTACTTAAGGCTCTTGTGATCAGTAAAAATCTCATAAGTCACCCTGTATAGATAATGTCTTCAGATCTTGAGAGCAAAGATCACTGCAGCCATCTTTAGGTCGTGGGTAGGATAGTTCTGTTCACGCTTCTTCAACTGCCTCGAAGCATAGGCTATCACCCTACCATTCTGCATCAACACACAACCTAGGCCAACTCTAGAGGCATCACAATAGACTGTGAACTTGTCTTCTCCATTAGGAAAAGCCAAAACTAGAGTTGTGGTCAACTTCTCCTTCAACAACTAGAAGCTGTTCTCACAAGCTTCTAACCACTCAAACCTCACACTCTTCTAAGTTAAGCGAGTTATAGGAGTTACAATTCTGGAAAAATCCTATACAAACCTCATATAGTACCTGGCTAAACCCAGAAAACTCCAAATCTCGATAACTAAAGTCGGTCTAGGCCACTCAGACACTGCCTCAATCTTCTATAGATCAACTTGGATACTCTCTTTAGACACCACATGTCCAAGAAATGCAACACTCTCCATCCAGAAATCACACTTTGAGAATTTAGCATAAAACTGATGTTCTCTCAGTGTTTGTAGTATAGTCCTCAAGTGATATACATGTTCCTCCATACTCCTCGAATACACCAGTATATCATCAATGAAAACTACCACAAACTAATCAATAAATGGTCTGAATACCCTATTCATCAGATCCATAAAAGTTTTCAAACCAAAAGACATCACTAGATACTCATAATGGCCATATCGAGTGCGGAATGCCATTTTAGAAATATCGACTTCACTGATCCCCAACTGATGATATCCTGACCTCAAATCAATCTTAAAAAAGAATTGTGCACCCTGAAGCTGATCAAACAAGTCATCTATCCTTGGGAGAGGATACTTGTTCTTCACCATCACCTTATTCAGTTCTCTATAGTCAATGCACAGTTTCAGGGTACCATCCTTCTTCCTCACAAACAAGATTGGTGCACCCCAAGGAGAAACACTGGGTCTAATAAAACCCTTATCTAGCAATTCTTGTAATTGCTCCTTCAACTCTTTCAACCTTGCAGGAACCATTCTGTAGGGTGGCATAGAAATAGGGGTAGTGCCTAGAACCACATCTCTACAGAACTCAATCTCTTTGTGAGGTGGTAAACCTAGCAACTCCTCATGAAAAATGTCAGGAAACTCATAGGCAACAGGAACATTTAAGAGTGATAACTTCTCCACTGAAGTATCCTTAACTAATGCCAAATATCCCTGACAACCCTTCCTCAGTAACTTCTTGGTCGTAATAGTAAAAATGAGATTCTGAGGTGTTGAACTCTTATCACCCACAAACTTAAATTCTTATTCACCAGGAATTCTGAAAGTCACCTCTTTACTCTGACAATCCACCATGGCATAGTGCTGAGATAACCAATCCATACCCAGAATAACATCAAATTCCATCACATTCAACAGAATCAAATCAGCGGACAATTCTCTACCTCCGACAAGAACTGGACAACCAGAAAGAATAACATCGATGTCCAAAGAATCACTTAGAGGAGTGGCGACAGACAAAGGAAAAGCCATCCTCAAAGCTTGCCAATAAGAATTGAAAGAAAAAACATGAGATACGAATGAATGCATGGCACCTGGATCAAATAGAACCCATGCATCCAGGTAATAAATAGAAATAATACCTGCCATGACTGTATTAGATGCCTGAGCATCCTGATGAGTGAGATGGAAGACTCTGGCCTATCCTCAACCTTCCTGCTGGCTGGTAGAAGCCTGGCCAACACCTCTGGCGCATCCTCTGGAACCTCTACCACGACCCTGATGGGGAACAATCTAGGTAGAACTCTGATGCTGGGCTGGAGGCAACTAAAAAGGAACAGGTGCAACAATGGTAATCGATTGCTAAGGGAATCGCGGAATCTACGATTGCTAATAACCAGAGTAGGGACATGATCTAGTAAAGTGTCCCGTCTATTTGCATCTGAAACACTTCAGTGGTGTCATGTAACACGGTCCCTGATGGACTCTGTCGCACGTCTGATATACATTAGCAGTTGACCCAGAACTATGACCACTGCTGCTGCTCGAAGCACCTGACCTAAGTCTAAACGGTCTACGTTGACCTCCACAACCATGTCTACTACTCTGATGTACCCTCTGCTACTGTCTTTGACTCTGTTGGGTTGGACCCTCTGCTGACTACTTGATCTAATCTGAAAACTCGAGTACAGAGTAGTCTAAAATTCACCTAACTAAACACATAATTGGTAATAATTAGGAATAGCTCCTTGCCTGACTAGCCTCAGCTCAATCTCCTTGGCCAACCCTATCACTGACTCCAGAGTAAGGCCCGTTGTAGGCATACTACTAAATGCAGAACCCAATCCAGTGACGTAAGTAGTGACTGTGAAGTACTAGTCTCGTATTAGATCCTCTGCGTATCTGCCAAGCTGAAGGAACTCTCTAGTGTAGTCCTCAATAGATCTATCACCTCAGGAAATGCTAATCAACCAGAGTCTGTAACTCATATGAAGTGGCTCTGGGTAGAATCTCCTCATGAATCGCTCTCTGAACTGAGCCCAGGTCATCGTCATTATATATGGCTGGATCATTTGAATAAACTAATCCAGGGTTGGTCCTTCAATTGATAGCTTGACTATCATGATCCATTGCTACTCGGTGTGAGCAGTCCGAGTCCTCATCTCAATCATATGCAAAAAATCTAGAGGGTCTAAAGTCCCATTGAACGTAATCCTGCCGACCCTGGCATAAAATAGGGCTGCCTCAAGGTCAGAAATACCCTGCTGATAGGCAGGTTGAACAGGCGGGGCAATAGGAGGTATTGGAATATCCTCGTACTCAGGCTCTACAAGTTCCTTATCTTGTAGCTCTCTCTGTCTACGATGACTTATCGCTCCTCGAGGTCTACCTCTACCACGACCTCTACACCTTGCTGGCGACTTAGGAGGTAAAACCTCATCCTGGAAGGACTCATCATCCTCGGCCTCAACGACCGGTAGAGTGACACGTGCTCGCCTCCTCATTCTGAAAAGATAAACAGAAGGATTCAGAAAAAATAGACAACTAATGATAATGCAGAAAGTTAAATCAAGGAATACGTATTAAGGCATACTCGAACCTAAACAACTACAGTAGTTTCAAAGGAAAAAACAACATTGAAAACTAGGCCACAACTCACACAATTAAGGCCCTGACACAAACTCTGCTTTGATACCAACTTTGTCACAGCCCAAAACCGGGGCCATGATCGGCTCTAGGGAACGAGAATTCTTTCGAATCCGGAACCCGTAGCAAGCCTTAAAAATAAAAACAACAATAAATAATTAAAATATACTGTAAATAAAATTTCAATTTAACATAAATAAATAATCTCTTTTCATATCATAATATAATTTAGTACACTATTCAGATTAAAGATCTAAATTAAAATCTTATACATCAAAATAAATAAACTCACTACTGATACAGAATATAACTACTGCAGTTTTATAGAGTACAATAAATAATAACTAAATAAGTAATTTACATAATAGGGTTGGAGCGGAAGAAATCTGGCGGATAGGTCTACTGCTGAGGTCTGAAGATAAGGACTCTCCTATAAAAACATCAACAGAGGGGAGTCAAACCTTACTGAGTGAATTATTATTATATATATACACGTATAACTAAATGTCAAATGCAGAAACTCAAAAGTATATATAATAAATATATATATACAAGCAAGTACACATAAATGCAAAGAAAAATCATTTTATATTAATACTGAAAATTATTAGTTATAAAGGATCAAATAGAAGCCTATGTTTTCGTAACCTCAAATATCAATAGAACTCGCTCTGGCCATACAGGCTCACTTAGTTCCAAATAATTCACTTAGTCCAACTGGACAGTAGACTGGCCCCGAGACACTAAGTCAACCGAGCTCCAGCAGTCTGATTGTTAGTATGATTGGCCCTAAGACACTTGGTCAATCGAGCTCCAACAATCACACCATCAATCACATCAATCTCAATCAAATCAATCATAACATTCTTAATCCAATCATAATTTCCACAATAAATTAATAATTCAACCTATCATCTATCGCACCGGTACTTACACGGTCCTAGTGCTGCCCACTAGGAAGCACGTTCTATCAATATCCTTTATTAAAATAAAACATACATTTGAG
The DNA here is from genome assembly GCA_947683625.1 of Mallotus nudiflorus. Taxonomy (NCBI): domain Eukaryota; kingdom Viridiplantae; phylum Streptophyta; class Magnoliopsida; order Malpighiales; family Euphorbiaceae; genus Mallotus; species Mallotus nudiflorus. Next base: position 1,519,098 of record CANTUR010000220.1, on the reverse strand, counting down.
TAACAAAATAATGTATAAAGTCATTCAAAAGGATCAAATAAACTATATATATACCAAAAATATACCTAAAATAAACTAAGTATATTTCGGATATATATACATAAAATAAGTTCAATTACAACATGAAATATACACAAAATCAATCAAATAATATATTTAACATAATTTGAATATAAATCAAAAGAAAACATGCATTTATATTAAAATATGCCAAAAGTATACTGAAAATATACCTAAAATATACTTAAACATTCAATAAAGCAATTATGCAAAAATCTTACATTTAAAAAATTGCATTCTAAAACATGCAACCTAAGCAATGTATATATATCATAATAACTCACAGGGATGCACTCCTCGAGACTGGTCCGACGGGCTTGGTCCGCTAGGCCTCGGTCTCGGCACAACTAAACAAATAAAACGATCACGACATTATAATATATCTAACTTAAGCATCTAAATACTCGATCTAGAATTCCTAAGTACAAACAGATATGGAATCGGAATTAGACCCGATGTTACATTTTACGAGAATTCTATCCAAAATTCGGTAGAACCTCCTTTGTAAAACGGACATCTCTTTACTTAAAAAGTAGAGTCGATCCTGCAAGAAAAGTACATATCGAAATACAAAATTCTCATAACCCTCGGTTGGGATCCCGAACTTCAACAATCGCCAATCGAGGTCCACAAGTCAAATAACACAATAAAATATATTAAATTCAATAAATACTAAAAATACCCTTTAAATATCAAAATATGACAATTTAAGTATTAAAACACCAAAAGTAATTAATTTACCAATAATTATTTAAAAACCCTAATCAATAATATAATATTATTAAAAATCGACATTCTTGATAATTCCAAAAATATTAATAAAAATTCATTTTATAAATCCAAATTACTTAATTAGTCCAAAAACATACTAAAGATTACTAAAAATCCATTTATTTACAAAAATATTATATTATGTATAATTTGAAAATAATTTTTGAAAAATTGTATTAATTAGTTAAAATTAGTAAATAATTTGTAAAAATCATTTTTATACCTCAAATAATTATTAAAACCAATTAAACTTAATATTTAACTAAAATTATCACCAAATTACCAAAATACCCCTAATATATAAAAATACACATAAAATACTAAAAATATTAAAAAATTCAATAAAAATTATATAATTATACAAAATTTATTTTCTCAACATATTTTTCATTAAAATAAACAAATACACTTAATTAACTAATTATTTCTAATTAAATATATATTTAACCTATATTTCCAAAACTAACATAAACTAAAAATAATTAAAAAAATTACAAAAAATTCACAAAAATTATAAATTAAATTCTAAAATTAATATTAACCACCTATAACACCAAAAATCACAATTTCATATTTTATTTAATTAATTTACGAAAATAATAAAAAATTCACAAAAATCAAAATAATTCCTAAAAATTACACAATAATTCAGGGATGTAGATTAAGCTAAGGGGAACAATTTTTGTAAAGAAATTTCTCATGAATCAAGCAAAATTCTTGAAAAAAAATTGAAAAACTAAAAATGGCTGAAAATGAAATCAAGCTAGAAGCCTTACTAAATCGCGTTTTCAAGCTGAAAGAAGCTTGGAATACTCCTCCTAAAAGTTCTAAGAGTCCAACGGCATCGAAAATGTCCAATTTGGTGACCGGACGAAGGAGAATTGAGGAAGAGAAGCTTTTAGCCAAAACTGGTTGTGGACGGCGACACCGGCGCCAGAGAAGGAAGCTGAAGGTGGTGGCGATGTGAGCAGGTGGGGGAGGCACTCTATCGGCCAGTAAATGGAAGAAATAGACAGTGAGGGTGAGGGAAGAAGATGATCGGGGAGAGAGAGTGAGGGAGAGGGTGTTTTGTTAATTTGTATATATATATATTGTATATTATATGTACATATATTATTATATACTATAGTTTATAAATTTATAATAATAAAATAATGTGTGTGTATATCTAAACCACATATTTAAATATACACATGCACAAATATATATATATATATATATATATACACACATTTATATATATTATACACAATAAAATAACAATATACACACATTTAGTTAATATTAAACCTTAATTAATTATACATGTGCATATATATATATTAACTCATGAAATACATTCACACAATGTAATTTATTAAAATAATAATATTAAAATATTATGCACCAAATTAAATATTAATAAAATAATATTTCCCGAAATAATGAACTTAAAGTCATACATTTACGTAGAAAATGTTAATTAAACGTAAAAATAATAATGATAATAATTTACAAGATAATAAAATAATAAAATATTGTTTTAAAATTATTAACATTGAATATCCTATTTTAAAATAAAATAACTTAAAAGCTCGGGTTATTACAACAACAAGACCAACTGGAGCAGAATCAAACTGTTTCAAAGAGATAGCTTGTACCAAAGTTAAATAATCTGATTCAATGACAACTGGTGTAACTACTTTGCTTACCAGCTAACTCAAGGATTCCTTTAGCGCTATAGCCTCAGCAAGGAGAGGATCATACAAACCTGGCTTGCAATTGTGCAGCGCCATTTGAAACTTACCCTCAAAATCTCGTACAATGCTGCCTATCCTAATACGAGCTACTCCCAAGTTGACATTGGCATCTATATTGCACTTGAAGACCCATGGATTAGGGCGACACCATTTAGTCTGGTCAATAATAGCTGGTAAATTAGAATGATTATTTTTATCTTTTATCATCTTTTGCCATAGCTCCTGAAAAAGTTTTGCTTCTTACAACAAGTGGACAACTGGGCGAGAAGAATTGCACAATACCTTATCATTCCTATTCCTCCAAATATACCATAGAATAGTAGCTATCAAGCTTAGCTTTAAACTTGTAAATCGATTAACAAGAAACACCCACCATCCCCGAAAGTCCTCTGCCTGACTTGCCAAGTCTCCAAAATCCGATAAAACCCAAACACCTCTAGCAGTTGAGCAACTTACCAAACTATGAAACTCAAATTCTCCAACTGAACAACACATCAGACATAAATTTTCAATTGTAACTTTCTTCCAATTCAGAGCCTACATAGTTGGAAGACAGCCCGAGTGTGCTCTCCTCAACAAATTCTTAACCTTAGGATGAACATTTAGAGCCCAGCAGCTTTGCAATTAACAGAACTGATAGACTCATTATTAGTCCTTGAACTTCTAATAAGTCTATATCCATTTTTAACTATGTATTCACCAGATTTATCACCATGCCAATACCAATTATCCTCTTGAGAAAATGAACTAATAGGAACTGCTAAAGATCCTATTCATATCTCTCTCAGTAAAAATATCCCTTAGCAGATTAGTATCCCAAGTCAAACCATCTGGCGACTTCAAAGAATCTACCATAGCATTCTCTAAGCCTTATGGTGGATAAGACTCAATATACATGCTATCTTGATCCAACAACCATGGATGATTCCATACCTTCACCCCACTTCCCTACCCTACCCGAATTTTAGCCTTTTCTTTCAATAACATCTGAGTGGCCATTATACTATGCTAAGTAAATAATGGATTCAGATCCATCTTAGCTTCAAAGAATGAAGTTTTTGGGAAGTACCTGGCCTTCATAACCTGGGAAGTAAATGAGTAAGTTCTAGATAACAATCTTCAATGTTGTTTCACTACCATAGCCAAATTGAATTTGTGTAACTTTTTAAATGCAAGACCACCTTCACTCTTAGCTCTACATAACTGATCCCAACTTTGCCATCTAATACCTCTATTATGATTACCCATTTTTCCTTACCAAAAACAATTCATCATCCGCTCAAGTTCTTCACAAAAGGATAAGGGTAGTAAGAAAACAGACATCACATAACTTGGTAAGGCTTGCACCACCAAACACAACAACACCTCTTTGCTAACGTGAGAAAAAATTTTGAACCGCCATCCCTGCATTCTTTTCCAAGCTTTTTCTTTCACAGAGGAAAACATGTCTTGCTTATTTCTGCCAATAATCAATGGAAGACCCTAAATACTTCCCATGATTGAAACATTGCCTCACACCAAGAGAAGAGTATACATAATCACAAAAATCTTTATCAACATTTCAGTTGAAAAGAATTGACGATTTATCAAAATTTACCAATTGCCCAAATGTTACTTTATAGCTATGCAAATGTTCTTTAATCGAATCACATTCATTGGGAGAAGCTTGGAAAAAAACAAAACTGTCATCCACGAAGAAAAGGTCCAAATGGTAGGGGCACTTCACATTTCCATTGTAACAATGTAGATAAACCTTTTGCGCTCAAAATGAATAAGTATGGGGACAATGGGTTACCTTGACGGAGTCCATGGCTTGGATTATTGGCCTCATCTCAATATCGTTGTACATCACCCTATAAGACACCATTGACACCAACAACATAATCAACTCTATAAACTGATCATGAAAACCTAAAGCTCTCAACATGTCATTAATAAATTTCCATTCTACCCTATCGTATACTTTTGACATATCCATTTTCAATGAAGACCACCCCACTTTACTTTAAGTTTTCCTCTTCATAAATGGCTAATCTCATATGCTACCAGCACATTATCTAAAATGAGCCTACCTGGAACAAATGCACTTTGGTTCTCTGAGATAATCGAATCCATCACCAATTTCTAACAATTGGCTATTGCTTTAGACATGATTTTAAATAGCACATTATAGAGTGCTATATGATGGAATTCAGTGATCTTTGAGGGACTTTTAATCTTAGGGATTAGCGTATATGAGTAGCATTCAACTCTTGAGGAATCTTCCGAGAATTCAAGCAATGAAGGCAAAAATAAAAAATCGAGCTACTAATAACATCCTAATGAGACAAATAGAATCTTAGGTTGAAGCTATAAGGACTAGGACTTTTTTCTAGATGCATAGACTTAAGAGCATCCACAATCTCCACTAAATTAAAAGGTTTAACAAGCTCCTCATTTTATGATTTGTAACCCAAGAAGCGACTTTAGAAATAATAGCATCATCAATACATCCTTGTGAAGCATAGAGACCTAAAAAAATAATTAATTATATAATCTTTCAATCTTGAATCCTAATCGAGTTTCTTACTTAAAGAATTCATCGAAGAAGAAATATGATTTTTCTGACGCCTTGTAAAAGCATAAGCGTGGAAAGCTTTAGAGTTTGAATCCCCATAGCCCTCTGCTTCCAAAATTGCTCCTGTTTATCAAACAAAGCCTGCAGTTACTGATGAGCTTGAGAATTTAATCCCAAATCACTAGTACAGTCCCTTTTTAATCTGCCTAGCAACTTATGATTCTTAGTAATTTCCTGGGAAAAGTTATTATTAACAAATCACTCCATTTAGTCAGTGCAGTCTTGCAACTTTGAAGTTTAGAAATAACACTATTTGAATGATCATGAACCCAACAATCCCTCAAAATCTGCTTACATCCATTCTCCACATATCACATATTCTCATATTTAAACTTTTGCCCACCAAAAGTAGGACGAAATTCAAGTTGAAGATGAAGTGTTGTATAATCAGAAGAACAAATGTTGATATTAAAAATCTCCACATTAAGGAAAATAGATAACCAATTATGAGTACTAAGCACTATATCCAATTGTCCTTCCACATGAGCTCTAGTACCTCTCCCTTGCTCTCATGTAAATGCATACCCCTTCATACCTACATTGATTAGCTTCGCATCTTCGATAGTAGTCTTGAAACCATTAATAAGAGATACAGGTTGAGGAACCAAACCTTTTTTTTCACTACTGGCAAGAATGTCATTAAAGTCTCCTATGCAACACCAGGGGAGATTAGAAGCAAAAGCCAATTTACATAATAAGTCCCAAGATTCTCGATGTTTGTGTCTTTCAAGGCATCCATAAAACCCACTAAATCGCTAATCCCTAAAATAAGAAGAAGAAACAACAACATTAATATAGTTAGGATAGAACCCCATAAGCCTAATACTTAATTCATTCTTCCACAATAAACAAAAGCCCACCCTTGTTATTTGATCTAGGCATAAAGAACAAACTATTAAAACCTAACTTTCTCTTAATAACTTCCATACAAGCCAATTTAACTTTGCATTCCATTAAGAAAATTAAACAAGGCTTAGTTATGGATACCAAATCCAAAAGTTCCTGAACTGTTCGTGGGTTACCAAGCCCATGATAGTTCTAACTCCAGAGATTCATAATGCTCGATAGGCCTAGTGACTAGGATCCACCTCCACAAGACTATCAAACCCTTGCCTAGAAATTTCGTTGGGCCCATTCTCCTTCAGAATTTGTTCCAAGCCTGAAGCATCTAGCCCGTTATATATTATTTTCCTTTTTGGATCCACAATAACAAGCATATTATCACTATCTCCCTCATCTATAAATTTCATATAATTCGAGCTAATCTTGCAGTTAGAATCACTTATCTTTCCACTCAATTGGGAACTACCTTTATCTGTGGGATTTTGTAACTGACCACCACCCGAAATTAAAGAACCCAGATTGCCTCTGCCTCCTAACTTATCGGGATAAGATTTGGGGTGTTGAACATGATTGGAAGTAACTACCAATCTCTCTCGAAGCCATTGCTCGTTGATCCTCACCACTTGCCTTCTCAACAATGCCCTAAGCCAAGCACCAAAAAGTTTCTCCACACTTTTGTTAGGGAAATCCATAAACTTTTTACAAAATTTTTCTAAATGGCTAATAAGGCCACAGAAAAAATAAAATCACGACAACCTTTCATACTTAAAGTTAATGAAGGACACATCTTATCCTAATTTTTGAATTTTCATTCTATAATTCATATGAAGATTGAAAGAGAAGAAATCCTTAAACATGACAGAACCAGAAAGCTCTTCTGTTCCCCCTTCTACTCCCTCTGTAATATACGATTATAAGTATGTGCCTACTAAGTCTGTTGCTGTTACCCTATCACCCCCCATCAACCAAACCACCCAGAAAAAAACCGACTACTTGTATGAATTTACTTACCTTCCTGAAGATCAAAAGATTGAAGAATCAAAATTCCCCCTGTTAAACCCTTATGATGCCTTTTCAAAATCCAAAATAAACTGGAAACAATCTTTTAAAGCTCTTGTGAACCGGCCCGCTTCCTCTATAAAAGAATATGTTCAAGCCTCCAGCTTTGATCAACACCATATACCAGCCTCTCAAACAGAACAATTTGTGACCTTAGAAATTCCTCCAGAATTTCTAAGAACTTGGCTAAACCAGGGATACACTCATATCCACTTTGGAGCTATAAGGTTAGGACTCTCCTACTATGGCAGAGCAGGGCAACCTGTTTTCTCTAGGATCGCTCTTTTGGATTCTAGATATAAACAATATCAACATGCTGTAATTGGGACCGTAGAAACATCTTTAAATGTTGGCTCAGTATTCTTTACATTTTTCCCAAATTATAATCTGACCCTTTCTGATCCCCATGCCTTAATAGCTTTAAAAGTCCAACTCCAAATCCTTGGTGCTGAACAAATTTCCACAGCCAAAGTAGCCACCCTTCACTACCAAATTGTCTACCGTCTCCAAAACCATGCTATCAACTTGTCACTACCATGTGTCCAAAATGATGCTTTGTTCATAAAAGCAGACTCTCATAATACTCCCACGTGCATTCACACACCCAAACAACTTTCTAGGAATGATTTGTTAAAATTATTCCCAGAAAAGTGGATCACCAATTATGAGAAGTTGCATGAGACAGTGGAGCCAATTCAAGGTACAGACCCTGTGCATATCAAAAGATCTGATGGATCAGTTGATACGATCTTTAGGAGAAAACAAGAGACTCCTACAGTTTTTAATACACAGTTCATGATCAATCCTTGGGATCCAGAAGATAACATCCCTGTAGCCTCTTTTGATAATTCTGGAAGACCAGTCTATGCTTTTAAGCGTAATGGTCACTGTTATTTTGATTATTGTGATTGTGATGATTGTTATGCTGCGTCCTACTCTGATGATGATGAGAAGAAAAAGAAAAAGAAGAAGTCTCCAGAAAAAAATAGTGAAAAGGAATTCAGAAGAAGATATGAAGATGGAGATTCGAGCATCTGCACTCTGGGACAACCTTCAGGAAAATATGATTATCTTGTATCATATTCTCCTCCTGCTTGGTACAAACCACCAGCTACTCAAAATATCCCTCCAGAACCTTGCAAACCTCGAATACCTCCTTCCCAACCAAAACCTAAGACAACTCCTCTCCCATGTTACAAAAAAGCTTTGAAATGGATAAGAAAAGAAAACTCAGCTGAGATTCAAAAGCCAAAGTCTTTACCCCAAATCTATATGTTCCAACCCACAGATTTTCCTCCTTTAGCCAAAGAAATAAAAAACCAAATTACCATGCAACCTTTTATCTTGGAATCAAATATTGTTGATGCAGATGGCAGACCTAGACAAACAACTCTGGCTGAAGCAGTAATCAACTGGCAGACACAAAATGCTTGTGCTCAAAATCAAAAATTGAAGCTTATTGAAGAAAAGATTGATGGAGTTGCTGAACATATGAATTTGGCAGAAAAAAAAGTTCCAGGCCTTTGAAAAACGGATGACAGCCGTTCATACGGAATTACAAAGGCAGATAGAGATGAAGCACCAGGAACTTATGCGAATTATCAGCAACAAAGGCACATTGAATAACATTTCAATGAAAGAAACAGAAATTTTAAACTTGAAAGCCCAGGTTGACCAACTTGAAAAGGATCTTAAAAGAAAGAAAGAAGAGTTGTCCTCACAAACCTCTTCAAAATCCTTCTCTCCAGATCCTTTGGGTCTTTTGTACAGCCCTTATTCAATTCCCAGTTCACCATACACAGCTTCTTCCACCCAATCTTTATTTCCTGCACCAACAGCCCCCTTGAATATTCCTCCAAATTTTCAAGGATTCAAATCCTCATAAAAAATCCCCTCTCAAACATAGTCCTCTGATGAAACAACAGCAAAGAAAGGAAAAACAGTCCATTTCTCTCAAACTGAGAAACCTAAAACAACACCTTCTGAATCATTACCAAAAAATACCTCACCAACCTCATCACCAAAAGAGCCAGAACACCCTCTAATGATGGTGAACCCTATCTCTTCCTTTTTGGAAAAATGTGCTGAAAATGTCATGCCCAGCTTTTCAATTGAACCTGATTCAAAAGAAAGTCTATCTTCTGAATCTTCAGAAAGTGACTCTGATTCGGATTATGAAATACCTTACCAATTGATGGCTGATGATGCTACATCTTCTAGAGGACCTCAAGTTGAAGAAGTTGATGAGCCAGAAGAAGAATATGAACAGCCCAGGACACCGCAGCCAAATCCGCAGACAAATTTCAAAAAAAATATCGGAAATTACTTCACCCTGGATGATGTTCCTCCTTCACAATACAGGAATAGATTTCTGGAATTTAGAGCATGGATAGCTGGACAAATGCTTATTCCTGGAACAGAAATCAGGGTTGTTATTGAAACATTTCTTGCAAAAATGGTGGGAAAGCTAGCAAACTGGTATGCTTCTCTCAATGCTTATGCTAGAACTCAGTTGATGGATGCCACATCACCGGAAGATTTCCTAGGACTCTTGCATTATGAGTTCTTAGAAAAATGGGATGATGATCTTGAAGTTGCACGAAAGGAGTATTACCAGATGAAATGTTGTTCACTACAAAGGAAAGATCTAGAAAGACATTTCCAAAATATGTCTACTAGATTTTACCTGTTAGGAGGCACTGCTAATCCTGATTTAAAACAAGCTTTTTTGGCTTCTATTCCTGAGATTCTTGCCTCTCGAATGTTTTCAATCCTTCAACAATCAAATTACAAAGTTGGAGATGTGCCAATGGGACATTTGTATCAGATCATGATTCAGGCTCATACACAGTTATGTGATCAAAGGAAGATGATTAAACTGTATCTGGGCAGTAAGAAGAATCCTTTGGGAAAACTCTCATGTGATAGGCCTGATTTGCAGATCAAATGCAAAGATATTGATGTTTGTGTCTGTCCATCAAAGAAGAAGAAACATTTTTTCAAACTAAAGAAGAAAGGGAAAAGATCCAAGTTTAAGAAGTGGAAGTATTACAAGAAGAAAAAGTTCCGTGGCAAAGAAAAAACTGACAGATGCTACATCTGTGGAAAAAAGGGTCATTTTGCAAAAAGCTGCCCTTCAAAAACAAAGAAGACTGAGCAAATGATTCAACAAATTCAGCAGATCACTAAAGTAGATTTGAATGATGCTGATCTTGAGTCTCTCTTTTCAGAAGAAGAAGAAGCTTCACCAGAATGTGTTTTTGCTATAGGCCAAGAGACAGACTCAGAAATTTCCAGCTCTGAAACAGAGTCCTGGAATGACCAGTTCTTAATTGGTGGTGATAACAGAGACATGATAGCCCTAACTCATGAAAAACACCCAATACCTTTGTTCCTTATCCAAATTTACCCAACCAGTTATTCCAAACCCGTAAAACTTGTGGCCTTGATCGACACTGGAGCCAAAACTACCATTCTCAACCCAAAAGCCTTACCTAAAGAATGTTGGAAACATCATTCTGAGTATTTCTCTACAGCTAATGGAGAATTACTTGAAACTAGCCTTAAAACCAGACACCCAATAAAGATCCAATTCTTTCCAAATTGTTACACCTGGACCCATGTTCTTGGATCCTCTTTACCTGGAAAAGATATTGTCATTGGCTTTGATGTCTATTGGAAGATGAAAGACTTGAGAATTCTTCCAAATGGACTCAAGTTCAAGAAATACTTTCAACCATTCACCAATATTTCATCTATCCTTTTTGTTGACCAAACCATTTCTCAACCAAACCTTCAAACTATTCATGAGTTATTATTGAAAGAATGCAGTGCTCAGTCTCATACAGAGTTTCTTAAAAAATGCTCATCACCATTGTGGAAAAATGAGGAGTTCTTCATCTCCTTACCTTTCAAACAAAATGAAGACGTCAACCCAACAAAGGCAACTCATCCAGGAATGACTCCCTCTGATCTTAAATTGGCAATTGAAGAATGCAACCAATTGGAAGACCAAGGCCTGGTTACTCCCACAAAATCAGAATGGGCATGCCAAGCTTTTTATGTAAACAAAAGATCAGAACAAGTTCGTGGGAAGAAAAGATTGGTGATCGACTATCAGCCTTTGAATTTCTTCCTCAGGGATGATAAATTCCCTTTGCCAAAAATTTCCTCATTATTTGCATTTTTGGCGGGAGCTAAAATCTTTTCAAAATTTGACTTGAAGGCTGGATTTTGGCAACTTGGAATTAAAGAAGAAGACAGATACAAAATGGGCTTTTGTATTCCAAATAGACACTATCAATGGAATGTGCTGCCTTTTGGACTCAAAGTAGCCCCATCACTATTCCAGCGGGCTATGACCAAAATCTTTGAGCCCATCCTCTCCAGCGCCCTTGTTTATATTGATGATATTCTTTTATTTTCTGCAGATATAAAAGCCCATGAGAAACTGCTCCAACAGTTTGCTACTCTTGTACGACATTATGGTGTCATGCTTTCACCCACCAAAATGTTCATTGGCCAAACAGAGATAGATTTTCTTGGAATGAAATTCAAAGAAGGGAAGTATCTTCCAGGTCCTTATGTTGCAACAGAACTGGATAGATTTCCAAAAGAGAATCTTTCTGTCAAACAAATCAGACAAGTTCTTGGCATTATCAATTATCTCAGGGATTTTATTCCTCACTTGACAAAGAAGACAACCCCTCTCAGAGCTCTTCTAAGAAAGAATCCTCCACCATGGTCCTCAGAACAAACAGAAGCTTTTGAACAACTCAGAACTTGCACAAAGAATCTTCCTGATCTCCAGATTCCCTCCACAGGAAAAAGAATTCTTCAAACAGATGCAAGTGATCAATTTTGGGGAGCTATTCTTTTAGAGGAGGATGACAATAAGAAAAAATGAATTTGTGCTCATGCCAGTGGAAAATTCACAGATGCAGAATGCCATTATCACTCAACCTTTAAAGAGGTCTTGGCAGTTAAATATGGCATAAAAAAGTTCGAATTCCATCTAATTGGTCATCATTTCAAAGTTGTGATGGACTGCTCATCATTTCCAAAAATGCTTGAATTCAAAGGAAAGACTCTGCCCCATCCTCAACTCCTCAGAATGAAGGAATGGTTCAGTAAGTATGACTTTGAAGTAGAACACATCAAAGGGGAGGATAACCTGTTACCAGATCTTTTAAGCAGACCACCTTTCTCTTGTGAAAAACCCTTTCAGCTAAAAGTTCTTCCCATGATATACATGTATCAAACTATTAATGCCAACTTTCTTGAAAAAGGTATTCCTCCATCCTTACCATCACACATTTCCATGACCATCCTTAATCAAAAGGCAAGAGCTCAAATTTTTGAACTTCAATCCGGATTAATCAGAAAATATGGGACAGATTTCTTTCACAAATTAGGATTTCATCCTATCTATCCTTTCACCTGTATTTTCAGCTTCCTAAACCAAAGTCCTGAAAAATAATTTTATTGGCCTCCTGAATTATTAATCCTGTTTTGGTATCTTTGTCATCTATATTGGATCTCATTTGATCTTCAACCATTAAAGCTTGCAAGGTATATCAGCCTGCTTGAGAAGAACGAAGGTCTGAATCCACATTTGTCAACATTTCTCAAATGGTTCCAGAATTTGTCAAGATGGAAATCCTATTTGACAAATGAAGCTTATACTCAACATGTGGCACCTCCTCTCGAATGCCATACTATCATCACCTTCAAAAGAACTTTCTTCAAGGCTAAAGGTGTTTTCACTGATGTACCATGTTTCAATATCTATGGGACTTATAGACACTCAATGATGCACTATATCACCATAGATACCACAGATCCTTCACCATGGAGAGAATTTCAAAGACACATGTTTGAGAAAAATGGTATTATTCCAAAGGAGATATGGCCAAAGATATCTGATGATGCCCCATGGGAAATATTTCCTCCTGATTATGGGAAACAGCTGTTAGCAGACAAGAAATATTGGGAAAAGACACAAAGGACTACATCAATCCCGTCTCACATGCAAATTGATGATCCTTATCAAGCCAGCTCATCCGATCCTTATCAAGACAACCCATCTGATCCTTATCAAGCCAGCTCATCTGATCCTTATCAAGACAGCCCATCTGATCCTTATCAAGCCAGCTCATCTGCAGAACAGATATGGTTAAATTCTTTCAAATCAAATAATTCAGAAGACCCACGTATGCCAATAGCAGGACACTCACAGGATCCTGATGAAGACTTTTACCATAATGAAGACAGTGTTGAAGATAAGAACTTATGCATAAACTGCCTCCACATACCAGTAAAGTTTGATGGATCAACATTTACATATTTTCCCACAAAATTTCTGATTTCTGTTGTTATACGTTCAAACATAAAATCGGAAGGAAGATCATAAACCTGTAACCACATCTGGGTGGTAAACAATGGAATCTGATTGTGACTTTTACCACTCTCTTTTGCACTCAAGAGGAGTAAATGATGGTCAAATGTCCACGGTCCACCCTCAATGACTCTCTCGATATCCATCTTATAGAAAAATTGAAACAAGAAGAAGTTATCATTTAGGGTTGTAATGTACATACCCTTGACAAGTCTCTATAGAGATGTCAGTGTATTCTTCATTGCTAGGACATTGATGATTTTATCGATCAAGAATCGACCAACTAAACACAATTTCTCATCTTCTTGTTATCGAGCCTTTTCACTTTCGAATAATCCTAAGACTGGTCCAAACTCTTCTTCACCCAGCACCATTTTCTTATATAACTACTCATCATACAGCCGATTAGAACTAGAACTAGCCATGATGTTAGACGAAAACAAAGAATTGCTTTTGAAGAAACAAAGAAGCAAAATAATACCTATCAGAAGATAGGACTATAAAGCAAATATGTCATTTGACAAGGTAATAAAAAAGTCAATTCTAAGACGTTATAATGGTCAAATATATTTAATTTATATATTTTTTAAAATTTTAATATTCAAATACCAAAATTATTATTATTATTATTGTTATTGTTTTCCTGAATCACCAATTTAACGATATAGCGGTATTCTGTTACTCTATGAGAACATGATCCAAGGTATATGGGAAAAAAATATTTAAATTTATTGTAAAAAATTTCTTTTGTGCAATGCTGCGTCTCGCCGCATTTGTGGATGGGCCCCATGGAACGTTCTTCACCACTCAAAATAATTAAATAAGAACAAATCCTGACCATCCACCTATGTCATCTATTCTTTTATTTTCCAACTTGCAGTCCCATCCACTATCCTATCATCTTCAGATCATTGAGCGAAAAAGGTCTTTTCCAATACATTTTACTTTTTTTTTTTCTTGGAAGTTAATTAATTAGTTCTACTTGGAAGTTAATTATTTTTTTTAAATTTAAAAATTATATAATTTTAACATTAATAAAATATATAATAGAGATAGTTATTTTCTTTTAAATCAATAATATGAATCAAATTTTATATCTTATGATGTTTTTTGAAAAGAATTATCACTTAATTATTTTATTAAATTATTTTTTTAATTGAGGAAAATTATTAATTCATAAATATTTTGATAGTAGCTATATTATTGAAATTTATTAACCAAAAAAATTATAGATGTTACCATAAATTAAAAAAAACAATTAAATGACTAAATATAATATTTTCTTAACATATCTTTTACTTAATTTATCTTTTTGTTTGAGAGATCGATTAATTTATCTTCAATTAAAACAACTGAAATAATTTTACTAAAATTAGATAGTTTAGATAAAGATGCACAATAAAAAGGGGGTTGTTTGTAATAATGAAAGTGATCTTATTTTGGTATAATGAAAAAAAAGAAGTGAATTCATAATTTGGGATGGCCGAGTTACATTTTTATTATAATCAACTAAATTTAATAAGATAAAAAAAACTAATTTATTAATAATAGATTGGTGTGTAAAAAATTATTATATTTTCTTAATTTTGATTATAATAAAAGTAAAATTATAGCTAGTATTTATGGAATGAATATTTTCTGAAACACTAAAAAAATGAAAGATAACTACTTTACTAGTGGGATGAAATAGTACTAAACTTTCTGTATCATTAAAGATTTTTTTGTTTTATTTTAAACATTGTCATCTTAAAAAGCCATAATTAAGTTGACATAATATTTAAAAATTAATGGAAAGCTAAAAGAATTTAAAATAAGTAATTATAAAAAATCATTCAATTGGGTAATAAAAATTATTTTCATTTAAACAACATGTCAAATTTGAATTGTAATATATACAATTATATTATATAATTGTTGAGAGATGTTTATTATTTTTGTGATGTCATTCAAGTCAAATTAAATTAATTAAAATTTAATAAGTTCTAAATAAAAATGGTTGCACGCACACATACGCACATACACGTATACATAAACATATGCATATATATATATATATATATATATATATATATATATATATATATATATATATATATATATATATATATATATATACATGCATGCATACTTGCATACACGGATGTGAGCCCCCAACCCTTGCTCTATGGCTGTTTAAGGTTATCCCACCTTTAAACATAATCAAACATCATATAATACTAACTCAAGCTTTTATTAAACAAATACCAATATTTTGACTACTCAAAATTAGAAAATATATAAGTTTGCACTTGTTAAGTGCTCCTCGATCTTGTCGTATGATAATTACTTAGTTTTGGATGATTGTCTCAAGTCTCAACCTGACCCCTTTAGGACATTACACCCGAACCTGACGGATAAAAAAATAATAGCTAAAACAATTTTAGAAATATAGGTTAATTTTAATACAATAACTTCCAAACACATGGAAACTATTTTCAAATTATTATTATTATTATTATTATTATTATTATTATTTTGTAAATAGAGAGGTTATATGATATAATCATTAACGGACTATACAATAAGGAGCACTGGAGCAATTCTTTATTTTTAAATCGATAATGGTAGAATTTGAATCATACATCTCAATGCCCTTGAAGAGAAGTTACTATTTTACTATTCCTTCACTTGCAGAATTCCAATTGTTTTAAAGACAATAGGAATAATGCTAATGTCATTGTCAATTTGCAGAAAACACCTGGTTGAAGCTAGTTCCATTTTATACTTTAGTTTCTTTCTTATTGCTAATAGTGGAAAATTGGATTTTGGATAATCTGACCAATAAATTGGAAATTCAAGTTGATTTGGATTGGACCATTATGTTTGGAACTACATATTAGTCTTTGTGGCAACATAGAAATACAATGTCATTCAATGACGAGGTTGGGGTACCTCGAGATTTAGTGCCATTTATTATCTTAAAGGAGCATAGTTTTGTTAATGCTAATGCTCATTTAGTCACTACACGCAAAGGCAAATCGGAGAAGCTGATCAGCCGGAGCCCTTCCATACATTCGTGGTTGAAACTAAACATAGATAGATGTCTCAAAGCAGTCCACTAGATGCAGGGTTGCTACTGGAGGCGTCCCATAATGGATGCTGGCAAATGTTATTGTAAAATTTATAGTGCTTTTATTACAAATTTAAGAAGTTGTAATGTGCTGGCAACTGAATGTTGAAGTTGTAGTTGCCTTCCCTAATGAAAAATAAAAATTAACTAGAATATTCTTCTCTACAAATACTTTTCTCCAATACATACATACATACATACATACATATATATATATATATATATAAAACATCTGTGGAGCTGGAGCGAGAGAGGGATCATAATCCCCACCTCGAAAGGGCACCAACCCTATAGTTGGAACAATCTAGCCCTAGGCGAGTTGGCATTAGGGTTGTAATCGAGCCGAGCCAAGCTGAATAATTGAAAGATTGGGTTTGGCTCGACCTAATAAAAGCGAGCTCTAACAGAGCTTAAGCTCTGTATCTTTAGAAATTTTGTGTTTGAGCTCGAGCTCAGCTTGAGATTGTCAAACTCGGGCTCGGCTTGTTTAAGCTTGTTTATGTTAAACTCGAGCTCATTCATTTAAAATCTTGTTTATTTGAAAGCTCAAACTCATTTAAAAGCTCGTTTGTTTAAAACTTGATTATGAGCTCGTTTGTTTAAAGCTCGTTTAAGGCTCAATTTTGAGCTCGTTAAGCTTGTAACAAGCTTGATAATTATAAATAATAATCAAAATTTAACATTAATAAAAGTAATATCTTAAAAAACCTTACAAACAACCCATCTAAACAAACTAAAAAGTACTAACAGAACAACATAAATATAAAATTACAATCTTACAATCCAGAATAAGAAATTTAATGTCTACATTTAAATGGATAAAACAAATAAATAGCAATTTCACCATCTTGTAACAAACCTATTAATCCTGCAAAAATAACAACAATTAAAATTCTTCAATATTAAGAAATGCATACAATAACAAATTAAACAAATTAATACAACTACTTGCACACTAAACCTGAAGAAAAAGCCATTTGCATATCAAACCTCAATAAAATGCAATCTTCACAAGGTAGGTATTTTAATCTCTTTAATATCCTCTTGATCCTATTAAAAATCAACAGCATAGCAATATAAAATTGACAATATAACAATAAACATTATTGAAAATATAAATATAAATATATATATATATATATATATATATATATATATATATATATATATATATATGAACCAAACAAGTAGTAACAAATTGAATGCCTTTGAAAAAGAATAAGCCTTTTCAGATTATATAACACCTATATTAATGACAATGGCTTAGAAAAGTAAAACCCTTTTTAGCAAAAATTAATAAAGTAATTAAGTATCTTAAACCTTAAATCAAGCTTAACATAAACCTACTGACTCCTTTAATTTAAAAAAAAAAAAACCTAAAATACTAAAGGAAAAAAACCATAAAAAATTCTAAAAACAACAATAAATCACCGAAATTGAAAGTTAGAGGAAAAGAAGAAAAAAACTTTACATTTTGGAGAGCTTGTTAGGAGCACCACCGGTAACCTTAGCAACGCGGAAGAGAGAAAGTTCATTGTTGAGATCCTTTAACTGATTCAAAAGCTCCGCCTTTATCTTCTATCTCAGCTCATGAACCTCTTTTCAAATGATTTAAAAGCTCCGCCTTTGTCTTCTGTGTCAGCTCATAACCTCTTCTTTAACTGATTCAAAAGCTCTGCTTTTTTCTTTTGTCTTAGCTAATGAACCTCTTCTTCAACTGATTCAAAAGCTCTGCCTTTGTCTTCTGTCTCAGCTCATGAACCTCTTCTTCAAGCACAACAATCTTCTTAAGATGAAAACCACCTAGGGCAGGAAGCAGCGACAGCAGCAGAGAAAAAGGGGTGGGTGTGCGAACTATGAAATGAAACAATTAGCTTAAAGATTATGTGACATTAGGTAAGAAGCTTTTTGTGTTTTTGACATCAAAACTACGTAATTTTGATATGCAACTACGTAGTTCTGAGTGTTGAGGTTATATAGTTGTATTATTATAGATTATAATTTTTTTGAACAAATATATCAGTTATAATTAATATTATATTTATGTAATTAGTCAAATATGATATTTATTTAATTAATTATTAATTTAAATTTAATTATTTAGTTTTAATATCGATATTAATTTAAAATATAAATATTTGTATTTTTTGGTTTTGACATTTAAAACTACGTAGTTATATTATAAAAGGGATATGCACACTTGAGCTTTAAGTAGGTGTAACTTACGGCCTCGATTGAACCACAGGGCCCATAATATATCAAATTGAAACTGAATTAGAGCTCCATAACAAAACTAAAGAGTGACTCTATAGTAGTCCAACTTTATGCCCAAATTCCATTGTTTAGGGTCCTTAAAATTCAATTTAAAGTTTATTCCTCTTTATTTTTGGATTTTTTGGTCTTTTTTTCCTTTTTTGCTTTAGGGTTTTTCCTAAACACTATTTATTTGCCTCATTCAGTTGTTTTGGGATGGTTTTGTTAAATTGATTATTTAGAATTATTATTTTTTTCCCAAATTTGGTATTTTTATGAATCAATAAATTATTGGATGCCTATTTTCTGGTATTTGTGCACAAATCAACAGGCTGTAGAAGGTTGCTAGATGGTCAATTCTTTGCGATTCAATAGCTTGCGACGTTTATCATTTTTATCCTTTTACTAGACTTCCGCTATGTCAATTTAATTATTTAATTTTAATATCGATGTTAGTTTAAAAGATAAATATTTACAAATATAATTATATAACTTATACTGTGATTAGATAATTGGAAACTATGTGATTGTATAGTTAGATATTTAATTATTTAAATATATGTAGTTTACATTGTGATTATATAAATATAATATACATTTTGATAATTTGAAGGTTATTTGTGATTTTAGGTTTTAACAATTAAAACTATGTAGTTTTGATATGAAACTACCTAGTTTTGAGGTTATATAGTCATATTACTTTAGATTATATATTATTTAATATCAATTATAATTAATTTTATATTTACTTAATTATTCAAATATGATATGTATCTACTTAATTGTTAATTTAAATTTAATTATTTAATATTTCCCCAATATTAATGCTAATACTAATACTAACTTATAATTACATAATTTTTATTTCACTTAATTATTTTTTTACTACATATTTAATTAGTATTGTATTGTATAATTTTTATTCTTAATATTAATCGTAATCTACATTAAAAAAAATGATGTGATTTTATCATAAATGTATAATCATGTCATATCTAATATTTTTATATTAGTTAATACTAATTTAATTAGTATTATCTTTACTTAATATTAAATTAACATTATAGAATATTTACTTAATAAATTATATTATCTTTATTTAATATAAATATTTAAATTAAATTATGCATATTTAGTGCTACCACATAATGTTAATATTTAAATTAACAAACTAATAAACAAACTTTTATATATATATATATATATATATATTCAAGCTTGTTTACGAGTCCGTTCGCGAGTTTTGTTTACGAGCCTTGTTTGCGAGTCCTGTTCACGACCCATTTGCAAAACTCTTAACGATATTGTTTGTGAGCTTAAACCAGTTAAGTATTAAGATATTTGGGTTCGACTCGTTTATTTTACAAGCCTCAAAATTTTATTTAAATTTGACTCGTTTAACATAATGAATGAATTCAAATGAACTTTTATCGAGCCGATCTTTTACCGCACTGAATTCCGAATAGTTTGGGAGTGGCTCTTTTCGTTTACAATTTTAATTGGCATCAATCATTTTTTAATCTAGAAGAGTAGTGCCCTTGGAACTTAAACCAATGAACTTCAAAATTAATATCCAATAAAAATACAGATATAATTGGCTGGCCAGCACTATATATATATTAAAGAAGACAAAAACAAAGAGGTTCTGTGACGCTGAATTCACCACCGCTCACTTTCTTCTTCTTTCTTTCTTTTTTTTTTTTTAAATAAAAAAAAACAAATTATTATCCTTCGAATGTAGGCAACCCACGACAGATTCCAAACTTCTTGGTGCAGATGCAGGCCCCTGTTTTATTGTTTATGTTTTTTTTGTTGCAATTATGTGGTCATTAAATTATTGTTTAAGGGTAGGTCCTAACTTTTGTCCTCAGTATTTAATTATGTAATTAATGATTAATTAATTAATTAAAAAAATATATCTAGCAAACCCTCAAGCTTAGTCGTCATATGAGAATAGCCTTAAAGGTTATTGATTGTTTATCCCCACTCAACATTAAACTATTATTGTTTGGTATCAGATGGTCTGTTTATTATCAATTGGTTTATTTTTTTCCCCTCAATTAATTAATTTTGAATAATTGGTGCCCTAAATAATAAATAATTAAAAGGTATTATAAGTTAAAACTTTATACTCCCTCTATTCCTTTTTAATTGTTGTTTAAGTATTATGCATATATGATAACCCATATTAGTATCATATTATAATAATGGATATATTCTCCCAAAAAGAATGATTACTTGAATAAGAAGAAAACTCAATAAGAAAATCTATTTCAATTAGAAAGGTTACTCTACAAAGAAAATATTCTCCTCTCCTAAATAGGGCAATCCTACAAGACTAAAGAATCATATTCCTAAAACGTTTGAGCAATATCTTCTCCTATAAATACATCTCATGAAATCTTATGTCATTCATGTTCTCATCATACAACATCATCAAGACATAATTTCATCATTCCATCACCTCATCATCACCAAGCAATCATCCTTTGCTCATTTATTCTTTATTCTCTACTCTATTATGTCTATTTACTTTATTATATTTTTCCTCATACCGTTACTGACTTAAGTTTTGAAATATTTATGGGGAAACCCCACCCTTTTACCCATTCTCCTCGTCCATACAGGTTCCATAAGCAAAATATCAATTCGAAGTTATCAAGTGGCGCCATTTGTGGAAAAAAGATCAAATTCAATTCCGAATTATCTTTACTTGTTTGGAATTTAGCTCGATCATTCAAGGAAAGCAGCCAAATCAAACTTTCGATCGTGAAAAATTCCAATTTAGTCATCAATAATAAATTCAGATTAAAATGTTGCAGAGATTATTCTTTCCTATCATTACTACAAAATCCACTCCGCATCGCAAGGTTACAACAGTGGAAGGAGCAATAAAAGAAAGGGTAACGATAAAACGCTGCATAAGGTTTTACAAAGTTAAGATTCTATGATGGTCTGTCCAAGTCCGAATATCAAGGATTCCGGACATCTAAGTCTGAGCATCAAGGATTCCGGTCATCTAAGTCCGAGCATTAAGGATTCTAGGCATTTAGGTCCGAGCATCAAGGATTCCGGGCATCTAAGTCCAAGCATCAAGGATTCCGGACATCTAAGTCTGAGCATCAAGGGTTTCGGACATCTAAGTCTGAGCATCAAGGATTTCGGGCATCCAATTCCGAGCATCCAATTCTAAGCATCAAAAGTATGGGCATCCAAGTTCGAGCATCAGGGATTCCGAGCATCAAGGATTCTGAGCATCCAATTCCGAGCATTAAGGATTCCGAGCATTCAAGTCTGAGCATTAAGGAGTTCGGGCATCCAAATTCGAGCATTAAAGATTCTGGGCATCCAAATTTGAGCATTAAGGATTCCAGGTGTCCAAGTCTGAGCATCAAAGGAGTCCGAGCATCCAAGTCCGAGCATCCAAGGAGTCCGAGCATCCAAGTCCGAGCATCCAAGGAGTCCGAGCATCAAAGAGTCCAAAGCGTTCAAGTCTAAACATATGGAGTTTAAACCACGCACAAGGTGCCAAGGAGTATAATATACTCAAAACTCAGACAGCAACATAGACGTTCTTGGATAGTCAAATTACATCAACACCACAGATTAAGGAAAGAGCTTCAAATACTCCATAACAACTAGACAATTTCAACGAATATAAATATTCGTTACTTCAAGAGGCGAAACAAGAGCATTACAACCAAGATAAGTTTGTTTCCTAATTATTTATTTTCACATCCATTTTTCTTAAATTATTATCACATGGATGGATCATTAATTGAGATGGATCAAGCGATCCCGAGATTCTCATTCTTTTATTGTCTACTGTTACAGTAAAACAATACAAATGTATATGTTACCATGAGCACCTCAACGTCGATACTCATGAGTATCAATAAAAAAAATCATCATGGCCTTTAGGAACTTGATCCAACTGATAATCTTGGAGTTGTATATTTAAACGGTATATTTTCGTGAAGTTGGATATTTACAAAATGCCAATAAATTGGGCACACACAAACTTAGGCAGCATCTTCAAAGACAAGGTCAGTCAAGCAACAATTGAAGTAAACAACGAATATAAATATTTGTGAATTCGAAAGAGGGACAAGAGTACATCAGGAGATAAGTTTCTCTTGATATTATTTAATTTATTTATTTTCGCAGCTTATTTATTCTTATATGAACATTTATAACTCGTCACACAAGCATGCTCACACATCTACACATAGATGCTCGTCCATATATACATGATTATTATTCATGCAAAATATATATCAATTACATTTGATATATTTATTACACAAGGACTGACCATCAAATGAGATCGATTATACGATCTCAAAAATACTGTTCTTTTATCTATTACTACAGATAAGGAAAACGTATTTATTAAAGATGCTACTTTAAGCACCCATCAGTCCAAACAATCGGACACTTTGATCATCTCACTCGACATCAACATGCAAAGTTTGTTAAAAGATATTAGACACATTAAGAGGCAACTCTAAGGTGAACAAGCACTCAATCATACTTATACAATAAATGGTGGTTCCCACCAAAGCTAGATCAAACAACACTTGGGCAAATCTTACTCTATCTCAGATCATTAAAATTTCAGAGAATATCCAACAAGGGAAATTCAAGAATGGAGTCAAGTATATCTACCACATAACTAGATAAATCAAAAGGCAATTCTAAGACATTTTAGCCAGTGTCACACATTATCCTCTATTTTAGAAGTGGTGTAACATTGACCCTTCACTTAAATCACAAATGCTCATCTCATAATTCAGATTGGGCAAACCCAAATTTGGACCTTTAAAACCCCCTTCCATCATTTTTAAACACTCTCACTAAATTACTATCCCATATTATGGAGCCCAGATTGAAAGGGCTTAAAGTCACCACTAGGATCCCAACATCCTATCTTTTGCTAAAATACTACCAACAATAAATGCTCAGAAAAATAAACATCTGCAGTAATATTGTCTAGACTCAACGTCAATCATTTTTTTGACTAGGTAGCTGCCATCAAAAGAGTTACTAAAGTTCATGAACCAAGTAACATTATATGGCACTCGAGCCGCACTTCTAATGCACCGAGACTATACGACACTTGGATCGCACTTTTAATGCATAAAGATTAAGTCCAGTGACTGAAGCTGACACCCTTAGGTCACTTCTGTAATACTAAGGTTCTGAGCATGTAAGCCTCGTGTCCTTGCACCGAGCATGTAAGCCTCGAAGTATCTAAGTCCAGCGACTGAAGCTGGCACCCTCAGGTCACTTATGTAGTATTGAGGTTCCAAGCATGTAAGCCTCGCGTCCTTGCACCAAGCATTTAAGCCTCAAAGTATATAAGCCCAGTGGCTGAAGCTGGCACCCTCATGTTGCTTCTGTAGTACTGAGGTTCCGAGCATGTAAGTCTCGTGTCCTTGCACCAAGAATCTAAGCCTCGAAGTATCTAAGTCCAGCGACTGAAGCTGGCACCCTCAGGTCACTTTTGTAGTATTGAGGTTTCGAGCATGTAAGCCTCGCGTCCTTGCATCAAGCATCTAAGCCTTGAAGTATTCAAGTCCAGTGACTGAAGTTGGTATCCTCAGGTCGCTTCTGTAGTACTGAGGTTCCGAGTTCGTAAGCCTTGCATCCTTACACCGAGCATCAAAACTCCAGTGACGACTGGTTCTGTCATTTTATTTCCATTATGGGTTAATCTTTTACCCCAAAGCATTTTTATTACAGGTTTTATGTACTCAAGTCTAGCTGGCACTTCAAACAATGTTCTTATATGATGATTTTAAGACTCAGTACCGAGCTCTATCTTTTCTTGTGACTGAGGTTAGCCACCTTAACTCACCCTTCCATATCAGATATAGTTACTCAAGCAGTCTCTCTCTCTAAACAGATATAATGACATTTTCCATTATCTTATGGACTTGGATACATCGGACATAAATGTCCGAATAGACTTTTAGGGGGGACTCTTGATAACCCATATTAGTATCCTATTATAATAAGGGATATATTCTCCCAAAGAGGAGGATTACTTGAATAAGAAGAAAGCTCAATAAGGAAGTCTATTTCAATTAGGAAGACTACTCTATAAAGGAAATATTCTCCTCTCCTAAATAGGGCAATCCTACAAGACTAAGGAATCATATTCCTAAGAGGTTTGAGCAATATCTTCTCCTATAAATACATCTCATGTCATTCATGTTCTCATCATACAACATCACCAAGACATAATTCCATAATTCCATCACCTCATCATCACCAATCAATCATCCTTTGCTCCTTTATTCTTTATTCTTTACTCTATTATGTCTATTTACTTTATTATATTTTTTCTCATACCGTTACTGACTTAAGCTTTGGAGTGTTTATGGGGGAAACCCCGCCCCCTTTACCCATTCTCCTCATCCATGCAGGTTCCACAAGTAAAATATCAATTCGAAGTTATCAATATAAAATAAGCAATGTAATTAATATATGTGTAAAATACTATACTACCCTTATAATAATTTCCTCAACCAATTATTAGTCTTGTATATTCCTAAAAATAGTGTATGTATAAATAGGGATATGATAGAAAAAAGGTAGTTAAAATACATTGGTAATTGAAAACGTCAAATAAATTGAAACAAAAAATCCAACTTAAAATGAAAATTAAAAAGAAAAGGAGTGAGTATTTCATTGCTTCCGATTCCAAGTTAATGAATTAAAGTTTCTCTTCTTCTCCTTCTTTCTAGAAAAAAAAATTACGTACTTTAAAAGATTAAGCCGTGTTTATAAGAATGTAGCCGAGTTAAGTTGACTCTTAAACTATTTGGAATTAGCTTAAAATCGATTCAATTACTATTAAGTTGAACTCAAACTACTCGAGTAGGTCGTCGAGTTGAACTCGAGCTCAAACTCTTTAATATTTGACTAAATAAGCTCATGAGTCTAATTAAATCTATACATATTTGTTGTTTTACCTTTTGTTTCATTATAGGCTTAGTTACTTAAAAAAATTAAACTTTATGAGTTTTAATAATTTTAGCTTGTCTTTTTAAATTTTTATTTAAAAAATCTCAATGTTTACATGTTTTAACTATTTTAATACATTATTTTAAAAATTATAAAAATAATCATAAATTTACCTTTTAACAATTTTAATATATATTTTTAAGATTTATAAAAAAAATTGTTTCGGTATAAAATTATATTTGTTTAATCAGTATTTTAACATTTGATAAACTGTTGCAATTGTTTAATGTTGGTATAACATTGAACACTTTTTTATTTTTTTTAAAAAAGAGAATTTAACGAGTTTGTAAAAATTTCTCCTTAAAATATACTATTATAGGCGGCGAGGTCAGGCGCACACCCAAATGTTTGGCAACCACAACACTATGTGAGTACAGGGCCTACTAAGAAATATAAGATGGACTTAGGGCCCAAAATGGAGATGGAGTAGCCACTTGGATAAAAGTCAGGACACACTATACATCAACTGAATTCCATGGAGGTTTCTAGAAGTCATCTTCGGAGATCGGGTTTGAAAACTGGGTATGAGCTTTTGGAATACCCACCCAACCTTGCGGTTGGCCTCCGTGTGTGTTTCATATTTTATTATCTTTGATTATTAAATTATTTCCTTACTTTAAGGATTGTAATCATTTCCAAGTTTATATTTTAGTTCGAGTTTGCACATTAGTCTCATTTTATGCTTATAGCCCGACATACATAACAAATAAAACAAATAATAATAATTTACAACCACACATTCCCAATGAATGGGGGAAGGAATTAAGGATTACATCATTTTATGCAAAGAAACATAAAATAAACCATATATATACCAAAGATAAACTAATTAATTATATAAATAAAACCTCTTCAGAACTAATTAATGGAATAACTATTTGATGATTAAAAATCACCAAATAATTTCTACAATAAATACAAATTAGCCCCATCTCACAAAACAATAATATTATTGCACAAAAAAATTAACAAATAATATTCATGGGAAATGGAAATAAAATTACAAAATATTCCACAAAAAATCACAATAATATTTATACAATAATAATATTAAACAACATAGTAATAATGTATAAAATCAAGATATATAACAAAACAAACATAGGAATCATACAAATTATACAAAATAAGCATTAAAATCAAAACAGAATAGTGCAAGATTTTGATAAAGTGGTGACACCTCTTCAAAAAAGTGTCACCTCCTGACCAAGAGGTGATCTTTCATCACTGTAGCACAAAGGAGCAACGCCTCTATAAAGAGGCATCGCCTCTTCAACAGAGATAGAGACAAGCTACATTTCTTAGACTCTAAGAAACTCAAATATTCATGCAAATAAATGAAGATTAACATAAATATAAAAATATCAACAATCAATACTCAATCTTTTATGCAATTATACTTTACGTATGACCTCAAATAAGCAATGAAACTTAAGGGAACAAGCAAAAAAGTAATAAATCAAAGCTTTTGATGAAATAAAAAATTTAAAACTTAAAACAAGAGGGCTCTCACTGATTTGAATGAAGTTGATGTTCCTAACTAAGCCCTCAAAGCTTGGTTAGTTGACTTGGGTGCTTGGAATGTAAAGGAGTCCTCCTCCTTCTCAAGAAATTAAATCCTTTGGTCTAAAAGTCCCCTCCATCTTCCTCTTCTTTTCTTTCTTTTTTCTCTTTTCTCCTTTTCTTTCTCTTTCCAGACCAAAAATTTTTTGCTCCAAAAAAGTCCAAAAGTCCCCTCGTATGCCTCCCTCTCTCTTTTAAAGCTTCATTCACTTTTCTTTTTCAATTTTCCAAAACTCACTCACTCTCACCTTCCCCTCATCATTACCTATGCCTCCTCTGCTTTTTCCTCCTTTTTTTTCTTTTCTTTGGCATTAAAAAATACCTCAAATCAAAGTCTGGTAGACCTTAACTACTATCATTAATGACATTTAATACTGTATAGAATGGTTGCCTCTTCACCCAGGCCAAGTTTGCACATGTGGGCTAAAAGGCGATGGGCTTGGGCTTGAATTTGGTGTTTGGGCTTAGATTTGATATTTGGGCTTAGAGGCTTAATGTTTGGGGCTTTTGAGTCTATTTTAGAGAGGTTTTAAGCTTCTGTTGCATTCCAAACTCGTACTTTCTCATTATCAGGCTTTTGTTGCGGGCTGATCAAGCTGAATGTCCACATTATTTTAAAATAAAAATATAGTATTTTAGTTTGTTATAAGTTTGAAATTCCTTATATGATATTGAACTCTTTTTTTCACTTTAAAATCATAAATTTTACATTTTTAAATAATTTTAACACGTTTTTTTATGCAAGATCCATTTAAGTGTCATATGAGTGATTATCAATTTATAACAAATTGAAATATTATTTTTCATTTTAAAATAGTATATTTTAAGAAGAAAAATTTTACTAACTCATTAAATTTTTTTATTTTTAAATTTAAAAAGTTTGGTACCATATGAATATTAAACATTGCAATATTTTTATAAGATGTGAAAATACTTATTAATCAAATATAATTTAATATTGATCTAATTATCTAAAAATTCTAAATTTTACGAGTTTTAATAATTTTTTGATACATTTTTAAGAGAATGTGTAAAAATTGTACGATTTATGATTTTTTTTTATAAAGTTTAAAAGAAAGTGTTAGAATTGTTAAAAATGTAAAATTCAAGGTTTATTAAATAAAAGTTGGAAGAACATGCTAAAATTATTAAAACTCATAAAATTCAAAATTTTTTAAGTAATTAGGCCATTATTATACTTATAAAAATATCTTATCAAACCAAATTGAATTCAAACTTAAGTCAAGTTTAAATATTTTAAAACGTGTATATTCTAAAATTTTATATAATTGATTGAGTCAAGTTTGAGTATATAAATCATTTAATCGGAAATTGAACTCGAGCTTTAAAAAGAAAGACTTAATCAAATTCGAACTTTGAGTTTGAAAATTGAGTCAAACTCAAACTTGACAATGTGTTGATTTGACTTGACTTGATCAAACCCTTAATTGTATACATATCATTATAATTTGTGAATATTAGTTGAATTATCAAAAACAATTATTTTTTATCCTTTGCTAAAAATTTGAACTTTACCTATATATCCATCTCTTATAAATATCATACTTTCAATTCATACATTTTTATAAAAATTTAATAGAATGTACAAAAATTGACATGTAATATCTGCAGAATAAAATTCAAAGGGAAAAAGAGAGAATTCAAGGGAATTATGTTTTTTCATATATTCATTAGAAATGTTACACCCTTTATATACACACCAAATATTCCTATATATGGATAATTTAATTATACACGCTAATTAGAAATAGAATAACTTCCTAAATAAGAAAAAGATTTAATTCGTAACATATACAACTAAACCTTTGACTCACTTTAATACTCCCCCTCAAGTTGGTGAATGTATGTTAACCATTCCTAACTTGCCAAGTGAGTTGTAGACTATTCTTTCAGATACAACCTTTATAAGGATATCAGCTAGTTGGGTCTGAGAAGAAACAAACGGAAGATCAATTGTTCCTTAATTCAAATGATCTTTGATGAAATGTCTATCAACCTCCACATGCTTAGTTAGATCATGTTGAATCGGGTTATTAGCAATTGCTATGGCTGCCTTATTATAGGCTTCAGATGATTTAATCCCAGATCTTGCATAATTCGTTTTATTTAGAATAACTCACATACACTATGTGTCATTGCTCTAAACTCAACTTCAACACTTGACCTTGCTATAGTCTTTTGTTTCTTTCTCCTTCAGGCAACCAAATTCTTCCTAACAAATATAAAGTACCCAGATATTGATTTTCGATCAGTTTGATCTCCAATCCAGTTAATATCATTATAGTAAGCAATCTTATAATCCTTATTTCTCCCAAAAAATAAACCTTTACCTGAAGACGACTTCAGGTATTTTAGTACTCGGTGTACTGCTTCCATATGTTCTTTACTCGAAGAATGCATGAATTAACTTACAATAGTAATTGCATAAGTAATGTCTGGCCAAGTATGAGATAAGTAAATTAATCTTCCCACCAGCCTTTGATATCGAGCTTTATCATTTGGAGCCTAATATTCTCAGATTGATAATCCATGGTTGACTTCCATTGAAGTCTTGGTTGGCTTATAATCAAGCATGCTGATCTCTGTTAGCAAATCCATTACATATTTTCATTGATAAAGGGAAATTCCTTGAGTTGATCTTCCAACTTCAATCCCCAAAAAATACTTAAAGTTTCTTAGATCTTTGAGTTCGAACTTGGTTGCCAATTATTTTTGAAGGGTTGGTATCTCACTCGGATAATTTCTAATGACCACCGTATCATCAACATACATAATAAGAGCAGTAATTTTACCCGTCTTTTGTTTGATAAATAGTATATGGTCAACATCACTTTATTTATAATTGAGTTTTCTCATAAATGTCGAGAGTCATCCAAACCATGCTCGAGGTAATTGCTTGAGTCTGTACAATGCTCTTTTTAGTATGTATACTCGGTCAGTATACCTTATTCTAGGTAGTGGATCCATATACACTTCTTCTATGGTTCCCTTTAAAAAAGCATTTTTTACATCAAATTGATAAAGTGGCCAATCCAGGTTGGCAGCTAATGAGATAAGAACTTGGATGGTTTTCATCTTTGTTACTAGGGTAAATGTATCTTTTTAATTAATTCCATACTTCTGAGTATATCCTTTTGCTACCAACCGAGCTTTATATCAATTAATGCTTCCATTCGGATTAAGTTTTACAGTGAATATCCACTTGCATCTAATCATTTTCTTCCCTTTAAGAAGTGGAATAAGTTCCCATGTGGAGTTCTTTTATAATGCCTCTATTTCATCATCTAAGGCTTTCTTATAATCTAGATCTGCTAATGCGTCTTGCACATTACTCAAAATAGATACATTAGATAATTGATTTATAGTATATGCATGTGATTTAGACAAATGGATTACTGATATGAAATTATTGATAGGATATTTAGCTTTGGTTTTAAGGTCCGGATCATATTGCCTTTTGGGAATCCTTTTATTTATTCTAGAAGGATAATAAGGCTTGATATTTAAGGTTACTAAAGATGACGATTTCACTTTATTATGCACATCCAGGGTTTCATCAGCCTCTGGTGTTGTTTGGGAAGATGTACTATCTTGTGTAGTTTCAAGTTTGAGTAAGACATTTAGACTATTTTTAGTTATCTATCCAGGTGGGATTCTCAAACTTTTTGTCTGACCTTATGAGATGCCTAAAACATATATCAGATATATCAAAGTGTTAGGAGAGATGCTTGGAGTGCTATCTTCAAATATGTCCTAAAGTCTTTCTCCTTGAAGAGAGCACTCAGATTGAGACAAGTAGGGTGCATATGAAATTGAACATCTTGAGTTACATACATCTTTTTAGTATACAGATCATAACACTGATATTCATTTTATAAATTGGCATATCCAACAAAGATACACTGGATAGCTCGTGGGTCTAATTTATTGAGTACTTGATGAACAAATACCGTACATCCAAAGACTTGGGGCTAAAGATTATTGAGAGATGGAGTTGGGATAAGCTCCTAAAGTTTCTGAAGAGGATTTTTAAAACTGAGTACTCTTGATGGAGTTCGATTAATGAGATAGGTCATGAACCAAACAGCCTCTCCCTAGTATTCCTAAGGAACATCTATGTCAAATAGAGATGCTTGGACTACTTCTAATTACCGAGTTTTCTGTTGTGCTATACCATTTTGTTGGGGGGTTTAAGTGCAGGAAGTTTAGTGATAAATGCCATGCTCGTGGAAAAAATTTTTAAGAACCGAGTTAAGATACTCCTTACCATTATCAAATTACAAAACTCTGATTTGACACTGATATTATATGGCCACCATTTTGTATAGGTCCCAAAACACAAAACACACATCTCCCTTATGTGAAAGTAGGGATACCTAGGTCATTCGGGTACATTCATCAATAAATGTTGGATAATATCGAGCACCAGATAGAGTGGGAATTCGAGTAGGTCCCCATACATCACAATGAATAGTCATAAATGGAATTGAATTTTTGTTATAACTCGGTACATATGAAATTTAGTGGCTCTTTTCTAATTCACAAATATCACACTTGAACTCAAAGTCTAGGATACTAAAAAAATAACTCAGGCTTTATTTTTTTAAGATAAGTAAAAAATAGATGTCCAAGACGATGATGCCATAAAATTATTTGTTCTTTGTCTAAGCTGCTTCGAACGATAGCATTAACTAGACTTGATTTTTTACTCGGATCACCATGCAAATCAAGATAGTGAAACTTTTTATGTTTAACACCAGAGCCAAGAATCCAATGTGTCGCAATGTCCTGAAATAAACAATAGTTAGGCCAAAATTTAACAGTACAGTTTAAAGTTTCAGAAATTTGAACAATAGATAATAGATTCCAAAAAAGAGAAGGAACAATAAGAACAATATCTAAAGAGAGTTAGAGTTAGAGTTAGAGTTAGATCCTGATCCTTCATAGGTGACGGGGGCTATTCCTCTATTAGTAATCAGAATGTTTTGTTGGGTTGATGGTCGGATGAAGGTAAAATGGTGGGTGGAATTTGTCATATAATTAATAGCACCTGTATCAATAATCCATGTATCATTCTGAGTAATATTTATCAAACCTGATGTTTCATCATGGTTACCATTTGGTTTTATAATACTAAAAGTGGTGATTGCAGCTTTTTTGAGCTTCTTGCGAGGCTTTTTTATTGAAATCTCACCATTTCTAATAGCCCACAAGTTCATAGCACCGTTCTTTGGAGTGTCCAACTTCACCACAGTGAGTATATGTGTATGTACTAGATTTACTCGGTACTTTTCCTTTGGAATGTGGTCGAGTTTGAGTCGCTACAAGTACTGCTCCGATAGAACCTTTGGCTCCTCCATTGTCTGTCTTTGGTTGTGATCCCTACGCACATATGCATAACTAGACTCGAGATCAAAAGGTGGATCCTTTCGTAGTATTTCACTCCGAGCATTATTAAATTTTGAGTCAAGTCCAGCTAGGAAAATGTGTTTTCGAAGCCGAGTAAATGCTTGTGGAGTGATAATACTTCGGTAAAATCTTCCCCTTGAGCACTCATCTGGGCATCAATCTCCTGAAATACCCTAACCTGCTCATTGTATATTGGTAATGGCCTACCATTTTGACTTGTGGTAAATGATTTTCGGTTTAACTTAAACAATTGAGTTTCATCAGATCCATCATAAAAGGTTTTGGAGACAGCATCCCACATCTCCTTTCCTGTTTGAAGACGAATGAATCTCTGCATCAACGTTGGACTCATGGAATCATTGAGCCAACTTTTGACTCAGTTATTAGCAATAAGCCAAGTCTCCAAAACTTTATCTCCCGTAGATGGTTTTGGAGTTGCGCTAGTAAGAAAACTAGATTTATTTCTATCTCCAATTTGCATATCTATAAGTTGTGACTATAGAGGGTAGTTTGTGTCATCCAATATAATTCCAGTAGGAAAGAAAAAATTATCTTGAAGGGTTTGAATGAAAGTTAGTGTTCCATGTGATACAATGGCTGTATTTTCAATGGTCATGGTGTATTTCAAAAGGATTACGACTTCAAAGGATTCAAAGAAATTTTGAGGGAAAAAAAAAGATTTCAAGGATTCAATTAAAAAATTGAATTCAATTTCAATAGGTCAATAGGTATACTCTAAAACCATATAAAATAAAATTCAAAGGAAAAAAATAGAAAATTCAAAAAATTATGTTTTTTCATATATTCATGAGAAAAGTTACATTCTTTATATATATACCAAATATTTATATATATGGAAAACCTAATTATACATACTAATTAGAAATAGAATAACTTCTTAAATAAGATAAAGATTTAATTACTAATATATACAACCAAATTTTTGACTCACTTCATCAATATCGTTGAACCGTTAAAAAAAAAATAGTGTTTGAATTAAAGATCATTTTGAGCAGTAATTTACTACTTGATGGAAAGTGAGCATTGAAACTTGAATTCATTTAAATTTTGAAAATTTTTTTTGTATTGAGTTAATTTTTTTTATAAAACATTTGTAATTATAACTTTATTGTCTATGTTTAAATTAAAGAATTTATTTATCAATTGGAATCCCAATAGTAATAAGCAAATAAACTAATCGATCTTATTGAAATTCTCTTTTGAAAACACAAGAGCATATGGCGTGCAAGTCGTGAAAATGTTGAGGCAGATGGGATTTAAATTGTCAATTACAGAATTGTTATTGCAAGTTGCAAAACCAAGTTGAGTCTTATTGTACGTGAGGTTGAGTAGTCTACCTAATAAAAGTTGAACTGAGGTTGAAGATGACGTTAGTGTCTTTATATATTTATACTTTTGGCTTTTAATCGATTCTGAATGTTGGCTGTGCTTTCTTTTTTTTTTTTTACACCCAAAAGATTTACATAATTTAAAAAAAAAACATTTATTAGTATAAAAATTATAATATTTACCAATGATGTTTAGATTGATTGTTTTAGACTGAAATATTTGAAATTCAATATATAGTAATGTCAATGACTAAATTTTTTATTATTTTTATGGCTGAAGTTTATAAATATGACGTTCTATATCTTTAGTTAGGATTGAATATTTTTCTTCATTAATGGTAACAACTGACAATCTCGTAATTTTATAAATATTGACAACTAATAATGTTTAAAAAGTTTAAATAAAAATTATAATATTTATAATGTTTTAATGTTTATATTACTTTTGGTAAAAAAAAAAGAAAAAAAAAACTTTATATTACTTTTTTATAAAAATCTTTTGCTTTTCCTGCTCTTGAATGGGTATATTATTACATACAGCATTTTAATCTTGGCTTCTCTTTAAAAGGGACACTGGCCCTTCGCAAAATTTTAAAGTCATTTGTTTTTTTTTTTTTTAAATCCTTCTCTAGTTATTAATACATAATATCATATGGCGTTACTCTTATCATGCAATTATTAATTTTTGTTTTTGAGTTTGACGTTGTTGTTTTGTTTTTTGCATTTCAAAATTTCTTTAGGTAAAAAAATAACTTCTATTGCTGTACAAAGCTAATACAAAAATTTTATATATATAAAAAAAAATATTTAGAAAATTTTAATCACAGCTTGTACACGTTATAAATAAAAATAAATTCATATTATAATGAGTTGTAATTTTTTAGATTTCATTTTGAGAGAACTCACTTCTATATAATAATAATAATAATAATAATAATAATAATATAAACATTATATTGCATTAAAAATTTTAAGAATAATATTTAGCAATTTTCTAACCAGAACAGATATATTAAGCAATTTTTAAAAATTATATTTTTCTCTTTTATAAAAATTTTTATGTTGACAATTCTATTAAATTATAATCTTTTCATACTAATAAAATTATTTTTTGTTTTGATAAATTGGAAGATCATAAGGTTTTAACATTGATGAATTGCACAACAAAAAACGATTCTCCCCTTTTAAATCAATAACGACAGAAATCAAATTTTATGCCTCACGATGCTTGAGAGAGAAGTTTCAATTACAATATAACTATAAAAAGAAATTTCACTGTACATCTGTATGTTAGAAACATTACAGATTGAGCCTTCCTAGCATAACTCTTTGCAAACTCTATGGACAACTTGATCCATAAGCCTATGTGCAAACACGAAAGGAGCAATATTAAATGGTTATGAAGACTTCAGCGATAATACTTGTTAATCTACTGAACCATATTCAACCACAACATTGATCGTTGGCCAGCACAAGCTATCGTTTTATCAGCAACAACCCATACCGTATCCAACTAGTCCAATAATTACAAAGATGTATCATGTGTCCAACTCCAACTAGTTATTTAGGAGTTCATGATTTTAAGGTAGCTAATTAACGTTAATTAGGGTTTTTGTTATTATTGATACCATAGATGCATTTTCATATATTATTATTAATTATGGTTTTTAAATCAATAATAGCTAGAATTAGTTAGTAAGGAGCCATTTTTGCTTAAATAATATCTTGAATTTAGGTTATGGTACATATATTAATGTTAAATTAATTGTTAAAAATGATGAGAATTGAAGGTTTCATAATAAATTTTCCAATAGCAAAAATGCTATGATTTGTTTGGTTTGAAGAAAACTTGAAATTTCTACACTTTACCACAAAATTTAGATTATTTTAAGAATTGAAATAAAAATACAATTACTTAACCCCTTTATAAAGAATTAAGACTTTGAATCTCTTCATTCGCTACAAATAAAGGAATTTGATAAGCAAAAAGAAAACAAAGATTTTGAGTTTTTGATGTCATAAGTTTGAACTGAACTTGATAGGTTTCAAAGTTTATGCAAGAAATCAAAGACAAACATCTTACACAGAACAATTATGAAAACGAATAAATTTCATTCATAAAACTCAACATATGCTTACAATGAAGAAATGATCATATTTATGTATATAGAAGTCAAGACCAAGCTTACACAAATTTTCCAAACACTAAAACACAATCTTATATTATTATCATTACAGCTACTAACTACATTAACACCTACTAATGGCTTTTATTGACCCATAACATCTAAATGTGTAATACCAATTGTTATTGACTCTTAAAATATGCTTTTTCCTAAGTTTCTAGGCTAGAAATAAGGGTTAAAAGAACACATTTCAGGTGGATATATGTTATACCACATGTACTTAACCACTTTGAAACCTTCATAGGCAACTTTTTAATGCATTTTTGTGTTGAGGATGGGACTGCTGGGATTGCAGATTTTGCCCTTCCATTTGTATGTTTTTGAAGCCCGCTGGGATGGCAGTAGTAAGTCCTTGGTGGTGATGAAAACATGGTCATTTGAGCCTCCTTTTATCCTTCAAACATGGTCATTTGAGCCTCCTTTTATCCTTCAAACATGGTCATTTTGAGTCTTTCAAATTTTTTGATTCTACCCAGTTAAGGTCTCTTGAAACTTCTTAGTTTTAGACTTTATCATTAACCCATATTGACCTTTCTGCTTCCTTATTTCTTGTTGGACTTAAGGTTTGGATTCCAAGAAAATATTTGTTTTATTCTATTTGAAGTGAATTACATACGTATTTTTTTTATCAACTAGCATTGAAATTAATTAACAGTTATTTACACTTAAATAATATTTTAATTAATTTGACAGAATTTATTTTTCAACATAATTGAAATTATGAATTACCCCACCCTATAAATTCAGAAAAGATATAAAAATTCAAATAAATATCAATGGAAGAGATAGAGACGAGACGGGGGCGTTCACGTGAGGGTGAAACCGAAACGGCTGCAACAAGCTAGGAAAAAAAGATGATCGCCGCCATTGTTGACAAAAGGAGGAGAAGAAGGAGGTGGTGTCACTCCTAAAGGTTTGGACAAGAGGACGTAAGAGAATGTCTGAAGGCACGTGAACATGTCACCTCTATCCTCGTCATCCCTTACTCTGCTTCTCTATTTGCATTATTTTCTAACACAAAAACCAAAATAGACACCCCGCCCCCGCTTCCCATACCACACCCCTATCCCCACATCTCTCTTTTATTTATTTATTTATTTATTAATTTTTTAAAATTTTTAAATTTTTTCAATTCTAATTAATCTAATTTAATTTAAATAAAATTATAAAATAATAAAATATTTTGAATAATTATTTTAATACAATTTAATGTATTACTATTTAAATTTAAAATATTATTTACTTTAAAATATTATTTAAATAAAAATAATTTATATTAATTGATTTTAAGTATTATGTACATAATTAATTTAGATGGCTAAGTTTTATAACTGTAAATAAAAAAGTAAAAGAGATTAGAGAATTAAATCCTATTTTTAATCAACTATTGAGATTAAGTATTGTTGTTGGTTTTATTTTATTTTTAGTTTTACATGAATAATGTATATATGCATAGTGACTTGGACCTACTTCTTCTTCTTCATTTGTCTTTCACATTTACGTGTTCAAATTCTCAACTTAATCATTTAAATGAAATTGTTCATTTTCAACCTTTATTGTAAAATATAATTTTTTTTCTTAGAAACTATATTGACTGGATCATAAAATATAACTGTATAATTTTACTTTAAAAACAAAATGTATAAAAATATTATATTCACATATGTATGTTATTTAATTTTGATGTTTTATTTTACTAATTAAAATTTGATAAATATTTTTTAATGTTCTAATTATCTATATAAATATTACAACCGTCAAAAATAAACGAAAAAAATCTAACTGACATATGTATGTTACATAAATCACTAGATCATGATCTAAATAAAAGTTTTTCAATAAATAACATCTAGGAATAAAAGTTCATTTCTCTCCTGAACTTTTCGATGAAAATCATATATTAGTTTTTTTTTTTTTGTTACTTTTTAGATCAATTTAACCGATGAATTATTTAATAAAGGTTAAATTAGTCCTAACAATTACATTTACTCCTTTATTTTTTGATAAGTAGATAAAAAACTCCTAAACATTTATAAATACCTCCCTAATATTTTACTTAATTAACAAATTAGTTCTAATTTGAGTAAAAAATATTTTTAACAATTTTTTAAAATTATATTAAAAACTAAAAAATGTTTATAAAATATAAAATTTAATAATAAACTATATAAATATATAAATTTAATTATGCATCATCTTAATTTTTAAATTACAATAACACTCAAATTTATTAATGTAGGCGGTAGGGTTTAGCGCGTGTCCAAGTGTTTGGCAACCACATCATTGTGTGAACTCAAGGCCCACTTGAAAATACGATATAGGTCTTAAACCTATTCGGAGATAGAGTCGCCACTTGGATAAAAGCTAAGATACACTGTACAGTAACTGAATCCCATGGAGGTTCCCAGAAATTGTCATTAGAGATCGGGTTCGAAAATTGAGTATGAGTTTTTGGAATGCCCACCCAACCTTACGGTTGGCCTCTATTTGTGTTTTGTGTATTATTACCTTTAATTATTCAATTATTTCTTTATTTACATTCAAAATTGCACTTACCTTCATCCATTTTTCA
The DNA here is from genome assembly GCA_947683625.1 of Mallotus nudiflorus. Classification (NCBI taxonomy): domain Eukaryota; kingdom Viridiplantae; phylum Streptophyta; class Magnoliopsida; order Malpighiales; family Euphorbiaceae; genus Mallotus; species Mallotus nudiflorus. The sequence goes on along the minus strand of CANTUR010000220.1, from coordinate 1,480,118 downwards.
AGTTTTACAGTTAAATTCAAATTTGTACATTAATCCGATTTTATGCTTTTGAGTCCCGATGTTCAAAAAAATAAAATAAATAATAATTTACAACCATACATTCAAAATCAAATGGGAAAAGGGATTAGGGATTACAATGCTTTTAAGCAAAATAAAAGAATAATATACAGAAAATAAACCGTACATATACCAAAAGTAAACTAATAATAAACTATTTACACAAACGCAATGATCTAAAGGGTTAGCTAACGGAGGCGACTACTTAATGATGAAAATCATCAAGTAATTCCTGCAATAATCATACGGTTGGTTCCTTCTTTCAGAGCACGAAATCATATATAACAATATTCACAAAGAAATGTTCTAAAAGGGGGTTTTCACGTCACAAGCTAAAGAAACCCTCAAATAACTAAGACAATCATTATCATACAGTGAAATAATTATGTGTAAAGACAGAAAGGACATGTGAAGTGAACATTACGTAAAATCTCATAAAGGGAGAAGAACCAAACAACTTATCGACCTATCAATGTGGCGATCGCCTCTCATTGACAGGGGGTGATGCCTCTATGCTTGACTCTCAAAACGATTAGACTTTTATCCTAAGCAAACAATACATGCATACATGCATCCAACAAGTGTCAAATTACAATTACATTCAATAGTTTAAGAGATTAGATTAATGAGGTAGTATAACAAATGAAATAAACCTAAAATATACCTAAAGTATACTAATAACTTAGTCACATACAAGCTAAACGCACAAAATGATGAAGTTATAAAGATATTGAGTTTAAATGCAGGTTTTTTACCAAAATGATTAGCCCTCAGAAATGTGTCTTTGGTTATGATCTTCACTAGAGTGTGATTTCTATTTTAACACAAGCTTTCCTCCTTCCTCTCTTAAAGTAAATGAACTCCTTTGGCTTGGACTTTTTTTTTTTTTTCAAGAACGTTTCTCCTTGGATTTTCCTCTTTTCAAAGCTTTTTTCTTTTTCTTTGAATGGTTTTTTTTTCTTGTGGTATACCCCCCTCTCTTTCTTTTCTCTCTCTTTTTTTTCTTTGTATTCTTTACCTTGTCTGCTCATCATGAACCTCCATAGCCTTTACCTTCCCCCCCAATCTTTTCCTGTTGGGATTCGTGATACAAACACAGCGGAAAAATTAAAATTTTATCACTTTCCCAAGCATGGATCCATGTAATTCGACTAATTGATTAAATCTAGGGTTTTTAAAAATCTTACCAAAACGCAGAAGAGGTAAGATTCTCTAGAAGGATGAGAGGAGGTTCACACCGGTGACACCTTACCTCGAGCTTTTTTGGCTTGGTTGTTCGGATCAAAACGTCTCCAAAAGGATGCGTCCTCTATAGGTATCCACACGAACAGCCCTTCACAAAAAGAATTTGAGTGTGTGTGCTAGCAACCTCCTTGACTGTCTCACAAATCAAGAACAAAATGAAAAACTCTGTCTTTATTTTCTAAGAGTAAAGAAAATGAATTTGGAGGCAAAAACAAGTGTGTGAAACCCTAGAGAATATAACATATTTATAGACTCCAAATTAGGGTTTCACTTACCAATGACCTTTTGGTAATTTTCCATTTATTATATTATGATTTTGTTTAAAAACAAATCAAAATAATATCTTATTTATTTATTTAAAATAACATTTATCTTAAATAAATAAAGAAATAAATAAATAAATAAAACACTTTAATTATTTATTTCCACAGAGTTTATTTTTGGCTTATTAAACCCATATCCGTTTTGGGCTTGTTCTAAGTGTGTAGGTTCACATAACATTGGCAGTGGGCCTAAATCTCTATTTAGGCCTACAAGTTATAAGCGGCCTCTAGCAAGACATTATGACTACCCAAGTCATGTGAAGTCAATAATCCGACATAACCTAATTACAATGAATTTTATTGTCCCTTTATCACATGATATCTTAATTGAACATAAGACATAGAATGTCATTCTTATATAGTTCAATATTATGACTTGATTCCAAGTAGACTGAAAATGATAACTCTTTATCAATTCATTTCAGCATGGCCATGCATTTTCATTCAGTCTATCTCATTAAGGGGCCTTTAGATATCTTTCTCATATTAATGAGGGATAAATTCCTTCTAAATCACTCACATTCCTCACATAACTAATTTTATATCCAACAACATTCTTTTAATCATCCGGTTAAAGACAATGTTAGAATGTGTCAAAATATAAAATAGCTATGTAGAAATCCATGATGATTTCAAGGTCAAAGGACTAAAATAAAATTACTGTGATAAGAAATACTTATGACAATAATCTATGTAGTATTCTCATAGTGGATCAATCCAGTACATGATCTCTCATCATGTACCTATGAGTTGACTTAATATCTCATATTTATGATTAGTAAAACATAACCATCAGTCAACATCATACTAGCCTTAATACTTTAATATTCATATAATGAATAAATGGCTAGGGATAATTAGAATAGAACTCTTATTTTAATCTAAGGGTTTTACTATCAAGTCACATACTTGATGGCCTTAGTAATAATTAACCATTCATGTAATTATCATAAAATCAAATGATAATATAATACCTCTTTATTAATAAAATAAGAAAGTCAATACATAATCACAAATGATTGACCTAGTGCATATCACTAACATTTCCTTATGCAAAATCAGGTATGGAGTGTTGGGCCCACACCACTTGGCCACCATAGCTACAGCTGCATTAAATGTAATTGCAAATGGTCTGCCACAGAGGTGGGGCCTATATGATGAGGCGATCACCTCTGCGGCAACTGCCAAAGAGGCGATCACCTCATTGCACTAAGGCGACGCCTCTTTGGCCCAGGCCTGGGCCATTTTTGGACAGTTGGGCCAATTTTTAGGCTTTTGAGGCTTTTAGGCTTTCAAGTCAATTTCCAATTAGAGATTCAAGTTTGGTTCTTATGTCTAAGTTTCACATTCTCATCATTGGGCTTGACAACAGGTCAATCAAACTGAGCACCACTAATTTGTCCCTTAACATGGGTTAACCGAACTAGGTGTCTACAGTTTGTCCCCTAATTTTTCAAAAAATCAAATGCATGCAATGACCATTTTTTAAAAAATCACATGCACAACAACAAACAGACAAATAAGATCAGTAATATACTTGGTTCTCGAGTTTCACCCAAGAGATGAATCCTTCAATTTTGAAACGTGACTGTGATCCTCGGGTTTTCCTGGCCCGATCAGCCACTCATTAATTTTTTATAAAGTATTTGAAGATTGTTGACCTCGGGTTTTCCTAGCCCGATTACTTGTTTCACTAGGGACATAGACTTATGGATTTTCCTGGCCCAACCATCGGTCACTTGAAACATGATTTTTGGGTTTTCTTGGCATGATCATCATTGCATTAACTTCGATTCTCGAGTTCTCCTGGCTCGATAACCATTGGGTATGCGATTCTTGAATTTTACTAGTCTGATCATCATTGTACTGACTTCAGTTCTCGAGTTTTCCTAGCTCGATTACCATTGGGAATACGATTCTCAAATTTTATTAGTCCAATAATCGCTCCTCCAAGAATATAGACTTCCGGGTCTTCCTGGTCCAGTTATCATTCATTATTGACTTCGGGGATACTACCCGAATAATCACCTTGGTCTTTGAGCTTCGGGGATCCAAACCTGAACAACCCTATCTTTGAGCTTCGAGGATCCAAATCCAAACAACCCTGTCTTTGAGCTTTGGGGATTTAAACCCGAATAGCCCTTTCTTTGAGCTTCGGGGATTTAAACCCGAATAGCCCTGTCTTTGAGCTTCGGGGATTCAAACCCGAACAGCCCTATCTTTGAGCTTCGGGGATTCAAACCCGAATAGCCTTGTCTTTAAGCTTCAGGGATTCAAACCCGAACAACCCTGTCTTTGAGCTTCGAAGATTCAAACCCAGAAGCCCTTTCTTTGAGCTTCAAGGATTTAAACCCGAACAGCCTATCTTTGAGCTTTAGGGATTCAAACCCGAACAACCATGTCATTGCCACAACACAACACTTGGGTTTTCCTGGCCCACACATTGTTCATCTTAAAACGTAAAGGTCGGGTTTTCCTGGCCCGATCTTCCTGAAACTTTATTTAGACGACTTTCATTCCCAAACTTTGACTTCTCAGCACATGGAAATAATGACCTCTTTCTTTCTTTTTTTTTTTGAAAAAAACCTTAAACTTCCACCCATTATAAAAGGTAACTTCTCTCCTCCTTTTCTCTCTTTTCACTTTTGTCATTTTCCCCTTTTTCTCTTTCCTTCTTTCTTTTTCCTCTACACTTTTTGTACTTTTTTTATTTTCCCAAATAATAAAAGATGAGAGAACACCTCCTGTACATGAGTGGGATCACATCCCACCCTCCATTAGCACTTCTTGGAGCCTTGGATTGATACAAGGAAGCTTAATTCAACTCATAGTGAATCTAAGGTCCCATATATGTTTTTCTACATTTGGAGAGGTTAGTACCCAAATTTTCCTACAAAATTGTAATGGGTCAGTGATTATCCTTGTGTATTTATCGTTTCGATTATCAAAGATTGGGAATCATTGTTGTCTGCGTCTTACAGAGGCAATTGCCTCTATGATGAGGTGATCGACTCTGTGATGAGACGATTGACTATATGATGAGGCGATCACTTCATTGACAGGGTGATGCACGTTAATCATATGCTTATTTATTCTAAATTTTTTAGTGATAATAAAATGCATAAATTTAACTTCCCCCTTTTCTTTTCTTCTTGCAACATAATGCTTAGACATTTAAGGGTGTTGGGAATTTTCATGGGGCCAAAGTCTCCTATGGCGAGCTAACTGACAATCAGAAGGATCAAATCTAGGAGACTAGATTCGAAGACTTTGTACTCTTGCTTCCTTTTGAGCAAGGACGCACAGATTATCAGCCATTACATGCCCTGATGGAGAGGTGGTTCGACACGACCCACACCTTTCACCTTCCATTCAATGAGCTCACCCTGGACTCGGTGTCATTCACCTCTATTATAGGGATTGCCTATGCTGCAGACCCTATCCCCCTCGACGTGAGCTTACACCAGTTATCTTCGGATAAGGCCGCATACATCGAGCGGCTTTTGGGCATGACTCTTGACATGAAGGGGACTCATGCCCTCAAGCTAGACTCGATTAGGAGCTTCTATACTTGAAAGCGAGCTGTGGCTATGATCACTCCTCGTGAGGTTGATAAGGTGGTGAGGGCTTTCCTACTCTACTTGCTTGGCACCACCTTATTTCCTACCAGCTCTTCAAGATCTTAACCAACTATCTACATTCGATTGGGGTAGCTGCACTCTCGCGTATTTATACCAGAGCATGGACGAGGTGGTCCGAGGGGCTAAGAGATTTTATGGCTTTTGGTATGCTGTTCTGGTAAGTCATGACCCTTCACTTTTTTAACTTGTTCTAGCCTCTTCTTACTTATATTGGTTAATCAACTTCTCTTTTCCCTTTTTTTTTATAAGTTTGGGCTTTGCAGCTGGAGCTGCTCGTAGGTGTGCTGCAAGTGGGGGATCACCTTCCAGCTATCGGCAGATGGGGTGCCAGCCATGTCTTGAAAAGGCATCTTGCCCGAGTGTATATCCACAGGCAATACTTGAACTCCCTGACACAGGATACGGTACCTGTAAAAGACAACCCCTTTCATTAGCAAATTATGCAAATTTAATCTACTTACCTACTGATATTTCCACTTTTTACAAATTTGGAACGACTTGTGGGGGCCTGAGGATAGCTGGACTATTGAGATGACTCGTTCCAGGCCCCTAGCCTGGAAGAGGATACTCCTCTATGGCCCTGGATATTGAGCTTGGTATTTAGGCGAGCGGGTCTTGAACTGGAGGGGAGGCACTAGAGCGAGATGGGTTCCTAGATCTCCTCTTGATAGCATGCTTTGGACTCATGAGCTTGAGGGTGAGGACCTTGCTCAGGCTGTCGCAAGCTCACTAGCTATGGATCACACAGTCTGTGTCAAGAGCCGATACGTGGGGTTCATTCAAGCTCACCTATTGCTGACAGTCCCCTTCCATGTCACTTCTCCCTCTCAAGTATTTCCCTATCACCTTTTCCCTACTTTGAGAATTAGCTGTCTTCTTATATGGTTTTCCTCTCTTGCCTTGAAGCTACACTCGCTAGGCCTATGCCCTAGGCCAGACCTCGAGCGCGAGAGAGAGAGCCCCTGTGGCGTCGATTGGATCCAGGCAGGGAGAAGACCTCAGCGGCTACCGAGCAGGCCAGCCCACCTACCACCCCCAATTCTGAGTTTGTCCCCGACAACTTTATCCATGTCTCCAATCCCTTAGCTCGATGTTGTGTCCCTCCCAGAGAGTTGTCTCGTCAATTTTTGACCCTAGACAAGGACCTGACACCTACATGTACCCCTGTTGGTGCCACTCACGTAAGCTTCTTCCTTACCTACTTTCATTATGATTCTCAAGCCACCCGATAGTTCTAACATTCATTTGATAATGCAAATTCCTCTGGAGCAAGGCCTATACATGTACCGTATGATAGAAGCCCAAAGAGACTACATGCTGGAGGTCACCCAACATTGGAGGGTAAGAATCTTTTATTTCCCACATGTATGCATGCTTGGATGATTTACTAACCTATGATTTGTCTGAGTAGGATTGGAATGAGGCTAGAAGGGTGAGGATCGCCACTCTCGAGCTTCAGATTGATGTGTTATATATTGATGAGGACAACGGGGACGAGGACGAGAGTGGCAGCGTCGCTGGAGGAAGGGATGATCCTGAGGGTGCTGGATCAGACGCTTGATGTATCAGGGCCTAGAAATTATCGTTTCACCCTTCCGACTAGTTCAATTAGCTTAGACAATGAACACATACATTTTTTATACATGTATTGATTTATTAATGAATTGTTTACAGAACTTGACTTTTATCTCAATTAAGTTAATGCATTACATGCAAATTAATTACATGTGTGTGTGTCTACCCCAACTACATCCTAATTTACACTTGTCGAAATAGCATGATTTAATGAAGCCCAGCAATCGACACTGCTAAAGAGGCAATCGCCTCATGGCTTCCTGATGAAAAGGTGATCGCCTCTTGCTGCTGCGGCGATGCCTCATCGATGAAAAATTACCTCATCAGCAGGCGGTCCTGCCCCTTTTAAAAACCCAAAACCCTTGTCCAGCCTTGCTCTTAAGTCACCTTCATCCTTAACCCCCAGTTTCTCTGTCTAGGCACCCTTGAAAGCTTGAAAAATGACTGAACAAAATCTCAAACTGCTACAACCAATCTTAAAAGGTTTAGATAAGAAGTCTTGGGCTAGGTTAGAGCCATTCCACCTTTTGTTCTTCAAATCAGTACATACTAGGAGGATCAATTTTCCCTTCCTCCACACCATGGTTCAATTCTGGGACCCCCATCAACACGTTTTTTGATTCAACAAAATAGAAATATGTCCTCTACTATAGGAATTTGAGGTAATTCTCAATCACCATGCAGATTCCACTTGCTGACTTGTAGTTCTTGACCTTGAAAACCCAAACCCTCACTCCATTCAATATCAGATGGCACGTATGTTCAACCTTCCACTCCGGTCCTCTTCTCATGGTATTCTTTGTTCAAAAATCATATTAGAATCCTTCCTCAAGATCACCATTCGTATGGACAAAGAAGAAACTTGCTAGCCCCGTATGATGGCCCTCTGTTTGTACGCCCAGTTTCTGTTGGTTTCTTCCTTCAGACACTACGATTCGAAGGTCCTTTCCATTTTTTATCAGGTGGAATCTGGGTTCAATCCTTTTCCTTTCATTTTAGCAGAAACTATTATTGGATTAGACAAATTCATAAAAACATAATGATTCTCAAGAAGCCCCTTTCTGTTGGAGGTACGCTCTCCGGTATCAATTCCTGACTTTCAACTGTCCCATCTGTAATATCCTGTGTTTTTAAATATTTTTATACTGCATCGGGATATGCAGTGTTAATAATTCTATTATATAATATTGATATTTCATGAGCTTTTATTTAATTTAAATTGAATTTTTAATTGTTTATTATTATTTTAAGTGCTTTACGTAAAATTTTCCCGGGACTTGCATTTTCGGGGAAATTTTCACATAAATAATTTACTATTAATTATTTTAAATAGATTTACGGACTTGCATGAACTCATACATATTTTAAAATACTAGATAACGTGTATATGTGTACTTATTTATTTAATTAGGGTTTAATTAATATTACCCTAATATTTTATTATTTATTAATTTGTTTTAATATTAATTAATTATTTTTAGGAGTATTAAATTATTAAAATATTAAATTATAAGTGTGTGGTGTATATTTAATGTGTGTAATTTAATATTATTTTATTATATAGTATAAAGGATATATATATATATACATATATACATTTAATATATTAACAAATTATAAAGTTTAACTTATTTACAAAACTGCCCCTCCCGTTCCTCCTTCATCCTCGACCATCCCCATCGCCGTTCCGCCGCCTATCACGTCGATTTCTTGCCATTGGTGTGCCGTCCGGCATGCCACCACCTTCCTCAGCCTTCCTCGTCGCCTGTTGCAATCGTTTCCGGCGTCTGGAGGTCGATTTTGGCCGGAGAAGCCGAAACTTGAGCCACCGTCGTTCATGATGTTTTCGGCCACCGTTTTCGACACCGCTGATCTCTTTCTTCTCCTTGAGCTCTGGTGAGTGTGATTCCAAGTTTTGTTTCACTTTAAATGGTCTTGATTTGCTTAGGTTTCGATTTTTCAAATTCGGCTTATTAGGGTTCTTGAATTTTTTGAACTTCAATTTGATTGATTCATGAAAAATCCCTTAAAAAATGTTGTTCCTCTTAGCTTAATCTACATGTGTGAATTTTTGTGGAATTTTTGGAGATTATTTTGATTTTTGGGTATTTTTGAATATTTTATTATTATTTTCTAATTTTCGGAAATTAATTAATTAAATTATGAAATTGTGTTTTATGATAATTATAGGTGTTGAAATGAATTATAGAAATTTATTTGGAATTTTTATGAATTTCTATGTATTTATTTTGAATTTACATAGTTTATGTAATTTTTAGAAAATTAGGTTAATTGTGTTTTTAATTGAAATTTATTGGTAAATTGAGTTTAATTATTGATATTATTGATAAATATGTTGAGAAAATTAATTTTGGATAATTATACTATTTTTGGTGAATTTTTGAAGTAATTATAGTATATTTATATATATAGGGGTATTTTGGTAATTTTGCACGAAATTGGCTAAAAATGTAATTTAATTGGTTTTAATAATTATTTAAGGTATAAAAATGATTTCTACAAATTATTTAGTATTTTTAACTAATTAAAATTGATTTTCGTGAATTATTTTCAATTATATATATAATATACGATTTTACTAATAAAATGAGTTTTTATCAATTTTTACTGTGTTTAAAGGTTAATTATGTAATTTCTACTTATAAAATGAATTTCTATGTTATAAGGGTATTTTTGGTATTTCTAAAATTGTTCCGTGAATTGTGGACCCCGGTTGGTAGACTGTAGTTTGGAGTCTGACCGAGGGGTTGTGGATGAGTGGTTGAGCCTGTTTTTCAAAGTGTGTTTCTTTGCAGGGTCGGCTCTACTCTTTGAGTAGAGAGATGTCCATTTTACAGGGGAGGTTCTGTCGAATTTTCGATAGAATTCTCGTAAAACGTGATATTCGGTCAAACCCTACTTCTGTTTCTGTGTTTAATATTCTAGATTGAGTTCTAGGATTTTCTGTTAGGTTTATTCTGATTTCTGTCGTTATTGTTTGTTTAGTTGCGTCGAGACCGAGGCCTAGTGGACTAGGCCCGTCGGACCCATCTCGTGGAGCGCACTAAGTGTGAGTTACTATTTTATATATATATGCTTTAGGATGCATGATTTTAGAAATATATGTTTTATTTTGATTAAATATGCATAAATAATGTGATTAGTATTTAAGTATATCTTTAGTTTATTTTTGATTTATTTTCGGTATATATTAAATTATATGCATGTTTTATTAATAAATTATATTTAAAATGTTTTTAAATATATTTCTAGCTTAATTTATAATTTGATTGAATTTATTTGACGTATATATACTCGAAATATACCTGGTTTACTTTTGGTATATTTCCAGAATATATGTGGTTTATGTTGCTATTTTATTTAAGTTCATGCATCATTTATTTGTGAATGTATGTTTTATATTTATTAATGAAGGATATCGATAGAACGTGCTACCTAGTGGGCAGCACTAGGACCGAGTACGTACCGGTATGCTTATAGCATTTAGGCTATATTACTAACCATTTGTGGATATTGATTGAATTTGATTATTTGATGTGTGAGATATGGTTTGGAGGTGTACTTGCTGGAGCTCGGTTGACCAAGTGTCTCGGGGCCAATCACACTGACAGTCAGACTGCTGGAGCTCAGTTGACTTAGTGTCTCGGGGCCAGTCTATTGTCTAAATGGAATAAGTGAATATTTTGGAATAAGTGAGCCTGTGTGGCTAGAGTGTTGTCTAACATTGTTTTGAGGTCTCGATTTTCTAGGGTTCTATTTGATCCTTCATAAATGATGATCTTCAATAAAAATATATAAAATGATTTTATTGCACCTGTGTGTATTTGCCTGTATATATACATATTAGATATATATTGTTGACTATATGCATTGTCATTTAGTATGCATGTATATTGTAATATCCTGTGTTTTTAAAATATTTTTTACACAGTACCGGGATATGCAGTGTTAATGATTTCTATATTTTATATGATATTTTTACGAGTTGATATGTATTTTAGACCTATTTTAATTACTGTATATTTTTTTCAGTGTTTTACGTAAAATTTTCCCGAGACTTGCATTTTCGGGGAAATTTTCACGTAAACAATGTATTATTAATTATTTTAAATGTATTTACGGACTTGCATGAACTCATACATATTTTTAAATTATTAAATAAAGCCTATGTGTATATTTATTTAATTAGGGTTTATTATTTCCCTAATATTTTATTAAGTATTTAATTGTTTTATTGTTATTTAATTAATTTTATTTAGTATAAATTATTAAAATATTAATATTTTTATGTGTGTGGTGTATATTTTATGTGTGTAATTTAATATTATTTTAATATATAGTATAAAGTATATATATATACATATATTTGTCAAAAATCAAAAAGTTTGGAAAATTACACATTTGCCCCCGATCATCCCTTTCTTCCCCGATTCTTCCCTTCTCCGTTTCCGGTCGCTGCCGTGCCGTTTCTTCACCGTGGGTGTGCCGTCCAGTGTGCCACCGTCTTCCCCGACCAATTCCGCCGCCTGAGGAGGCCGTTTCCGGCGTCTGGAGATCGATTTTGGCCGGAGAAGCCGAAAATCGATCCACCGTCGATCACGCCGATTCCGGCCACCATTTTCGACACCACCGGTCTCTTTCTTCTCCTTGAGCTCTGGTGAGTGTGATTCTAGCTTTTTTTTGAGCTGAATTGGTCTAGATTTGCTTAGGTTTTGATTTTTCTATTTCGGCCTATTAGGGTTTTTGATTTTTTTGAGCTTCGAATTGGATGATTCATGGAAAATCCCTTCACAAATGTTGATCTTAGTAGCTTAATCTACATGTATGAATTTTTGTAGAATTTTTGGAGATTTTTTGGATTTTTGGGTATTTTTGAATATTTTAATATTATTTTCTAATTTTTGGAAATTAATTATTTAAATTATGAAATTGGAGTTTATAGTTAAATTAGGTGTTTAAATGAATTATAGGAATTTATTTGGAATTTTTATGAATTTCTAAGTATTTATTTTAAATTATTGAAGTTTATGTGATTTTGAGAAATTAGGGTTAATTGTGTTTTTAATTGAAATTAATTGGTTAATTGAGTTTAATTATTAATATTATTGATAAATATGTTGAGAAAATTAATTTTGGATAATTGTATGATTTTTGGTGAATTTTTGAAGTAATTTAAGTATATTTATATATATAGGGGTATTTTGGTAATTTTACCCTAAATTGGCTAAAAATGTAATTTAATTGGTTTTAATAGTTATTTAAGGAATAAAAATGATTTCTACAAATTATTTAGTATTTTTAACTAATTAAAACTATTTTTCATAAATTATTTTCAATTATATATATAATATACGATTTTTCAAATAAAATGAATTTTTATCGGTTTTTACAGTGTTTTAAGGTTAATTATGTAATTTCCACCTATGAAATGTATTTCTGTGATTTAAGGATATTTTTGGTATATTTGGGATTATTCTGTGTTTGTGGACCCCGGTCGGTAGACTGTAGTCTGGAGTCCGACCGAGAGGTTGTGAATGAGATGTGGTGTTTATTTTTGAAGTGTATTTCTTTGCAGGGTCGGCTCTACTCTTTTGAGTAGAGAGATGTCCGTTTTACAGGGGAGGTTCTGTCGGATTTTCGGTAGAATTCTCGTAAAACGTGATATCCAGTCGAACCCTAAATTTCGATTCTGTGTTTAATACTCTAGATTGAATTCTAGGATTTCTGTTAGGTTTATTCTGATATCGGTTATTTATTTCTTGTTTAGTTGCGCCGAGACCGAGGGCTAGTGGACCAGGCCCGTCGGACCTGTCTCGTGGAGCGCATTAGGTGAGTTACTATACTATATATATATGCTTAGGATGCATGATTTAGAAATATATGTTTTATTTTGATTAAAAATGCATAAATATTATGATTTGTATTTAAGTATATTTTTGGTATATAATAAATTATATACATGTTTTATTAATAAAATATATTTAAAATGTTTTTAAATATATTTTTAGTTTAATTTATGATTTGATTGGATTTATTTGACATATATATACTCGAAATATACCTGGTTTACTTTTGGTATATTTTCGATATATATATGGTTTATGTTGTATTTTATTGAACTTCATGCATCATTATTTTTGTGAATGAATGTTTTATATTTAATGATGAAGGATATCAATAGAACGTGCTACCTAGTGGGCAGCACTAGGACCGAGTACGTACCGGTGCGCCTATAGCTTTAGGCTATATAAATTATTTGTGGATATTGATTTATTATGATTATCGATATGTGAGATGTGGTTTTTGGGTGTGATTGTTGGAGCTCGGTTGACCAAGTGTCTCGGGGCCAATCACACTGGCAGTCAAACTGCTGGAGCTCGGTTGACTTAGTGTCTCGGGGCCAGTCTACTGTCCAAATGGATTAAGTGGATATATTTGGAATAAGTGAGCCTGTGTGGTTAGAGTGTTGTTTAACACTATTTTTCCGAGGTTGCGATATTCTAGGGTTCTATGTGATCCTTCATAAACTGTGATTTTCAGATAAAGTATATAAAAATGATTTTACTGCATCTGTGTGAAATTGCCTGTATATATACATATTAGATATGTATTATTGACTGTATGCATTATCACTTAGTGTGTATGTATATATATTATAGTAATTCACTCAGTGAGGTCTGACTCCCCTCCATTGACTATTTTTCAGGAGAGTCAACTTCCTCAGACCTCAGTAGCAGGTCGATACGCCGGATTCCTTCCGCCCCGGCTTCTTTATGTAAACTGTCTACTTGAGTCTTATTTATTTTATCTAGACACTACAGTAGTTGTGAATTAAAGTATTGGATTTCATGCATTTTATTTTAAAAGAGATGTATTATATTGAAACTAGATTTGTACTAAAGAGATTATGTATCTATGAGATGAGATTTTTATTTAAATCCAGTGATGAAAATGATATTGTGATATTTAAGATTTTTATTTCCGCTGCATATATATTATATGGTTATTGTTATTGCATGATTTATTTTATTTTTAGGCTTGCTACGGGTTCCGGATTCGAAAGAATTCCCGTTCCCTAGCGCCGGTCATGGCCCTTGTTTTGGGTCGTGACATATATATATTATAGTAATTCACTCAGTGAGGTCTGACTCCCCTCCGTTGACTATTTTCAGGAGAGTCATCATTTTCATACCTCAATAGCAGGCCTGTACGCCGGATTTCTTCCGCCCCGGCTTCTTTATGTAAACTGCTTCCCTGAGTCTTGAGTTTTATTTTATCTAGACACTGCAGTAGTCATTAAATTATTAAAGAAATGTTGTATTATATTTGAACTGGATTTGTATTAAAAGAGTTTATATATATATGAGATGAGTATTTAATTTAAATTCAGTTGGTGGAAATGTTATTGTGATATTTATGATTTTTATTTCCGCTGCATTATATATTGTTATTATTACTATTGCATGTTTTATTTTATTTTTAGGCTTGCTACGGGTTCCGGATTCGAAAGAATTCCCGTTCCCTAGCGCCGGTCATGGCCCCTGTTTTGGGTCGTGACACCATCATTTGCACCTAATCATTTATCGACTTGCAGATATAGCTTTATGAAAAATTTAGTTTGCTCAAACTCCCTCAAGACATCAGGCGTCACAAGGCCAAACATTACCGAACAAGGAAGCTACATCCCATTCCGGCAGATGTTCACAATTGGCTATCAACATTTCCTGACACTCGGATCCTTTGGATGTGCCCTTAGTGGGGATTGCAACATGTGACCACCCAGTCCTATACATATTGTGTTTTGCTCGCTGGTCTTCATTTTGCTACCTTTTACAATCCAGCCCACCTCTTTTGTCAACACAGTCATAAACAACTGATCGTAGGATTAGTCCATGAGTTTTAATCAGGCCCCCTTTCTCAAAATTTTCTAGACCACTTGGTGGTAACTTAGCCTCGAAGAATCATCAAGAGAAACTTAGACTATAATGGAGATCAGACTACTGATGATCATTACAAAGCATGGGTTTACTCGCAACAGATGGAAAGAGATGAATTTATTAGAAATAAATATTGAGCTCTCAGGGTGACCAATAAAAGAAAAGAAAACATAATTAGCTCATGAAATTAAGTCGTCATTTTCCTTTTTATTAGATGTAGTTTCCCTTTTGTTGGTTAGACAACTTATAATTGACACTTTATGCAATGTTTAATAGTAATTGAAGCAATCTATTTCATTTAATTTGAGCACAATATGTATATAAATTTTGCTTCTGATACATCTCATGTTGTTAGTTGGCTTACCCTTGCAAGTTTTCCAACTAACCATTTTATATCTCTCTCTCTCCTTTTATATGTCCTTAACTTTTTCTTGGACTGCCTCTTTTGAGTTTTTCAATCCAGCAGAACTCTCTTTTTTTTTTGTCTCTACCTTTTACCTAGACAGCCTCTTTTCAAGGTTTTCTCCCCAATGAGACTTTTTCATAGAAAGTATTTCTTGAGTTTGTCTAGGTTGACGGGCTACTTGAACTCGTTTCCCTCCATGTCAGACAGAATGGCAGCGCCTTTCGAAAATAACTTCTTTACCAGATATCACCCCTCTCAGTTGGGCTTGAATTCCCCTTGAGGGCGGTCATGATTAACTTTATGAGTTTCAGCACTAAATCCCATTCTTGAATCTTCCCTGGCTTGATCTTTTTATTATAAGCACAGGCTATTCTTTTTTAATACAACTGAGAATGATACATAGCTTTCATCCTCTTTCCATCCAGCAATGTCAACTGAGCCAATCGACTCTCCACCCACTGATACTTAAGGAGTTTAGATTCTAGGAGGACTCTTAAAGACCTTATCTCAACCTCCACCAACAAAACGACCTTACATCCATAAACCAAAGAGTATGGAGTGACCCCTGTTGAGGTTTTAGTAGTGGTTAGGTACCCTCACAATGCGAATTGTAAGTATTCTGCCCAATCTCAGTAATTCTCTAACATCTTGGCCAGGATCTTTTTCACATTCTTATTGGCTGCTTCCACCGCCCAATTTTCCTACAGCCTATACGGAGATGATCTGTGGTGCTCGATCTTGTAGTCTTTCAGCAGTGTAGCCATTTCTTCTTGAAATTGAACCCCATTATCTATAACTATGTGGTGTGGCAAACCATATCTGCAGATTATGTTCTTTTCAATGAACCTTGACATCTGCTTTGAACCCACAATAGCATAAAATTCAACTTTAACCCACTTGGAGAAGTAATCAATAGCCACAATAATATATCGATGGCCATTAGATGTTTTTAGCCCTACCTCTCCCATAATGTCAATCCCCCACACAGTAAATGGCTAAGGAGAAGTCATTCCCTAAAGCTCCATAGATGGTAAGTGGCTAACATCACCATAAGTTTAGCAATTGTGACATTTCTTCATAAATATAAAATAATTTGCTTCCATGATGAGCCAAAAGTATCCTTGACGAGCTATTTTCTTTGCCAAGATTATCCCATTCATGTGTGGCCCATATATTCCTTCATGAATTGCTTCTATAAGGTTTTGGGATTCATCCTTATCAACACATCTAAGGTGTACCCCAGTTGGCATTCTTTTGTAGAGCATCCCAATGTGACTTATGAACTATCGAGATAACATTTACAGGGATACCCTCTCTTTCCTATTAGTGTCATCCGGAAATTGCCCAGTCTCTAGATATCTTTATAAGTCATAAAACTAAGGTTTCTCATCAGTGTCGATTGGTGTCACCCTTATCTCTTTGTAATAAGGGCTTCAAGATTTTATCAGAATTAAGGGCCTAGCTTCTAGCTATTTCCCACCTTCCCACATAGAGGCCAGTGTGGCTAAGGCATCAGCTATCTGGTTTCCTTCTCTCGATAAGTAAACAAACTTACATTGAGTAAATGAAAATAAGATAATAGCTAGATATTCACAGTACAGGCACAATTTGTGCTCCTTTATCTCCCACTCTTTGGTAGCTTGTTTTATGACTAATATGGAGTCGTCGTACACGGTAACATTCTCTGCCCCTGTACTGCGTAGTGCCTCTAGACCCAAAATACAGGCCTCGTATTCTGCTTGGTTATTGGTTGCCTCAAACTCAAGTCTTTTTGCCATTGGGATCATCTCTCCCTCTGGTGTAACCAAAATCATACCTATTCCGACCCATTTGTTGTTGATGGCTCCATTAAAGTACATTTCCCAACCTTGTACCTCTATTGGTCCTAGGTGTTTGTCAAGAAACTCTAATTCCCATTCTTGGTCATCGTCCACTGGACTCTGTGCCAAGAAGTCCGCCATTGCTCTTCCCTTCACCGTCTTTTTGGCTATATACTTTATGTTAAACTATGTGAGTAGAACAAGTCACCTAACCAACTTTATTGTAAGAGATGGGGTCTGCTGGAGTTACCTGAGGGGATAGTGTTTAGAAATTGCCTGCACTTTGTAAGACTGAAAATAGTGTCAGAGTTTTTTCGTTGCCCAAATCACTGCTAGGAACATTTTCTCCATAAGGCTATAATTAGTTTCATAAGGTAGAAGTTTCTTGCTTAAGTAATACACAACGTGCTCTATCTTCTCTTTTCCTTTTTGTGCCAACATTGCCCCTATTGCATTTTTTTCAATTGCCAGATATAGGATTAAGCCTTTACCCGGCCTTGGCAGTTGCAGAACAAGAGGATTCATCAGATAATCCTTGATGGCTTCAAAGGCTTGTTGACACCTTTCATCCTACACCACAAGTTGATTTTTCTTTAGAAGCTTAAAGATGGGATTGCAGATGGCTGTCAATTTGGCTATAAATCTATTGATATACTGCAAATGCCCTAGGAACCATCAGACTTCTTTTTCATTCTTTGGTACGGGCATATCCCTGATTGCCTTAATCTTGTCCGGATCCACCTCTGTTCCTTTCTGGCTGACAATGTGTCCCAATAACTTGCTAGATGTAACCCCAAAAACACACTTTTTAGGATTCAATTTGAGATTGTACTTTTCTGCCTTTGCCAGAAACTTATCTAGCGCCTCGAAGTGTCCTTCCCTGGTTGCAGACTTCACTATCATATCATTCACATACACTTCTACCTCCTTGTGGATCATGTCATATAGCAAAGCAGTTGCCATCCTTTGATAAATGGCCCCTGCATTCTTTAATCCAAAAGGCATCACTCGGTAACAATATACACCCCATTCGGTAGTGAAGGATGTCTTTAACTTATCCATTACTACCATAATGATCTGATTGTACCCTGAAAATTCATCCATGAAAGAGTACATTGCATTGGAAGTTACACTATCAATTAGCGTATCGATGTGCAGTAGCGGAAATTTATCCTTGGGGCAGGCCTTGTTCAAATCTTGGTAGTCCACACACACACTGACCCTTCCATCCTACTTAGGAATAGGAACTATGTTTGCTAACCATTGGGTGTTCTATACCACTTCTAAAAACTTTGCCTTCAACTATTTTTCAACTTCTTCCTTGACCAGGAGAGCCCATTCCGGCCTCAACCTCCTTTGCTTTTACTTTATTAGAGCTATGTGAGGGTATGTGGGGATCCTGTGTTTTGAGATCTCCCTGTCGATTCCGGGCATGTCTTCAAAACTCCAAACAAATACTTTCTGTCTTTTTGTTAAGATTTTTTTCATTTTTTCTCAATCATCATGAGTTAGACCAGAAGCAAGCAATATATTTTTAGGATTATCGTTTGTGCCCAAATTAATTGATTCAGTTTGCATGGAATTAATGTCAAACATATGCATGAAATTATCATCATAAACAAAATAACCATTAGGGGACACATCATGCAAATAAGCAAATTCAAATTTCATTGCATTCACTTTCAAAAAGAAAAGATCATCAGTTTCAAATAGGGAAACAAAAGAAACATCATAGTCATCATAAAAGACATTTATGATAGAGTTGAGGACGTAGGCTTCAAAATCAAGTTCTTTGCTTTGATCATTAATGCCTTTCAATTCCAAAGTAGTTTCATTCTCTTTAAATCCTTCTTCAGTAAGCACCAGCTCCTCAGTAGGAGCTTCTTCAATAGCAACATCTTTGGCTCTATTCATAAATTCGGTAAAGATTTTAAACCCTAGAATAACTTCTCCAGCCATCAGGAGAGGTTCTGGAGTCCCGTTGTATGGGTACCCGGTGCCTTCCTTTATAAAGACCTCCTACAAAGCTTTCTTTTTAGCCACGGCTTCCTTTTCCTTTTTTTTAGACTGGCCCTAAACATCTATCTCTCCCTCAGTTCCATCAGCCTCTTTGAATCCTAGCCCGTGCTTTAAAATAAGCACCTTATTTTTCATAAATTCAGAAGGTCTGCTCTGATCTCTTCCCAACCCCATGCTAGGCATAAACCTCATACTGCGCATCATTTTTAAAACCTTTTCATCCATCTCATCCTCATAAATTACACAAACCTCAAAACTGGGACTAACGGAGATCTCTTTGGGGGTTAACTTCAATGCAGCCATAATGACTTCAATTTCAGCGGAGATGGTGACAACATTTCCTTCATGAGGGAATTTAATTTTTTGGTGAACAGTGGATGGGACATTGCCCAGGGGGTGAAACCACTGCCTCCCCAATAAAATGGCAAATGTCACCGGGATATCAATCATGTGCAAGTCAACCCAAACTTCTATAGGTCCATTTTAACTAATGCCCTGAATGTTCCTTCCACAGACCTCTTGGTGCCATCATAACCCTTGATAACTACCTCATAAGGCTTTAAGTTGGCCATCATCAACCCTAACTTTAGCAAAATCTTCAATGGACACATATTAATGGCGAACCATTATTGACCATCACGCAGCAGGTCATTTTTCCTTTCACCTCAGCCTTGATAAACATAGCTTTATAGTGATCCCTCCCCTCTAGAGGTAGATTGTCATTAGAAAATATTATCATCCCTTAAGGAGTTTCCATTAGTGACCCGACCATTTGTTCTAGAGTAGAGCTAGCGGAGATCTTTTTTTGATCCAGTGCCCGAACCAGGGCATCCCTATGATCCCTAGAATGCATAAGTAACTCCTAGATACTGGTAACAGTCTCCTTACTTTGCTTCACTTCTTTCCCTTTTTCTAAGATTTTTACCTTTCCAAGCTCAGACTTGGCAATCTCGGGTTCTTCCTTCTTTCCTTCAACCTTCCCCATATACTAGTTTGGTCTACTCCTCTTGTTGTCCCATAGGTTAATCCGTTCCTCACTCTCATCAATAGAACACCATATGTCCAAGGCATGGACTTGTAATTCCGTGGGTTGTTTACTTAGTTTTAGGTTCTCAGGTTCAGTTTTTAAGGAGTTATGGGCGGCATCCACGAAGGAGTTTAGGACCTGCTCCTCCGTTAGACCAGTGTTAACCATCAAAATGGGTGCATTTGGTGGTGGTACATTTTGGTAATTAGGTAAGGGGTTAGTTTGTGTGTTTGGCTTTCTGGTTTCTAGGTCAGTAATCTTGCCTGATTCGATCAGGTCTTGGATTTCATGCTTTAATCGGGCATAACTATTAATGTCATGTTTGATGGTCTGGTGAAATTTACAGAAAAGCTTTGGGTTTGCACCAGGTATGGGTTGTTGTGACGGTAAAGGCCACATCAGGTTCTTCTCAATAAGCTTGTCAAGGACCTTGGACAGAGGGCGTCCCAGATTCGAAAATCTCTGAGGTTGTCTAACTGCATTAACATGTATATTGTTATTTGATGGTTAGATGGCATAGATCTAAACATTACTGCTCGAACCAGCTCCTTCCTTGCCCCCAGACCTTCCCCCGAAGAATTTCTTCTCCTGAGCTAGATCTGACTCTTTTTGGACCCCAAACCTATACAATTCTTCGAAGCTTCTGATCCTCAAATCTCTCAGCTTTTTAGAAAATGCTGGGACACACCCCTCTATTGCCAGGATTAACTTATCTGACTCAGCAGGCCTATGCCTCATAAAAGACAGGTTTCCCCTCCAACGAGTCAGGTAATCAGTAAAGGACTCATTAAAGTTCTGCTTGGTGTTCTACAGATCTCTCAAGGACACCTCTAACTGAACATTGAGGCCATATTGCTTGATAAAAGCAGCACATAATTCCTTCCAATCTAACTGAACATGTGGTTCCAAGGTGTAGTACCAGCGAATTGGCGCTCCCTCTAGTGAAATAGGCAACTGCTTGATGATTTGGCTCTTAGTCAACTCAATAACTTTCATATAGGTCACATACTGCTTCAAATGTAAGTAGGGATCCTTGGCGCCAGTGTATTTCTTTATATCAAGGAATTTGAATTTATGGGACAGTGTTTAATCTTCCCTTTCCAGATTCAGATTAGTATAATCTAGGGGGGCGACAATACCCTTCTCTTTCATCATCATCTACATTTGGTTCATTGCCTTGGTCATGCTCTTGGCCCATTCAGTTTGCCCCACATCTTCAGTTGGGTTCACATTTCTTTGGTTTGATGGGTTGGCCAACACTGTCACATAATCTTTTTCCCTTCCCCTAATTGGGATATCCTCATCAAGATCCATCAGATTGATTAGTGGCACATTGAACGGCTGTGCCGGCTAATTCTCTCTGATGAGCTTAGTAATTTCCCCATCATCTCCCTCATCATAGATGTGGTTTTTGCCATCACTTCATCTTTTAGCTGTGCCTTAAATGCCTCTAGATTGAACCCTCCTGCCATTCCCACTTCTGAATTTCTAACCAAATGACCTGAACTAATCCAGACCTACCTTGCTGAGCTCGAAGGATCTATAGTGCTACAAAACCATTTGTTAGAATGATGCATGATATGTATGCATGATATGCAAGTCCATTTTATTTTAAGAAAACTTAAGAAGCAAACAAATAAAAATATACATAAAACCAAAATGCAAAGCTTGAACGTGCAAACTTTCACCCTTATTTCTCCCACACACGTATTCAATGGCATATATCTTGTCCTAGAATTTTTTTCCTGGGTTTTAATTTTCAACGGGGGATAACAAAACCGATGTATGCAAGATAACTCTTAAAATGATTCAAACAAGTAACGGGTCCTTTAAATAAAGCTTGACTCGATTTCCTATGAGCCAAGGTCTTTAGCACCATAAACTCACTTATCAAGGCCTAATTGAAATGGGTCATGAATAGGCATGAGAGGTCCTTATTGACTTAGTTTGTTTATAAGGGGCTTTGGTTGGACACGAGGGCCCATTTTACCTTAGATTGCTTATTAATGGTCTCAAGATTTATTTTGAGGGTCCATTATATGGCATAACACACATGCGTGTAGGGAAAATTCCTAAGGATAGTCGCTAAGTCATTACATGGGCTTGAGTCTTGGGTAAAAAGGCTTCAGCTCCCACAACGATATACATCCATATACGTCTCCCCACTCAAGGGTCAAACAACAGGGATTAGTACGTGTTGTGAGTGACAACAATCAAATATTCTACCACCAAGTTTAAGTGAAATGTAGGTAGCGAAGTACTGACTATCGTCGGGTTAATTTAGGACTGAAGTGCTCATTGTGTGAAAATGTGTAGTGAATGCAAAAGGTGGAAAAGAAATAAGAAAATAATTAAAAATAATAAAATGCAAAACACTAGAATCAATTTTTTTATCCCCAATGGAGTCGCCATTGTAGGTGGAGGGGTTTTGCGCGCACCCAAGTGTTTGGCTGCCACGGTACTGTGTGGGCTCAAGGCCCACTTAGAAATATGATATAAGTCTTAGGCCTATTCGGAGCTAGAGTCACCACTCGGATAAAAGCCAGGATACATTGTACAGCAACTGGGTCCCATGGAGGTTCCTAAAAGCTGTCATCAGGGATCGAGTTCAAAAACTAGGTATAGGCTTTTAGAATGCCCACCCAACCTTATGGTTGGCCTTCATTTATGTTTTGTGTATTATCACCTTTAATTATTCAATTATTTCTTATTTACATTCAAAATTGCACTCGCCTTCATCC
This sequence comes from Mallotus nudiflorus, assembly GCA_947683625.1. NCBI lineage: Eukaryota > Viridiplantae > Streptophyta > Magnoliopsida > Malpighiales > Euphorbiaceae > Mallotus > Mallotus nudiflorus. Next base: position 1,457,306 of record CANTUR010000220.1, on the reverse strand, counting down.
ATTTTCAAAGTTTTACAGTTAAATTCAAATTCGCACATTAATTTGATTTCATGCTTTTGAGTCCCGACATTCAACAAAATAAAATAAATAATAATTTACAACCATACATTCAAAATCAAATGGGGATAAGAATTAGGGATTACAATGCTTTTAAGAAAAATAAAAGAATAATATACAGAAAAAAAACCGTACATATATCAAAAGTGAACTAATAATAAACCATTTACATAAATGCAATGATCTAAAGGGTTAGCTAACGGAGGTGACTACTTAATGATGAAAATCATCAAGTAATTCTTACAATAATCATACGATTAGTTCCTTCTTTCAGAGCATAAAATCATATATAACAATATTTATAAAGAAATGTTTTAAAAGGGAGTTTTCACATCATAAGCTAAAGAAACCCTCAAATACTAAGACAATCATTATCATGCAATGAAATAATTATGCGTAAAGACAGAAAGGACATGCGAAGTGAACATTATGCAAAATCTCATAAAGGGAGAAGAACCAAGTAAGTGATCGACTTGTCAATGTACAGAAGCGATCACCTTATTAACAAGGGGGGATGCCTCTATGAAGAGGCGTCGCCTGATCGACAGGCTAACTTGACTCTTAAAACAATTAGATTTTTATCCTAAACAAACAATACATGCATTCATGCATCCAACAAGTGCCAAATTATAATTACATACAATAGTTTAAGAGATCAGATTAATGAGGTAGTATAACAAATGAATTAAACCTAAAATATACCTAAAGTATACTAATAACTTAGTCACATATAAGCTAAATGCACAAAATGATGAAGTTATAAAGGTATTGAGTTTAAATGCAGGTTTTTTTTACTAGAATGATAAGCCCTCAGAGATGTGTCTTTAGTTATGATCTTCACTAGAGTGTGCTTTCCATTTTAACACAAGCTTTCCTCCTTCCTCTCCTAAAGTAAATGAACTCCTTTGGCTTGGAATTTTCCTCTTTTCTCAAGAATGTTTCTCCCTGTATTTTCCTCTTTTAAGAGCTTTTTTCTTTTTCTTTCAATGGTTTTTTTTTCTTGTGGTCTTCCCCCTCTCTTTCTTTTCTTTTTTTTTTCTTTTTATTCCTTACCTTGCCCATGCCCCTAAGCTTTTTACCTCATCATGAGCCTGCATAGCCTTTTCCTTCCCCCAAAAAAATTTTTCCTCATGCAAAATTAGGTCTGGGGTGTAGGGCCCACACCACTTGGCCACCATGGATGCAACTGCATTAAATGTAGTTGTAAGTGGTCTACCACAGAGGCGGCGCCTCTACGATGAGGCGATCGCCTATGCGGTAACTGCTAAAGAGGCGATCACCTCATTACACTGAGGTGACGCCTCTTTGGCCTGGGCCTATATTGGGCTAATAGAGCCTGGGCCTATATTGGGCTAATAGGGCTTGGGCCATTTTTGGATAATTAGGTCAAGTTTTGGGCTTTTGAGGCTTTTAGGCTTTCAAGTCCATTTTCAATTAGAGATTCAAGTTTGGTTCTTGTGTCCAAGTTTTATATTCTCATAATTGGGCTTGACAACAGTCCGATCAAACTGAAGGCCTTAATTTATCTTTTAACACAAGCCGACCGAACCGAGTATCTACAATTAACATTTTATAAAAAATAAATGTATAATTTATTATATAGATAAATTTTTCAAGCATATATAGCCAAAAATGCTTCAATCAATGGTGCGGTATAGCATGTTTCACCCTAATCATAGTTATTTTTAGCAGCAGTAGCATTATAGGCTAATCTTTGAAATAAGAAACAAGATTTCTTCTCATCTCATATCAAATTTTATATGGAATAAACATTTTTTAGTTTTAAATATAATTTAAAATTTTTAATTTTTTCAAAATATTTTTTTACTCAAAGTAGGACTAATTTATCAACTAAGTAAATATTAGGGGGGTGTTTGTAAATGTTTAGAAATCTTTTATCTACCTATCAAAAATAAAAAGGCAAAGTAATTATTAGGCTCAATTTGATCTTTATTGAATAGTTTAGTAGTATTTTAAAATAATGAGTTACTAATAGCAAAAATAATTATTTAAAAGCTTCTATGTTGTCCCATTTTGATAGTCCGTTCTTGATATAGGGTTGGATATTGGTTCTCACCAGTCATCCTTCCCTGTTTTTCTCTCTTTTGGTTTGTTTATATTTGAATAAAATGATGTTAATATATGTGTGTGTTTATAGTTGTGCTTTGAAAGCATCTTATAGTATTTTGTGTAGATGGTTTGGCTCTGCTTCTTACTTTACCTCCTTCTGCTTAGCTGACAATGATGTGATGCTTCTGATTAACGATGCAGTAACATATTTTGAATCATCTTTATGAATGTAGATCATTACTTTAACAAGGCTTTACATGTATGATGTTGATAAAGGTGATCATTGTCCCCGAAGGTTATTTGTTGTTCGCTAGAGGTCAATATCCTTCTTTCTGTTTTCCTCGCAGCTGCTTCCTTTGTGTTTGGACGTTGCCATATACTTTAGTCCAGAACACACACTACTCAAGCACTTCAGATTGCTATTGTAGACTAATGCTACTGTGTTGCTTCAAGCCGCTGCTCTTGCCACCGTGTAGGTGTCTATCCTCAACTTTCTCCTCTTTAGGATTAAGATCCTAAAAAATGTTTCTAGGCTTAAGATAATATTTAGCCCATTAAATTGTCAAGCCTTTAATGTAGCATGGCTTTCTAAATTTACACTAGCCCATCCTAATTTACTATTTGCTTATTCATATAATATCTTTATTTGGTCGAAAAATAGTTTAGTAGTTAAATTAGTTAAAAATATTACAAAAGGGCTAATCTAATTTGTATTGAATAGTTGAGGAAGAAAATTTGACCATTATTCCTAAAATCTATGTCATGAATTTATTTATTCATATGAACTCTCTATGAGGCTAGTTATGGATACTGTCAGTTTGATCGACCCGTAACAAAAGCATGATGATGAGAAAGTTCGAGTTTTGAATGCAGGGGAGCCCGAGACTTCTCTAAAATCAACTTGTAAAACCCAAAACACTGAGTTAAGTCCAAAAATACCATATCCAAGCCCAAAATTGAGCTAAAGCCCAAGCCTAAGCCCATAGCTTCTTGGCCCAAGGGCCCTGACCTAGCCCTGGTGAAGAGGCAATTGCCTCAATAAAGAGGCATCACCTCTTCAGCCCAGACATTGATGAGGTGACGCCTCTTCACACCCACCCTCTATAGCATTAAATGTCATTAATAATAATGGTTGGAAGGAATAAAGAAAAGGCAAAGGGAGAGGGTCAGAGGCTTTAAAGAAGGATGTAGGGGCATGAGAGAGAGGTTGGCAACTTGGAAAAAAAACGTCTGAAAAAAAAAAGACAGAGAGAAAAGAAAGAAAAAAAGGAAAGAAGAAAGGAAGAAGAAGAAGAAGGAAGGAAGGGATTTGGAAGCTTAAAAGACTTGACTCCCTTGAGAAGAGGAAGGAATCTTCTTGCATTCAAAGCCACTAACCCATCAACCAAGCTCTGAGAGCTTAGTTAGGAGCATCAGCCCGTCCAAGTCAGAGAGTCTCCCTATTTTTAAGCTTTAAGTTCTTTATCTTCATTAAAAACTTTGATTTGTTGCTGTTTTGTGTGTTTTCTTGGGCTATATTACTTATTTATGGTCATAAAGAAGCATGATTGCATGAGATACTGAATATTAATTGTTGATATTTGTATATTTGTGTTTGTTTCTTATTTACTTGTATGATCATTGGGTTTCTTAGGATTTAAGAAATATAGATTATTCCTGCCTCTGTTGAGGAGGCGACGCCTCTTCGTGATAAGGAGATGAGATATCGCCTCCTGGTCAGGAGGTAACGCCCCTTGACCAGAATTTTGCATATTTCCACCTCTATTTTCAATTCTTATCTTGTATATTTTGTATGATTTTCTTGTTTAATTTGTTATATTTCTTGATTTTATGCATGATTACCATGTTGATCAATATTGTTTCCATGTGATATTATTATGTTATTTTGTGGACTATTTTGTGAATTTATTTCTTTTTATTTTGTGAATATTATTTGTTAATGATTTGTAGATATTGTTGTTATTTGTGACATGGGACTAACTTGTATTTGTTAAAGGAATTATTTAGTAATTTTTAATCGCTAGATGATTACTTTATTAATGAGTCCTTGAGAGTTTTGATTTGTATAATTAATTAATTTATTTTCGGTTTATGTATGGTTTATTTTTTATTATCTTTTACATTTATTTACATCAAAAGTTGTAATCCTTAATCTCTCTCCCCTTTTATTTGGAATGAATGATTGCAAATTATTGTTATTTATTTTATTTGTGATTAAATGTCGAGACATAAGCATGAAACGAGACTAATATGCAAACTTGGAATAAAATCTAAAATTGGAAACCAATTGTGATTAGCATGTTAATAAGGAAAAAATTTAATAATTAAAGGTAATAAAATACGAAACACACACGGAGGCTAACTGTAAGGTTGGGTAGGCATTCTAAAAGCTCATACTTAGTTTCCAAACCTATTTGTGATGACGAATTTTGGGAACCTTCATGTAATTTAGTTGTTGTATAGTGTGTTATGTTTTTTATTCGGATGACGATTCCATCTCTATTTTGGGCCTTATACCCATTATATATTTTCTAATGAGCTCTGAACTCGTACAGTATGATACTTGAACACACAATTAACTCGCCGCCTACACTAGTATATTCCCGTAAAATTAATACTAGATTAACAAATAATTTATCCAATAAAAGAAAAAAAAATATTTTTTTATCAATACTTGTAGCTAATTTTCTTTAACATTTACTATGATACTTTAATTCTCTTCTTTCACATAGCACATGATTCAAGTTTGACTTACTAGTATGAGTTTTGTATAATTGGAAAAAAATTAGAAGTTAATTACGAAATTAAAATTTTCACCCTTTTTTTTCAAAAAAAAAAAAAAATTCACCCTTCTAATCATTTTATATATTGGGCCTGTGGGCTTTGCATGAAATGATGAAGTAACGACACCAACCAATTATATAGAGCAATTGGCAATTTTGGCACATTATCAACTGAATGTATTGATTTTCTGAGTGGCTATTCATTACAAACTTTCGTTGCCATTTTACACCTCCACTTCACTGTAAAAGATAATTAGGAAACCTCCACAAGCTTTCTCCATCATTAATACAAACAAATCTTACATTGGACTATAAAATGACCTTGCTTTATATAATTTCCAACTCCCAATTTCAATATTCCAACCCAAGGGGAGACATAATTTTTTTCTTTATCAACTATAATTTTGCTTTAATTAGTAAGGTTGTTCTCTCATTAAATTAGTTGAAAATTAATTTTAAATATTAAGAACAATAAAATTCAAATTTTACGCTTTATAATGCTTTAAAGACTGGCAATTTTATTTTTCGAACATATTCTAAAAATTTTTTACTGAATACCAAAGTATTTTCTTTTTGAGGAAAGAAATAGTTAGTTGTTCAAAGTTTGTTAAATGACTTGGGCCTCTTGGGGCATTTCAACAACAGTTGTTTCTTTGAGGTTAGAACTTTGTGCCATTAGGCCCACTTTATTACAAGAGTGGAAACAGACAAGATGTGGTCCCCAAGACAAGAGTGGTCCAACTGAGCCGAATGTGAAAAGGAGATTAAAGAAAGCAGTGGTTTCGGTGTAGATTCCTATCCTGCTCAAGTGAGTGAATAATAGAGGAGGTTCACATGGTCATCTGCTACTGTCGTCATCTACTTGCAACCATTGGTTGACACCACACACACACACACTTCAGTACCATTTTAGTTGTTTCACCACTTACGTTGTCTATGACTTTTGATGTCTTGAAAGGAGCCTTTGCCACTTGGCTAAAGGTAGCAACTTAAACCTCAATCGTTCTTGTATAACTTATGTATATATCGAAGACAGTAGCATCATAGAATATTTAGTATCATCATTTGTAAAGTAAACCAAGAGAATATATATATGAACCCAACTGTTTAAATTTAAATATTTTTACTAACTTACAAAATCAATCTGGAAGGCTTGTTTGTTTTCTTTATTTTAATTGTAAGTTGTAACCATAGCTATTCCCTTTTATATGTGTTAGGTCTCCACGTAATTTTTTTAATTAAATAAAACTACTCTAAAGTGATAAACATGTCAAATAAATTTCTAATAATTTTTTTTATGGATGTATCAGTTTGATGTTTTAATAATTAAATTTTTAAAATATTTTTAAAGTGTATTTAGATGCAAGTATTTGATTTGAAATTTTAAATTTCAAATCATAGGTAGTTACATGTCATTTCAAACTCTTATTAAATGAGCTATTAATTTTAATGTGGATTTGTTTTAAATCCTCATGGATGCACATTCATGTAGTTCGCAAACAAAAAATTTATTTGAAATCCAAATTCATACTCAAATCCATTGCATCCAAATATAGCACTAGTGAATAAGAAATAAATGGGAAATTTTTATTTGTTTCAACGTATTACATATTACAATGATTGAATTTTTTACATATACCTTAAATATTTTATACTTAATAAATATAAATAAAAACGTAACTACATATTACAAATCTAACCATTGTATGCAATACACTCAAAGTACATAAAAAAAGTTTCAAAATTAATTTTTCTCATTATAACTAGATCAATACTCTTAGAATGTAAACAATGTTGCTCACTATAACTAGATCGATCCTCTCAGGAATATAATTTGGTTTTCAAACTAATTACAATGTCTGCCCAATTTATGGGAGAGAAAAGGCGGGATAACTAATATATTTCAGTATAATCCTGTCCTGATTCTATGAAACCTTTTGTAGATGTGTGCCTTGAGAATTAGGAACTCGCAAGCAACCAAAGAGTACAACCTTCAAAATCAGCTAGTGAGCACAACTAATTGTTTATTAGCTCATGAATCAATGATTTGGATGATATATGCATACAAATAGTAGCGGATTAAACCCATAAATATAAATTAATTACTATTAATAAGACAATGCCATAAGCTTAGTACATCTAAAGCAAAAGTACAACAATCTCTTAGTAATTATTGGGTAGATTAGCTTGGCTGAAGTCACCAAAAAAACAAAAATCTAAAATAATGTGCATGGAAATTGCCATATCCTTTTTCAATTTATATAGCTCAACATTCGAAGCCAATGTCTTTATTCTTTTGGCTTCCATATGTTTTGGGGAAGTTCATTTTCAATTTAATCATAAATAATATGAGATATATCATATATTATGCATAAATTAGCCAAGTGTTGTTAAAATGCAAAATTTTTCAAAAGAAAAAAACACAATTTATTCCTTATCAAATTGAGTATCTTTAAGCACATGGTTACATTCCTTACTTTCATGCTTTGTTTTATATGTTGTCTTAATGAATGAAAAACCAAAGAGCATGGATGCCAGAGAATTCTGCTCTAGAAAAATTCCAAAAACTTTCTTGAAATATTTTTCTTTTAGCTTTCTGTGTCATTTAGTTCTTGTATATCTTAAGTTTAGGAATCCTCCTCAAAATTCTCAAGTTGTTATAAAAGCTTCACTACCTTAACTTATGTACTTCTCCTTTTGTGCTTCCCTTGGATTCTTCTCATACTCTTCTTTAGCTGCATGCATTATTTTCAAAATCTTTAGACAACAATTTAATAGACATTTATAATCCTCAAACAGATAACATTTTAGGTGCTGATTATGAAGAAAAGTAACTCAGCTTTTCCAACTTAAGAGTATTTTTTCAAATTTCTTTTATTCAACATTATTAATAAAAAAAAATATTTAGCTACATATAGCCAATGACAAGAATTTTATACATAGTTCCAAAGTTTATTATTTTAACTTCGACTGAGATAACTTCCAAATTTATATAATTAAAATGTAAAATATTAATGTATTGTTTAATTATTCAGAAAATATAAATTAGTTGACGTGTATATAAAATTGAATTTTAATACCGATAATACTTAAAAGAAAAATAAAAACAGCATGGTGGGTGGGTGACAGTTTTATTTAGAAACCTTTTTGTAAAAAGCTTGTTGTCATTGAGAAAGATGAACTAGGGTTTGTGTTCTTCATTTAGCTATAATTTCCAGTCTCTTACATGCATGTGTATATAATGCCTGGGGAAAGATTGTATATGGCCCTACTACAGCTTGGAAGTCACATGAAGCATTTCACTAGATATAAAGTCATCAGAAGTACGGTTACCAGGATGTGACAATTCAATCATTTACAAATAATACCTATGGGGATTCCCCCCTTTACTATCCCTGGTGATGACAAAATTTATGTATTGCTTGATTCCTCAGACTTTCTTTGTAAAAACATGTTTAGTTAATGTTGATTCACTATCATTTGTTTTTCTATTTTTAGCATTTAAAAAAGTTGCATCTTTTACCAACATTAACTTATATTTAAGTCCAATTAAAATTTTATTTTGATACATATAATTTGATTACAGCACTCAATTTGTTTTTATGTTAATTTAGCTCGATTAAATTTAGGTGGGAGTTAATGATAATTTTTCTTTAATATCTTAAAATGTATGGTTGATTTAAATTCTAACGTATAAAATTATTTTCATTTATTTTTTTAAAAGGAGAAAATTATCTCTTATTATACAGTATATTAATATTTAAATAATTTAACCATTCTATTAATCAAAATATTTTCAAAAAGAGTTCTACTCTTATAGTTAATTAGCAATTGAATCTACAATCTTTATACCATGAAAACAATTTTTTATCATTACTTGCTCGATTTAACCATATCTAGAGATGAACATGTATATGGGTGACAATTTGAAATTAATTTGGACTAGGTAGAAGGGTACAAGAAAGGTGTCCCCTTCACTGGGTGAGATGGCATGGTCGAGTTGTCTATTTAAAAGTGGGGCTAGTTGGATTTGGAGGGAGAACACTGAGGGAACAAGAAGATCGTATGAACGTATACATATGAAGATCACGGGCAGAGATGCAGTGCAGGAAACTCCATAATCTTCATTCTCTAACGAATAATTTTTTCTTTCAAAAAAAAAAAAAAAACTTAAGGAATAATTTTACGATAAAGATGCACGGATCCATCCTTTTAGTGGTGAGCCTTCACACGATTTTACCCCTTTGTCATGTATATTGTTTCTGAATTACAATATGATTTAAAGTAGAAATTTTTTCCTATTTTGTTATTAATAGGAGGAGAATAGATTTAAGTATAGGTGAATTGTATAACTTAGAATATGCAATAAAGATTGATTTGTATTTCATTGAATATGGGTATATACAAGAATAACTAAATATAAGATAAGATATACAGAATGTAAACAAACAAGTTTAGTATAGAAGTCTAGTGCTCTTATATGCCCCCACAAGCTGATGGTTGATAGGCAATCAACCGAAATTTTTCTTGAAATTTGTGAAATGAGTGCTTGTTAAGAGCCTTCATTTGAATGTTAGCAACCTAATTTGTAGAAGAGAGGGCAACCATGGCGAGTTCTTTTTGAAGTACCTTGTTGTGCACAAAATCAAAATCTACCTCTACATGTTGAGTGCCTGCTTGAAAGACAGGATTAGAGGATAAAAACAATGCACCAATATTATCACACCACACATGTGGTGGAGATGAAAGATGAACATCAAGTTCATGAAGTAAATGAGTTAACCACTTAATTTCCACACTCACGTCAACAATAACCTTGAACTCTAACTCAGTGAAAGAAAGAGCCACAGTTCGTTATATTCGAAAGTTCCAAGCGAGCAAATTTTAGCCAAGAAAAATTAAGTAACCTCCCGTCGATCTTCAGTCATCAGGACAACCTGCCCGATCAACATCTTTTAATGTTGTCATGGTGATTTAGGGACACTTTTTAATGAAAAAATTCAGATGGATAGTGCCTTAGAGGTATCAAAGTATGTGTTTCAATGCCTAATAATGAATCGAGGTTGGGTTGTGCATGTACTAACACATCTTATTAACCAAAAAAGCCAAGTCAGGTCAAGTGATGGTTAAGTATTGGAGACTGCCATAAATTTTTTGATAGGTGTGGGCTTCAGTAGAAGAGAGTAGAGTGCCATCCATTTTTTTGAAAATTGTTCCAATGGTCATAGGCGTTGCACAAGGTTTACAAGTTTGCATGCCAACAGTGTTTAAGAGTTCGACAATGTAAGATTTCTATGCAAGTAAAAGTCCTTGGCCAACCCAAAATACTTGTATACCTAGAAAATAATTCAAATCTCCTAAGTCTTGCAAAGCAAATTGGATTATAATTTGGAAATCATTTGTGCAACCAGTTGAGTATCATAACCTGTAATTATGACATCATCCATATAGACAAACAAGAAACATTTAGAAGCTCCTAAATTGTAGATGAAAAAGGAAGGATCGATTATAAAACCTTAAAATCCTAAAGTGATTAAGAAATTGCTTAGCTTTTGGTACCAAGCATGCAGTGCTTGCTTGAGGCTATAGAGTGATTTTCCTAATTTGTAGATAGAAGTTGGATGGTTACTATGCACAAATCCTTGGGGCTACACCATGAATACATTTTCCTGCAAATCACCATTAAAAAATGCATTACTTATGTCTATTTGATGCAAAGGCCACCCACGGGACACTGTAATCGACAATACCATTCAGATAGTCATGGGTTTGACCACTAAACTAAACATTTCCTTGTAGTTCAACCTATATTCTTAAATAAAACCACAAGTAATAAGACGTGCCTTGAATCTCTCTACACTTCCATTAGCTCTACGTTTGATCTTATAAATCCAACGGTTGCCAACAATATTGCAATTTGAAAGACATAAAACAAGATCCCATGTATGATTATGGGTTAAGGCTTGCATTTTTTCGACATAGCTTGTTTCCATTATGGTATTTGGTTTACTTAGGTAAAAAAATGAAGGTTCGATAAAGGAAAAGGATGAAATAGCATTAAGTTAAGTGTGATGATGACAGGTTTGCGTTGAAAAGTGGATAGATGTAATTGCATATGATGCATCCTTTAGGGTTAAGAGAGTATTTCGGGCTGTTCTTGATGATCTTTGGGATTATGAAGATCAACAAAAAGTTTAAAGGCTTTAGGATTGTGTGTGGTTATATGGTTTAGTGAATGAGATGAAATACAATATCGGGATATGGGTGAGTATTGAGATAAAGGTGAGGATGTTGATAATGGTGATTGAGTTTTGGTATGAGTGGTATATGGTGAGGTAGTTTACGTGGAAGGAGTTTTGGAAGAATTGGGAGACTGAGTTAAGGTATTATTTAATTTTAGCAAGGTTAAATAATCCCAAGGACATGTGAGATGGAGCTATGGACTTGACAACATAGAGACTGACATATCATCATTTGAAGAGGGACCTAAATTTGATTAAAAGGAAATAATTTTTCGTTAAAGTCAATATGTCAGGCAATGTATTTTTTGCCCTTTTTTTTTTATCATAACATCGATAGGCTTTTGTAATGGGGAATAGCCTAGAAAGACACATTGAGTGGATTAAAAAGAAAATTTATGATTGTTGTATAGTTTTAAGAGAGGATAAACAACACATCCAAAACTTCTTAGAAAAGAATAATCTGGATTTTTTTGTATAAAATTGTGTAAGGTATACGTTTGCCTAATGAACTGTATGGAGTTCTATTAATAAAAAACATTACTATTTCAAAAGTAAAATTCCAAAACTTAAAGGGTGCACCACAATGTCCTAAAATAGCTAAGCTAAGGTCCACTATGTTGTGAATTTTTCATTCAGCCTTTCTACTTTGTTCATGAGTATAGGGATAACTGACACGATGAATAATACTATAATTTTTGAAATAAGTGTTCAATTGTCTATATTCACCTCCCTAATCAGAATGAACAGATTTACTTTTGCATTCAAATTATTTTTCAACCATCAATTGAAACTCACAAAAATTTGTAGGGACTCACTTTTGTCTTTTATTGGATAGAACCAAGTAAATAAAGAAAAATCATTAATGAAAATAACAAAGTACTTATATTGAGAAAAAGATTGCATAAGGGCATGTCCCTAAACATCAGAGTGAATCAACTCTAATGGTTTGGTACTATGATGATTTGTCAAAGGCAAATGAACTTTATAGAGTTTGCCTAAACACCATGTAGAACATTTATTTATCGACAGTTTATAAGAAGAATAAGGCACTTTAAATTGATTAACTAAATGACAAATAGTCTGAAAATTAAGATGCCTAAGTCTCGCATGCCAATCCTCCAAACTTGCCATATAGACAGATGCATTCAAAGGAAAAGCATATGATAAAGCACCACCAAGTTTGTAAAGTTCATGTTCAGTTAGTCCTTGGAGTATCATCCTCTTTGAAACTTGATCTTTAACAAGACAGTAAGTATCATGAAACTTAAAAAAATATTTATTGTCTAGAGCAAAGTTTTTAGACAACCAAAAGTGGTTTTATTAGGGGAATATACAAAACATTGGTTAAGATTAAATCTTTAAGAGGAGGGGAAATAATACTAGAACCAGTATGAGAAATAGGCAAACCATGTCCATTACCAACAAGGAGATTGTGTGTACTTTGAAATTCACTTGCAATACTGAGAGCAAACAAGTCCGAAGTGACATGATGAGTTGACCCATATCCGGATGCTAGAAAGATAGTGGAGCAGTAGATGGTGTGGGCACAGTTTATAAAACATTAGTTAGATTAGTTTGATATTGTGGTGATGGAGTTGAAAATTTTTGAAAAGAAGGTGTAATTGATGGACCTCTAAAAGTGTAATTAACATTAAATTTTTAGCGACTTATGACAACAGAATGGTTAAAGAGCCCACAAATCTGACATGATGAGGAATTGAAACCTCATCGACCACCATGTTGCCCTTAGAGACCGCGATTGGTTGAAGGAAAGGAGCGAGTTGATTGCTCACTAGAATTGGCAATGTTATGTTGAGTGAGATTGACAACAGGAATAGTAGGCCGCTGTGAATTCAGAAGAAGTTCATCGATGACTAATTGGCCATGTAGTTCATGAAAAGAGATAGATTCACTTTGTTGTTGTAGAGCTACGATAATTGCATTATACTCAACACCAAGGTTACGAAAGACAATGGCATTAAATTCTGAAAAATAAATTGGTTGCCCTACTAATGTTAAGGAATAAGTGATCGCTTTGGCTTTGTATAAACACTAAGAGACAAAAAGATCAACCTTTGAGGGATTATGGAGCTAATATGCAATTGAGTCTGTTAAGCATAGCTTATAATGCCATATGCAGTGGCAAATGCTTGCCATCCCTCTGCTGAAGATTGTAATCCAATAAGTTAGGGGTAGATTCTTCAGTAATTGAAAATAAGAGCTAAGAAAATCAAAGTTGGTCTTTATTAAACCAAATAGTGTAGTTAGGGTTAAGAATAGATTGATTGGTTGAGGTGTCAAGAATTTCTTTAGGTGGAGGAGGTTCGGTTCCATTAATAATTCCATGAAGGTTGTAGTAGTTCAATAATGGAGTGAACAATAATGGAGGTTAATTTAATGGAGAAGATTTGTTAAATGTGAGAAGGCGGAAGGGTTAAAGATGGAGAAGGAAGGGCATTGCCATTGTTGGAAATGATCATTGCCGAAGAAGAAGGAGCAGAAAAAGACGTTTGTGAAGACATCGAGTTTGGTAATGAATTGACGCTCTGATACCAACTTAGAATAAGCAACAAAGAATGATTTATATATCATAAATTTAAAAGAAAATATATATTATTATTATAAAATTCATCAATATTTAATATTTAATCTCTAAGATAGACAAAAATCACAAATAAGAGATTTACAAAAAATGCAAGAAAAATATCTTTCAACTGACCTAAAATTTAGATTCTGGTCAATAACAAGAATAGGGGCAAAACTCCCTGGTTGCCAACACACTCTGAATTCTACATGTTTGTTTATGTGTGTATACATAAAATTTTCATATCAGCCAAAATTAAGCTAAAAAAGACGTGCTATACTGGCTAACATGGTATTCGATGAGAATGGCTTTGGGAAAATGAAAGGAGATGTATATATACATATATGTATGTGTGGAAAATGTCATGACCCGCAAACTCTTGGTGTCTTCGTGCGAGTATAATTGCTGTTAAAGGAACAATTGCATATATGTATTTATTATATGTGTTGTATTTGTCTTGTTGTTAGGCTTACGTATAGTTTGTATATATGGCATTGAATTTGTTTAAAACAAAACATGAAAAATGAGAGGGTTTGATGGAGAGAGCTCTCTCTTTATTAACTCATTTAATTAATATATATATATATGACATTATATTAGTTAGAAGAGGGAAATTAATGAATATTAATAGAGAAGGAATTCTTTGTAGACTTACCGGAAAATGACCATTCCTTTGTCTTATCAATGCATGCATAAATATAGAATATCTTGGCTGCCATATGTGTGAGTCATTTTTAGAGCTGGGACCCTTTTTTCTTGTTTTCAAATTCAATGATATATATATATATATATATATATATCGTCATATGGTTAAGATAGAGAGATCCATACATAATCTCATATATTGTTAATTAATTTATAAAATATTTACGCTCAAATTATAATATATTATAAGTTTTTGCTTTTAATTATTAATATATAAACAAATTATTAAAGAGAAAGTGCAATGCAAGTTTATATATTTTTGTGGTAAATTATTATTTTATATGTAATTACCATAATAAATATGAAATTAACTTCAATTCATATTTTGTAGTTGGATAATTTAATATGATGAAAATTTAAACATGACACTTTTTATTGTAAAATATACTCTTATAAAAATTTAATAAATTCTTACATCACTAAACTAATTTTTTAAATACTATTAATTGTAATATTATTCATCTTTGAAATAATTATTTCCCTTAATCGATTAAAAAAAATTCTATTTTACACATGCATATATCAGTAAAAATATTAAAACAATTTCATATTTAAAGTTCAAACATTTAATTAAAAAAATTATTTAATACAAAAATATAAGAAATAAAAAAATTCAAACACCAATCATGCAATTTTTTTAAGACATGCATATATACTTGGGGTGGGTGGGGTGTCTCGTGAGAGTAATCCAAATTAACTGCCTAATTGTATATAGAACATTGCATGACGAAATCCCAACTCCCATATATGGACAAGCTCCAGGCCGGCAACCTTCACATGCCACCAAAAACCAAGAGAGTGACCAGCCCACTCTCTTCTTCTTCTTCTTCTTCTTCTTCTTCTTCTTCGTCTTTATAATACATACATCCTCCTCTATACCTCTCTCTCTCTGGCTCTCTTTTTCTTGCTTTCTTGATTTTTTTTCCATTTTTTTAGAATACCTGAAGAGCCTGTGAGAAGAGAATTCTTAATTAGACCCTTTTTGTAGCCAAGAAAAAGGTTTTGAATCATCACTTTGCTGATATGATTCCAAAACTGAAAAAGTCTGATCATGGCGATGAAACAAGAGTAGTGTAGGTAGCTGTGTTTGGGCAATTTTGTTGACTTCAACTAAGTCTTTTCTTTTTCCTTTTTTTTTTTTTAGTGGTAATACTCTCCTGATGAGTCCCTTTTTTGTTTCCTATTTCAATAAAAATGCCTAGATTACAAAAGCTGAACTGTCTATTTTACTTAGATTCATTGGCAGCAATTAATTCCTTTTCTTAGCTTAGTGTCTCTTGTTGTTTCCACATTTTCATCCCCACTGTATTGATTCGTTTCCCAATGCTAATGTACCCACTATCAGTCTGGTCTCTTTCCATCTTCCTGGTCTCCTCAGATTTCTGATTGCTTCATTTTTATCTTTCCCTTTTGCTCCCTTCTAATATTTTACCTATTTTTGTACCTTTTTCATTTTCTGTTGCTATCTATATCTATATAGCTAGCAATCTTTGTCTTTCTTTATTTTTTTTGTGCTATCTATCCATATGATGCAGTTCACTGAAACCCCACCACAACCTTTACACCAAATCACTACTCCATTTTCAAACCTCTCAATGAACAAAAACCAAACCCACCAAAGGACTCGTCCATGGCCTGGATTTCCAACATCAAAGGCCTTAGGTAATAATTTTGGTGATGCAAATTGCATGGAGCAACTTTTAGTCCATTGTGCAAATGCTATAGAAAGTAATGATGCAACTTTAGCACAACAGATTCTTTGGGTTCTTAACAACATTGCACCTCCAGATGGGGACTCGAATCAACGGTTAACATGTGCTTTCCTCAGAGCTCTTATTGCACGTGCTGCCAAGAGTGGTACTTGTAAACTACTTGCTGCTATGGCTAATGCTCGCTGCTCTCTTTCTATTGATGCTCATAAATTCTCTGTCATTGAGCTTGCTAGCTTTGTCGACTTAACCCCTTGGCATCGCTTTGGTTTTACTGCAGCTAATGCTGCTATCCTTGAAGCTATTGAAGGGTTTTCAGTTGTTCATATTGTGGATTTGAGCTTGACTCACTGCATGCAAATCCCTACTCTTGTAGATGCTATCGCCAATCGCTTCGAGGTAACTCCATTGATAAAACTTACAGTTGCTAGTTCATCCGAAGATATACCACCTATGCTCGATCTTTCTTATGAAGATTTAGGCTCTAAGTTGATCAACTTCGCCAGGTCACGCAACGTAGTAATGGAATTTAGAGTTGTTGCTTCTAGTTATGCAGATGGGTTCTCTTCTCTAATCGAGCAGCTTCGAGTGCAGAATTTGGTTTACACAGAAAGTGGTGAGGCACTTGTTATAAACTGTCATATGTTGCTTCATTACATACCTGAAGAAACTCTCTCTGGCATTCGTAGCATTACAAACCCATCAAATCCTTACTCTTTTGAGTCGTCGTCATCATCTTCTTCTTCCATGTCTTCTTATCGAACCATGTTTCTTAAATCACTTAGGAGTTTAGACCCAACAATTGTTGTTTTAGTAGATGAAGATGCAGATTTAACATCGAATAATTTGGTATGTAGATTAAGATCAGCTTTCAATTATCTATGGATACCTTATGACACAGTCGACACGTTTCTTCCAAGAGGAAGCAAGCAAAGACAATGGTACGAAGCTGATCTCTTTTGGAAGATTGAAAATGTAATTGCCCATGAAGGTCTGCAAAGAGTAGAGAGGCTCGAACCCAAGAGTAGATGGGTGCAAAGGATGAGGAATGCGAATTTTCGAAGCGTGTGTTTTGGAGAAGAAGCAGTTTCTGAAGTGAAAACAATGCTTGGTGAGCATGCAGCTGGCTGGGGACTAAAGAAGGAAGAAGAAGATCTTGTGCTCACTTGGAAAGGACATAATGTTGTTTTTGCTTCTGCTTGGATGTCTATTTAAATCCCTTTAATTATTCAACATTAATATCTTAATTATTATTATTAACTTCATCTTTCCGTTAATTAATTATTGTACTTTTGCTTAAGTAGTTCTTTTTTTTGGCAATGAGTAGATTAATTATTTTGATGCTAATTTTGTTCATCATGTCTACATTAATGTGTTATTCTTCTTTTGGTTTTTTTCACACAAAACTGATTAGAAATGTTCTTGATTCCACTCTTAAATAGTTCAAAACAAGTTTTATCATATTATGTCCTTCACAAGTAATACAAATGGTAAAAATCTAAATATTTAAATGTACAAACATTTAATCTTTTATTTTTCACTTGTGGAAGCGAATTAACCCATTTGAATTCTATGGAAAAAAAAAAAAAGCAGCTATCAACTGATGTCCCCAATGCCCAAACTGTTGAACTGAGCAAAGACATATCATATCATTACAAACAATTAATGAAAGCAACTTCATTATATTCCTTTCATTTTCAGCAAAATTCTAGATTTTGGGTTTTTGTTATGTGACATCAATTTTGGGTATTCTATGTGAATTTAATGTTTCTTGTAAAAATAAAATTTCAGTCAGAAGAAAATATAATTAAGAAGAATATTCAACTAACTAAATATTTCATCAATATATTTTGTTAGAAAAAAAAAAGATAAAAACTAGATATCGAATAGGTCTTTTATCCTTAAGATAAATGATCTTTAATGCAAAAAAATACTAAATTAGAAAACAAAACGAAATTTTAAATTTTGATGTATAAAAATAATCAAGTTTAGTTTCATCTTAAATTTTTGCTTAATGTAAAGGGAAACTTTTTAGAATATATGAATTTCTTAAGTAAATTCTCTTCAAAATTTATCTAATAAATTATAAATTTTTGGATTAGAAAACAAAAGTTTGATTTTTTTTTTTTTATGTACTTTGGCTGTTAGAAAAGTTTTAATTTGCAACTAGAGCAAGAATTCCATGTCTACCTTATAAAATAAAATAAAATAAAAAGGGTGAATAAATTAAAGAGTCATTGATAGCTCAACTCAATATTTAGTTTAATTAATAATGCAAAATGTTCCCAATTTAAAAGTTTAAATTGAGTGAAAAATCAGTTAAAACGCTAAGCTAATTTTAAACTCAAAATTTCTACTTATACTACGTTGAATTATTTTTTGTATATATTTCTATTGGAGTTATTAGATATACTGTTTGTATAGGACTCTGTTACTTCTTCTATTGTTATCTGTTACTATATTTCAGTTCTTGTAATCTATCAACATACCTGTAATATCCCATGTTTTTAAATATTTTTACACTGTACCGGGATATGCAGTGTTAATAATTTCTGTATATTATATGATATTTTTATGAGTTATTATGTATTTAAAACCTATTTTAATTATTGTGTATTATTTACAGTGCTTTACGTAAAATTTTCCCGGGACTTGCATTTTCGGGAAAATTTTCACGTAAATAATTTATTATTAATTATTTTAAATATATTTTCGGATTTGCATGAACTCATACGTATTTTTAAATTACTAAACACCGTATATGTGTGCGATATTTATTTAATTAGGGTTTAATATATATTACCCTAATATTTTATTATTTATTTATTAATTTATTGTTATTTAATTATTTTTATTTATTATTAAATTATTAAAATATTAAATTATATGTGTGGGTGTGATTTTTTTTAAATATTTTATTAAAATTATTTTTTTTATTATTTTTCTTTTTTCTTTTTCTTTTTCTTTTTCTTTTCTTTTCTTTTCTTTTTTTTTTCTTCTTCTTCCTCTACCTCCCGCGCCCGACCACCCTTCCCCTCACCGCTGCAAATCCCGACCACCTACCGTCGGTGTGCCTCCCGGCTTGCCACCGCTGTTCCCAGCCATCCCCCGCCGCCAGCAGCCTCCTTCCTCGGCGCCGACAGCCTCTTTTCTTCCATTTTGGCCGAAATCCTTCTCCTCGCCGTCGACGAAGATTCCGGCCACTGTTTTCGACACCGCTAGTCTCTTTCTTCTCCTTGAGCTCCAGTGAGTGTGATTCTAGCTTTGGTTTGAGCTAAAATGGTCTAGATTTGCTTAGGTTTTGAATTTTCCAATTCGGCCATATTAGGGTTTTCAATTTTTTTGAGCTTTGAATTGATTGATTCATGAAAACTCCCTTCACAAATGTTGATCCTAGTAGCTTAATCTACATGTATGAATTTTTGTGGAATTTTTGGAGATTTTTTGGATTTTTGGGTATTTTTGAATATTTTAATATTATTTTCTAATTTTCGGAAATTAATTATTTAAATTATGAAATTGTGTTTTATGGTTAAATTAGGTGTTGAAATGAATTATAGGAATTTATTTGGAATTTTTATGAATTTCTAAGTATTTATTTTGAATTATTTGAGTTTATGTAATTTGGGAAATTAGGGTTAATTATGTTTTTAATTGAATTTAATTGTATAATTGAGTTTAATTATTGATATTATTGATAAATATATTGAGAAAATTAATTTTGGATAATTGTATAATTTTTGGTGAATTTTTGAAGTAATTTTAGTATATTTATATATATAAGGGCATTTTGGTAATTTTACACAAAATTGGCTAAAAATGTAATTTAAGTGGTTTTAATAGTTATATAAGGTATAAAAATGATTTCTACAAATTATTTAATATTTTTAACTAATTAAAACTATTTTTCATGAATTATTTTTAATTATATATATAATATACGGTTTTACTAATAAAATGAGTTTTTATTTGTTTTTATTGTGTTTTAAGGTTAATTATGTAATTTCTACGTATAAAATGTATTTCTATGATATAAGGATATTTTTGATATTTCTGAAATTGTTCTGTGTTTGTGAACCCTGGTCGGTAGATTGTAGTCTGGAGTCCGACCGAGGGGTTATGGGTGTTTTTTGAGCTTGTTTTTCAAAGTGTGTTTCTTTGCAGGGTCGGCTCTACTCTTTTGAGTAGAGAGATGTCCATTTTACAGGGGAGATTCTGCCGGATTTTTGGTAGAATTCTCGTAAAATGTGATGTCCAGTCGAACCCTAATTCTGTTTCTGTATTTAATATTCTAGATCGAATTCTAGGATTTCTGTTAGGTTTATTCTGATGTCTATTATTTATTATTTATTTAGTTGCGCCGAGACCGAGGGCTAGTGGACCAGGCCCGTCGAACCCGTCTCATGGAGCGCACTAGGGTGAGTTACTATACTATATATATATGCTTTAGGATGCATGATTTAGAAATATATGTTTTATTTTGATTAAATATGCATAAATAATGTGATTTGTATTTAAGTATATTTTTGGTTTATTTTTGGTATATATTAAATTATATGCATGTTTTGTTAATAAATTATATTTAAAAATATTTTTAAATATATTTCTAGTTTAATTTATGATTTGATTGGATTTATTTGACGTATATATACTCGAAATATACCTGATTTATTTTTGGTATATTTCTAGTATATATATGGTTTATGTTGATATTTTATTGAACTTCATGCATCATTTATTTTTGTGAATGAATGTTTTATATTATTAATGATGAAGGATATCGATAGAACGTGCTACCTAGTGGGCAGCACTAGGACCGAGTACGTACCGGTACGCCTATAGTATTTAGGCTATACTACTAACCTAGTTGTGGATATTGATGGGTTATGATTATCTGATGTGTGAGATGTGATTTGGGTGTGATTGTTGGAGCTCGGTTGACCAAGTGTCTCGGGGCCAATCACACTGGCAGTCAGACTGCTGGAGCTCGGTTGACTTAGTGTCTCGAGGCCAGTCTACTGTCTAAATGGATTAAGTGGATATATTTGGATTCAGTGAGCCTATATGGCTAGAGTGTTGTCTAACACTATTTTCGAGGTTGCGATATCCTAGGGTTCTATGTGATCCTTCATAAAAGATGATTTTCAATAAAAAAAATATATAAAATGATTTTATTGCATCTGTGTGTAATTGTCTGTATATATATATATTAGATATATACCGTTGACTGTATGCATTGTCATTTAGTGTGTATGTATATATATTATAGTAATTCACTCAGTGAGGTCTGACTCCCCTCCGTTGACTATTTTTCAGGAGAGTCAACATCTTCAGACCTCAGTAGCAAGCCGATACGCCGGATTTCTTTCGCCCCGGCTTCTTTGTGTAAACTGCTAACTTGAGTCTTATTTTATATAATCTAGACACTGTAGTAGTTGTAAATTAATGGTAGGATTTTATGTATTTTATTTATGTGAGATATTGTATTATATTTGAAACTGGATTTGTATTAAAAGATGTATATATATGAGATGAGATTTGATTTAAATCCAGTTGGTGAAATGATATTGTAATATTTATGATTTTCATTTTCGCTGCATTTGATATTGTTATTATTATTATTGCATGTTTTATTTTATTTTAGGCTTGCTACGGGTTCCGGATTCGAAAGAATTCCCGTTCCCTAGCGCCGGTCATGGCCCCTATTTTGGGTCGTGACAAAGTTGGTATCAGAGCGGAGTTCTATGTCAGGGCTTAGTTATGTGAGTTGTGGCCCTAGTTTTAAAGTTGTGTTTTATGTTGAACTACTGCAGTGAATTAGGTTCGAGTATGTCTTGATGAGTATTCCTTGCTTAGTTTTTTGCGTTATTCCTCTGTTGTCTGTTTTGTTTGAATCTTTCCGTTTGTCTTTTCAGTATGAGGAGGCGAGCGTGTGTCGCTCCACCGGTCGTTGAGGCCGAGGATGATGAGTCTTTTCAAGATGAGGTTTTACCTCCTGAGCAGCCAATTAGACGTAGAGGTCATGGCAGAGGTAGACCTCGAGGAGCGGCAGGTCGCCGTAGGTAGAGAGAGTTACAGGACGAGGAGCCTGTTGAGCCTGAGTTTGATGTTCCTATTCCTCTAGTCGCTCAGCCTGTTCAGCCTGCCTATCAGCAGGGTATGTCTGACCCTGAGGCAGCTTTGTTCTATGCCCGAGTTGGTAGGATTGCTTTTGATGGTACTTCCAATCCATTAGATTTTCTGCATGTGATCGAGACTAGGACTCGGACTGCTCACACCTAGTACCAGCGGATCATGATCGTCGAGTTATCTGTCGAGGGACCAGCCTTAGATTGGTTCATTCAGATGATTCAGCCTTATATGATGACGATGACCTAGGCTCAGTTCTGAGAGCGATTTATGAGGAGATTTTGTCCAGAGCCTCTTCGTTTGAGCTATCGTCTCCGTTTGACCAGTATTTCTTGTGGAGATCGATCTGTAGAGGAGTACACCCGAGAGTTTCTTCGTCTGGGTAGATATGCAGAGGATCTGATGCGAGATCAGTATTTCGCAGTCACTACATACGTTACTGGTTTGGGTTCTGATTTTGTTGGTATGCCTACAGCAGGCCTTACTTTGGAGTATGTGATTAAGTTGGCTAAGGAGATTGAGTTGAGACTAGTTAGGCAGGGAGCGATGCCTGATTACTACCAGTTAGGAGTTCAGTCGAGTGGATTGTAGACTACACTGTACTCTAGTTTTCATGTTGGTTCGAGTAGTCAACAGTGAGGTCCAACTTAGCAGAGTCAGAGACAACAGCAGTGAGTGCATCAGAGCAGTAGACATGGCCATGGAGGTCAGCGTAGATCGTTCAGGTTTGGGTCAGGTGCTTCGAGCAGCAACAGTGGTCGTAGTTCTGGATCAGCAGCCAGTGTTTGTCAGACTTGTGGTAGAGTCCATCAGGGACTGTGTTATCTGACACCGCTGACATGCTTCAGATGTGGGCAGACAGGACATTTTTCCAGATCGTGTCCTTATTTCGAGTATCAGCAGCCACAGATTCCATGATTCCCACAGCAGTCGATTGCTAGTGCTGCACCCGTGCCATTTCAGTTACCACCAGCTCAGCATCAGAGTTCCACTCAGTTTGTTACACAGTAGAATCATGGTAGAGGTACTAGAGGAGGTGCCAGAGGTATTGGCTAGGCTTCTACCAGTCAGCAGGGAGGTCGAGGTCAGGCCAGAGTTTTTCATCTCACTTAGTAGGATGCTCAGGCATATAATGCAGTCGTGGCAGGTATTGTTTCTGTTTGTTACCTGGATGCATGGGTTTTGTTTGATCCGGGTGCCACGCATTCGTTTGTTTCTCCTGTTTTTACTTCTAAATCTTATTGGCAAGCTTCGAGGATGGCTTTTCCTTTATCTGTTGCCACTCCTCTGAGCGATTCCTTAGATACCGATATTGTTCTTTCTGGTTGTCCAGTTCTCATGGGAGATAGAGAATTACCCGCTGATTTTATTCTGTTAGATATGATGGAGTTTGATGTTATTTTGGGAATGGATTGGTTATCTCAGCACTATGCCGTGGTAGATTGCAGGAATAAAGAGGTGACTTTTAGAATTCCTGACGAAGAAGAATTTAAGTTTGTTGGTGATAGGAGTTCAGCACCTCAGAATCTTATTTCTGCTATTACGGCTAGGAAGTTGTTGAAGAAAGGTTGTCAGGGATATTTGGCATTGATCAGGGATACTTCAGTGGAGAAGTTGTCACTCACAGATGTTCCTGTTGCTTGTGAGTTTTCTAATGTTTTTCCCGAGGAGTTTCCAGGTTTACCACCTCATAGAGAGATTGAATTCTGTATAGATGTGGTCCCAGGTACTACTCCTATATCTATGCCACCCTACAGAATGGCTCCTGCAGAGTTGAGAGAGTTGAAGGAGCAGTTGCAAGAGTTATTGGATAAAGGTTTCATTAGACCTAGTGTTTCTCCTTGAGGTTCACCAGTCCTGTTTGTGAAGAAGAAGGATAGTACCCTGAGACTGTGCATTGACTACAGAGAGTTGAATAAGGTAACAGTAAAGAACAAGTATCCTCTCCCGAGGATAGATGATTTGTTTGATCAGCTACAGGGTGCACAGTTCTTTTCTAAGGTTGACTTGAGGTCGGGTTATCATCAGTTGCGGATTAGTGAGGCCGATATTCCTAAGACAGTGTTCCGCACTAGATATGGCCATTATGAGTTTCTGGTGATGTCTTTTGGTTTGACTAATGCACCAGCAGCTTTTATGGACCTGATGAACAGGGTATTCAGACCGTATGTGGATCAGTTTATGGTAGTATTCATTGATGATATATTGGTATATTCTAGGAGTATGGAGGAGCATGTATATCACTTGAGGATTGTACTACAGACACTGAGAGATCATCAGCTTTATGCTAAATTCTCAAAGTGTGATTTCTGGATGGAGAGTGTTTCTTTTCTTGGATACGTAGTGTCTAAAAAAGGTATTCAGGTTGATCCACAGAAGGTTGAGGCAGTATCTGATTGGCCTAGACCGACTTCTGTCACTGAGATTTGGAGTTTTCTGGGTTTAGCCGGGTATTATAGGCGGTTTGTGCAAGATTTTTCTAGAATTGCAACCCCTATGACTCGCTTGACTCAAAAGAATGTTAGATTTGAGTGGTCAGAAGCTTGTGAGAATAGTTTTTAGTTGTTAAAGGAGAAGTTAACCACAGCGCCAGTGTTAGCTTTGCCTAATAGTGTGGATAAGTTCACAGTTTACTATGATGCCTCTAGAATTGGTCTTGGTTGTGTGTTAATGCAGAATGGAAGGGTGATAGCCTATGCTTCGAGGCAGTTGAAGAAGCATGAGCAGAACTATCCTACACATGATTTAGAGATGGCTGCAGTGATCTTTGCTTTGAAGATTTAGAGACATTATCTGTACGGGGTGACTTGTGAGATATTTATTGATCACAAGAGCCTTAAGTACATTTTCCAGCAGCGAGATCTGAATCTGAGGCAAAGGAGATGGTTGGAATTATTAAAGGATTACGACTGTGAGATCTTATATCATCCGGGTAAAGCTAATGTGGTAGCAGATGCCTTGAGTAGAAAGTCCTCAGGCAGTCTTGCTCACATCGGTGTTGAGAGGAGACCATTGATCCAGGAGTTGCATTTGTTGGTGGATCAAGGTCTAATGATGAAGATCAGTAGATCAGGTGGACTGCTAGCTCAGTTTAAAGTATGATCTGTACTGAGGGATAGGATTAAAGCAGCTCAGAGCCGAGATCCTATTCTAAAAGAGCTTGCAGAGAATGTTAGAGCAGGGAAGTTCACTAATTTCACACTCGATGATGACGGTGTGTTGTGGATCAATGGTAGATTGTGTGTTCCTGATGTGGATGATTTGAGAGAAGAGATCCTAGAGGAAGCACATTCTACAGCTTATAGCGTACATCCAGGTGTTACTAAGATGTACCATAGTATCAGAGATCTATACTGGTGGGATAGATTGAAGAAGGATGTCGCTGATTATGTTGCTAAGTGCTTGATGTGTCAGTAAGTGAAAGTCGAACATCAGAAGCCTTCTGGGAAGCTTCAACCTCTTCCTATTCCTGAGTGGAAGTGGGAAAGGATAGCTATGGATTTTATGGTCGGTTTACCTCGTTCGAAGGATGGATACGATTCTATCTGGGTGATTGTAGACAGGTTGACGAAGTCTGCACATTTCTTGCTTGTGAAAGCCACATATTTAGTTGCTAGATTGGCAAAGTTGTATGTGAAGCATATTGTGTGCCTTCATGGAGTACCTGTGTCCATTGTGTCAGATAGAGGTTCGATGTTTACTTCTCGTTTTTGGCAGAAGTTGCAGGAAGTGATGGGCACTAGGTTGGATTTCAGTACTACTTTCCATCCTCAGACAGATGGTCAGTCTGAGAGGACGATCCAGACACTGGAAGATATGTTGAGGATTTGTGTCCTGGATTTGGGAGGTAGCTGGGATGATCATTTGTCACTTGTTGAGTTTGCATATAATAACAGCTACCATAGCAGTATTGGTATGGCACCGTATGAGGTGTTGTATGGAAGGAAGTGTAGATCCCCTTTGAGTTGGGATGAGATTGGTAAGAGAGCTTTGACTGGACCTAAGATGGTTCAGGATGCTGCAAAGAAGGTCACTGTGATTAAGCGCAGATTAAAGATCGCAGTTAGTAGACAGAAGAGTTATGCGGATCCTAGGCGCAAAGATGTGGAGTTTTAGGTTGGAGATTTTGTTTTTCTGAAAGTATCTCCAATGAAGGGTGTGATGAGATTTGGCAGGAAGGGTAAGTTAGCACCGAGATATATCGAACCGTTTGAGATTCTGGAGAGAGTTGGCACTGTTGCATATCAGTTGGATTTGCCTCTGAGTATGTCACAGGTGCATCTAGTATTTCATATCTCAATGTTGAGAAAGTATATCTCAGACCCTTCACATGTGTTGCAGCCCGACAGTGTAGAAGTGAGTGAAGATTTGACATTTGTGGAAGAACCTGTGGCAATCGTTGATTTTCAAGTTCGACAGTTGCGATCGAAGCAGATTCCGATGGTCAAGGTTCTATGGCATAGCAACAGAGTCGAGGAGCATACGTGGGAGACTGAAGCTGAGATGCGAGCTTCTTACCCGTATCTCTTTCCTTCCTGATCCTGAAATCTTTTCTTTTTGGAATTTAGGGACGAATTCTTGTAAGGGGGGAAGACTGTAATATCCCATGTTTTTAAATATT
The DNA here is from genome assembly GCA_947683625.1 of Mallotus nudiflorus. Taxonomy (NCBI): domain Eukaryota; kingdom Viridiplantae; phylum Streptophyta; class Magnoliopsida; order Malpighiales; family Euphorbiaceae; genus Mallotus; species Mallotus nudiflorus. The sequence goes on along the minus strand of CANTUR010000220.1, from coordinate 1,430,406 downwards.
TTTACACTGTACCGGGATATGCAGTGTTAATAATTTCTATATATTATATGATATTTTTACGAGTTGTTATGTATTTAAAACCTATTTTAATTATTGTGTATTATTTACAGTGCTTTACGTAAAATTTTTCCGGGACTTGCATTTTCGGGGAAATTTTCACGTAAATAATTTATTATTAATTATTTTAAATATATTTTCGGACTTGCATGAACTCATACATATTTTTAAATTACTAAACACCGTGTATGTGTGCGATATTTATTTAATTAGGGTTTAATATATATTACCCTAATATTTTATTATTTGTTTATTAATTTATTGTTATTTAATTATTTTTATTTATTATTAAATTATTAAAATATTAAATTATATGTGTGGGTGTGATTTTTTTTAAATATTTTATTAAAATTATTTTTTTTCTTTTTTCTTTTTTCTTTTTCTTTTTCTTTTCTTTTTCTTTTCTTTTCTTTTCTTTTTTTCTTCTTCTTCTTCCTCTCCCTCCCATGCCCGACCACCCTTCCCCTCACCGCTGCAAATCCCGACCACCTACCGTCGGTGTGCCTCCCGGCTTGCCACCGCCGTTCCCAGCCATCCCCCGCCACCAGCAGCCTCCTTCCCCGGCGCCGGCAGCCTCTTTTCTTCCATTTTGGCCGAAATCCTTCTCCTCGCCATCGACGACGATTCCGGCCACCGTTTTCGACACCGCTGGTCTCTTTCTTCTCCTTGAGCTCCGGTGAGTGTGATTCTAGCTTTGGTTTAAGCTAAAATGGTCTAGATTTGCTTAGGTTTCGAATTTTCCAATTCGGCCATATTAGGGTTTTCGATTTTTTTGAGCCTTGAATTGATTGATTCATGAAAACTCCCTTCACAAATGTTTATCCTAGTAGCTTTATCTACATGTATGAATTTTTGTGTAATTTTTGGAGATTTTTTGGATTTTTGGGTATTTTTGAATATTTTAATATTATTTTCTAATTTTCGGAAATTAATTATTTAAATTATGAAATTGTGTTTTATGGTTAAATTAGGTGTTGAAATGAATTATAGGAATTTATTTGGAATTTTTATGAATTTCTAAGTATTTATTTTGAATTATTTGAGTTTATGTAATTTGGGAAATTAGGGTTAATTATGTTTTTAATTGAATTCAATTGGATAATTGAGTTTAATTATTAATATTATTGATAAATATGTTGAGAAAATTAATTTTGGATAATTGTATAATTTTTGGTGAATTTTTGAAGAAATTTTAGTATATTTATATATATAAGGGCATTTTGGTAATTTTACACAAAATTGGCTAAAAATGTAATTTAAGTGGTTTTAATAGTTATATAAGGTATAAAAATGATTTCTACAAATTATTTAGTATTTTTAACTAATTAAAACTATTTTTCGTGAATTATTTTCAATTACATATATAATATACGGTTTTACTAATAAAATGAGTTTTTATTTGTTTTTGTTGTGTTTTAAGGTTAATTATGTAATTTTTACGTATAAAATGTATTTCTATGATATAAGGATATTTTTGATATTTCTGAAATTGTTATGCATTTGTGAACCCCGGTCGGTAGATTGTAGTCTGGAGTCCGACCGAGGGGTTATGGGTGTGTTTTGAGCTTGTTTTTCGAAGTGTGTTTCTTTGCAGGGTTGGCTATACTCTTTTGAGTAGAGAGATGTCCGTTTTACAGGGGAGGTTCTATCGAATTTTTGGTAGAATTCTCGTAAAACATGATGTCCAGTCGAACCCTAATTCTGTTTCTGTATTTAATATTCTAGATCAAATTCTAGGATTTCTATTAGGTTTATTCTGATGTCTATTATTTATTATTTGTTTAGTTGCGCCGAGACCGAGGGCTAGTGGACCAGGCCCGTCGGACCCGTCTCATGGAGCGCACTAGGGTGAGTTACTATACTATATATATATGCTTTATGATGCATGATTTAGAAATATATGTTTTATTTTGATTAAATATGCATAAATAATGTGATTTGTATTTAAGTATATTTTTGGTTTATTTTTGGTATATATTAAATTATATGCATGTTTTGTTAATAAATTATATTTAAAAATATTTTTAAATATATTTCTAGTTTAATTTATGATTTGATTGGATTTATTTGACGTATATATACTCGAAATATACCTGATTTATTTTTGGTATATTTCTAGTATATATATGGTTTATGTTGATATTTTATTGAACTTCATGCATCATTTATTTTTTTGAATGAATGTTTTATATTATTAATGATGAAGGATATCGATAGAACGTGCTACCTAGTGGGCAGCACTAGGACCGAGTACGTACCGGTACGCCTATAGTATTTAGGCTATACTACTAACCTAGTTGTGGATATTGATGGGTTATGATTATCTGATGTGTGATTGCTGGAGCTCGGTTGACCAAGTGTCTCGGGGCCAATCACACTGGCAGTCAGACTGCTGGAGCTCGATTGACTTAGTGTCTCGGGGCCAGTCTACTATCTAAATGGATTAAGTGGATATATTTGGATTCAGTGAGCCTGTATGGCTAGAGTGTTGTCTAACACTGTTTCGAGGTTGCGATATCCTAGGGTTCTATGTGATCCTTCATAAAAGATGATTTTCAATAAAAAAAAATATATAAAATGATTTCATTGCATCTGTGTGTAATTGCCTGTATATATATATATATATATTAGATATATACTATTGACTGTATGCATTGTCATTTAGTGTGTATGTATATATATTATAGTAATTCACTCAGTGAGGTCTGACTCCCCTCCGTTGACTATTTTTCAGGAGAGTCAACATCTTCAGACCTCAGTAGCAGGCTGATACGCTGGATTTCTTTCGCCCCGGCTTCTTTGTGTAAACTACTTACTTGAGTCTTATTTTATATAATCTAGACACTGCAGTAGTTGTAAATTAATGGTGGGATTTTATGTATTTTATTTATGTGAGATATTGTATTATATTTGAAACTGGATTTATATTAAAAGATTTATATATATGATATGAGATTTGATTTAAATCCAGTTGGTGAAATGATATTGTAATATTTATGATTTTCATTTCCGCTGCATTTGATATTGTTATTATTATTATTGCATGTTTTATTTTATTTTAGGCTTGCTACAGGTTCCGAATTCGAAAGAATTCTCGTTCCCTAACGCCGGTCATGGCCCTTGTTTTGGGTCGTGACAATACCTGCATATATATTCTTAAACATATCAATACAATACAAGTGTAATTCACTGCTCGTCTTCATTCCTAAGTTGGTATCAGAGCAAAATCACCATGGCCAACAACTCTAGCTCAAGCCTATTATCTTCTTCAATTTCCTCTTCTAGCTCTTATTCTTCAACCACTCAATTACCTTCATTAATCCCTCTCACATCAGTAACTACTACAGCTTCTACACATATTCACAAACCTTCTCTATAAAACTTAATTCCAAAAATTATATTACATGGAAAGTTCAATTCCAACCCTTACTTAATTTTTATAATCTTCATGGAGTTCTTGATGGTTCAAAACCTCAACCACCTAAAAAAATTCAAAGCCTCACCACTCAAGTTCTTAAACCGAATCCTACCTTTCAAACTTGGTTCACCAAAAATTAACTTTGTTTTCATGGCTTTTGTCCTCTATATCTGAAGAATTCTACCCTCATCTGATTGGATTAAATTCAACTACTGTTGTATGGAAAGCTTTAGAGACTACATATGGCATTGTTAATATTGCCCAACACACCCAACTATTTATTGAGTTACATAACCTGAAGAAGGATGAAAATTCCATCTCTGAATAGCTTTTCAAGCCAAGAGCATTACTAATTCACTCACCTTAGCCAGTCAATCAATTTCACCAGTAGAATTTAATACTATAGTTTATCGATAATTGGGTGCTGATTTTAATGGTGTTATTGGTGCCTTGCAATAACGGGTTGAACCACCTTCCTTCAATGATCTTCATAGACAGCTGGTGTCCTATGAATTCCTCATAAAAGCACAATCTCCTTCACTAATGGCACAAGTTACACATACCTTTTCTTCTCCATTAGCTCATGTTGCTCAAACCACATCTCGCTTTGGAAGAGGGCAAGGTTGATGTGGTTCCTTTACATCCGATCAAGGTTTATCTATTTCCAATCAAAATTTTGGGCTGTCATGTCAAATTTATGGCTACACAAATCATATTGCAATTGACTACTGGCAACGATTTAATCAGAACATTCAATCCCGATCTAGTGTAAATCGATTTTCTGACTCCTACAATAACACCTCTTTATCAGATTATCATTTTTCCTGAGGCATTTTTAATTCTCCACAAGCACATTTGTCTCTCCTTGGACTATCTCCATCTTTAGTAGCACCCTTTGAATAGTAACCGGACACTGGAGCTAGCCATTATATAACTCTGGATTTTACTTCTTTAAGTCTTACCAATGAATACAAATGTATGCATAAGGTCACTATTGGTAATTGCTCTTAATTACCCATTGCTCATATTGGCTCTACAATCCTTCCCGTACTCTTTAAAAATATCTTGCATGTTCCTCAAATAACAAAACCATTATTATTTATTAAAAAGCTTACCGATGATAATGATTGTTTTGTTGAATTTCATCCTAACAATTGTTTTGTGAAGGATCAATAGACCAAGACCACCTTGTTCCCACGAATGAGTGAATTAGGCCTGTACAAGCTGCAACCTACCATTCGTCAACACTCTCCACAAATTGCAGCTTACCTTGCCAATTTAGAAACATGGCATGCGCTAATGGGTCATCCAAATGCTTCAATAGTTTGTCATCTTTTAGCTTAGTTTAGATTACCTTATTTTAATAAATCTAGTTTAATGTCAAATTGTCATGCTTGCAAACTTAGGAAATTACATTGCAATTCCTTACCTTTGATAAACAATCGTAATTCTTCTCCTTTAGATTTAATTCATTCTGATGTTTGGGGACCCGCTCCGATTTGTTCATCTATTGGTGATAAATATTTTGTCATTTTTATCAATGATTTTTTTTATTTACTTAGTTCTATCCCATTAAAAATAAAAGTGAGGTTCTCTAAGTTTTTTTAATCAATTCCAAGCCTTTGTTGAAAAATAATTTAATTGTTCAATTAAAGCCTCTAATTCAAATTGGGGTGGTGAATACCGACCCTTATTTAAGCATTTTCAACAAACTAGAGTGTTTCATTGCCTAGCTTGCCCTCATACATATGAGCAAAATGACATTGCAGAAAGAAAAATTCATCATATTATAGATATTGGTTTAACTCTTCTTGGCCATTCAAGTGCTCCCTTTAAATATTGGCATTATGCCTTTGAAACTATGATTTTTTTAATTAATCATATGCCAACAAAGTCACTTGCCAATAAAATTCTTTTTCAAAAACCACATGATTATTCTTTTTTAAGAATTTTTGGGTGTGTTGTTTACCCACTTTTACATCCATATAATAAATATAAGTTTTCCTTTCGAACTAAGCAATGTATTTTTCTTGCATATTCAACTCATTATCATGGTTATAAATGTCTTGATTTAGAGTTCGAAAAAATTTATATAGTCTGCCATGTCTAATTTGATGAAACCATATTCCCATTTACCAAACTAATCCAAACACAGTCGTCACCACTGTAAACACCCAATTTCAGGAAAATAAAATATGGATGCGACAAAGGACTCCAATGATGAAAATGTTATGAGTAGGTCTTCAAATTTGAAAGTTCGAAACCTTAGAAGTTCAAATACATTTTCAAAAAAGGTTTCATTATTTTTTAAGGACTTAATTGTAATACCTTTTTAAGACCTAATTGAAAATTTTAACTTCTTTTAGGGGTCTTTTTGTAATTAAAAGTTCTGATCGGAATTACATGTTTTCCATCTGTTTTTGTATTTTTTACAGAAAATGAAAAATATTTTCTTGAGTTTTGATTGGTTTAAAATTTTTTTCATTTTATTGTGGGATTTATCTACAGCTGCAGGAAATAAATTTCTTTTAAAATTGGACCTCTTCACAAAATAAGTTCTTTCAAAATTGGAACTCTTAGTACATAAATTAGGATTTTTGTTTTTTTTTATCCCTATAAAAGGAGAGCTTAGGCTCTTGGAAGAAACAAAAGGGAAAAAAATAATACTAGAGATAAAAATACTATAGGCAAAGAACAAAAGGTTTTTTATAAAGAGAAAATAACAAGCTTTTAAAGATCTATTCAACAAATAAACGATGATTTTACTAGTCTGAGGAGCCAACCACAAGCATCTATAAGCATTATCCTTCGCTACTTTCTTTTATTTTTCTTCTTTTGTTATGATTTTGATTTTTATTAAATTTCAATTTTACTTAATTTTTTTATTATAATTTTATTCACTAATTATTGTTTTACCCTTTTATGATAGTGGTTATGGAGAAGACCACATAATGATCATATTTAGAGAATTAAATCTATAAAGATCCATGGAATGCCATAGATGGAAACATGTAGCTAAACCTAATTTATAGGGTTTTTATTTGGCTTGTTTATTTTTATTTATTTTTAGGTTGTATTAATTTTCTTTTCTTTTTTATTATTTCTCAATAGTTCATTGTAATAGCCCCAATAGTGGAAATAATGATATTTTTTGTGTGTGCTTGTGTGTTTAATTTTAATTAATCGGTTAGTAAAATTAGGGTTTTAATTGAGTAATTGATTAAAATTAATGGTTATAGAAATCCTTAGGTTGTTTAATTAAAATTGAATTAGATTTAAGTGGGTAAAGTTAGTTTTGCTTGATTGATTATTTTATTTTATTGTTTATGGCCATTTTAATTAAATTGGGGTTTTAGAATATATTTAATTAATTATTTGATCTTTTATTTGTTTATGTTGGCATTTGTTTTTTTTGGTCTTGTTTGCTTATGTTTATGTGTTTTAGGCTCTAAGCTCACATTAGGTTTTAACCCATTTAAATTTATGTTTTTTTAGGTTTTATTAATTAAAATGCATCTTTAGGCCCATAATTAATTAGATTTAAGGTAGAGATAACTAAGGCCCATTTAGTTAATTAGATGTAGGCCGACCTAATTTAATTTAATTAATTTAGACTTAACCCATTTAATTTAAGCTTTTTTCATATTTGTAGATTTAAGATCGTTCTAGAATTAAAACATGTAGACTTAGGCCTATTAATTTAAATATTTCATAATTTGTAGAATTAGTTCCATGTTTAAAATTAAAATAAATAAACTTAGGATCATTTAATTAAAATTGAATAAGAATTAGGCCCATTAGTCTTTAGGCTCACCTATAAATTAAAATATGTAGATTTAGCTTATTTAATTAAAATTAATGTAAATTATACTAACCTAAGGATTATGATGAATGCATTATTTACTTGTATATTTCATGACTAGTTTGCCTGTAATTGATTATTTTTAAGGTTTATATGAAATTGCATGTAAATAGAGGATAAAATAGTAATTCATAAAGTAATTCTAAAAGAACACGAGATTAAAAGAAGTTAGTATTCCAAACCTAGAATATCCTGGTTATGGTGTTGGTTTTCTTTTATGGAATTAAGTACCACCGTTTTTCAATTTGGCATAGTTATTACCCTAAGTGACAACTCCTCATATCCACACTATGTCTTTATGATGATGGTTAATGTGTTCTCTAGAGCCCTAAGCTTAAATAGTGTCACGGTTGCTAAAATCTTAGGCACATGCTAAACCCCACCGTCTACAACCACCGATAAATTCTTCTCCCATACCATGGTTACAGCTTACTCTTCTAGTACCTTAATTCACTCATTCTAAGGACTCTTCATCAGGTATGTCTCCTTCCTTAACAACACCTATTTTCTCTCCTTCTAACTCTATCTCACCTTCTTCTTCTCAATCTGTATCCTCATCACCGTCTATCTCCTTTACCAACCGAACCACTTCTCAATAAATATTCAATCCATATGGCATTAATCTATTTGTTAATCTACCTTTATCTTCTACTCCAACTCAACCACCTAAACCTAATCCATCATGCCAACACCCAATGTAATTATGACCTACCACTCTTGCTAAAACTCGTCATCATTCTAACCTTTCCCAAACTATACCATCTTTAACCATTCTCTCTTAAGCTTCATCTGAACCACCACCCACCACTTTTAAATAAGCCATCAAACACCAACAGTGGCAAGATGCTATGCACAATGAGCTTTAAGCCCTTTACTGTACCAATATATGGTACTTGTTCCTCATAAAATATTTATGTATATGTTTAATAAATTCTTAAATTATTCTTCATATATAAATATTCTTTCTCTCTTTTCAACATACAATAATTATCATATCAACAATTAATGCCTATATTTAATATCATATTTTAAAAAATATATATATTTCATACTTATTTTTTTCCCTCTGACCCTTCTAATTTTGATGTTGATTTTTTAGCATATCGGATGAATGTGTTAGTATAGGTGTTATACTCTATAAGCCAATAACATATTTTGACATTGTAAACTATCTCAAATGGCAATGAAATAATATTCCATTATCTAAAGTGGTTATTTAATTTAATATTTATCCATTGGCATAATGTTAAATAAATTTATTATCAAGAGTTGATATTTAGTACATATGCTATAAACATGTTCATAGTTGATAAATTAATATTTAGGTAATATTAATTAAACTATTATCTCTGTCTATTTTTCTTGATTAGTATATGATACTAATAGTGGAAAGTAGTGAGTCTCATGCTATTTGATATGAGATATTAGAATAGACATGTGGATACTTATGTAATGGGTGGATTGAACATTGACGTTAGATTTGTGATTGCAAGGATATTCACATATAGTTAACAATCACAATCTAAGTCATAATGGTGCATATAGTCCTTTGACCTAAGGTGACACGATTATCCACATTTAAGTGGTTAGGGTTGGCTACTGCTTACATACTTATGTTAATCACACATGGGTATATAGTGTGTGATGGCTCTAGTAAGTTAAATTAGGGACGAGTATTCAGCCAAAAGGGGATTCATTGTTAGGATTGAATCGGGATAAGATCCTATGTTATCTAAGTTTATTCTTGATGAATAAGTTCCTGGCCAAGACAAACATAATATAGTTAGAAAGAGTTTCAGTGCTAGAAAAGTGTTTCCAGTATTTGTTATGTTTTATCAAGAATTAGAATTTAGGATCAGGTCATATAATATGACTGTTAGAGTTTGACTAAACTTTGACTCTAGACTATATCGAGATCATCTAATAAAGGGATTTTAGTGCACAATAATTATGACCAAAGGATTCGTATGAATCAATAAATGCATTCATTTATAATTGGGTAATTATGATATCGATGCTAGGGGTCACTTACATTGTATGAGAACTAAATGTGTATAATTGGGATTTTCACATTTATATTTGAATGGAGTTTCAAATAATATCAAATATTGATATTATCTTCTCATTGCCAATTAAACATGGATCTAGTAAGTCGCACCTAAAAGAGTTTCACCAATCATCATCAATATTAATCTAATTATTAATTAAAGGGTTTAATCAATTAATTCATATTAATGGAATAAGATTTATACTTTAAGTAATGATTCTAGCATATCATAAAATTCAATTCAAGTAAGGGTTAATTATTAATTTATACTTAATTAATATGAGATATTAGTTGAAGTATTAAATTAATAATATATATATATATATAATGTGTTTATTATTTACATGTCTTAGAGTTGAATTTTAATAAATTTTAAATAAGGAATAAATTAATTTAAGTAATTTTGGGTTTAATTAGGAGATTTTTATGAGTTAGTATTTAATTAGGATTCTTATTAGTTATTGTATATTTAAGAAGTTTGATGTGTAAATTATTTGCATGTCTTAGAGTTGAATTTTAATAAGTTTTAAATAGATAATAACTTAATTAATGTTGTTTTTGGGTACAATTAGAACATTATAATAGTTTAGGGACTTATTTGTGCATTTTAGTTTATTAATGTGCTTTTGGTGAAATTTTACTAATTTATGGTTTTTATCTTTTAATGGGCCCCGAGACTTTGAATTTGATAGGCTAAAGAACAAGGGAATATGGTTGAATAGAAAAGGAGGAAGAAAGCTAAATTGATAGACTTGCATGGCATCATGCAAGTCCAAGCCATGAAAGCCTCAAAATTGAAGAACATGTCATGGCTTGCACAAGAATTTTGCCCGACTTGCATGATGCCATGTCAAGTGTACCTGAGAAGTAGTGAATCGTACGGCATGGCAACATGCCCGTGAACCCAAGCCGTGTAGTGAAGTTTAAGTGCACAGCATGCCCAAAGCCGTGAGGAGAAGCTGTGCCCTTCTCAAGACTTAATTCTATGTTTACTTTGGTTTTAAGTCACAGCCGTGACACCAATCCATGCATGAAGATCGTTCCCAATTCTGCATGTTTTAAGGAATTAGATGATCTTAAGGACTCCTTAGCTACCCTAAGTCATATAAAAGGAAAATAACATATCTAGGGTTTTGAAGAAGAAGAGACGGATCAAGACACTGAAGAGGGGGATAATTTTCTAAAAGATTGAGCTCACCACTTTTCAATGTTCATTAGTCTTATCTTGTTTTTTTATTATTCATGGATTTTATCATAGCCATGAGTGGCTAGTTTTATTTACAGAGTCTCGGTTAGGAGTAGTTATTCCATGATATAATTTGAATACTTAATCTTAATTATAATTGATTTGGTTTTCAATTAATTCTTTATGTTTCAATAATTGTCTTATGATTCATTCTAGGCCTGTTTGAGTTGCATATTAATGGACAATTCCACCAATGAGAGTTAGGGAAAATTGTTAGCTTAGGATATAAAGAACTTAGACCACTCGATCATGAGAGTAGGCAAGCTCTTTAGGGAGTCACGACTGTAGAGATATGGTGGCAAATAATTACTAAAGAACTTAATGAGTTTGGATTAGAATTTTAATCACAAGTATAGGTTAAATCCTGATCTTTGCATACTTAATTGAACTCAAGATAGACTTTAGGTAAATTAGAGCAATTACCCTTAACTGAATTCTAAGTTAATTAAATTAATGTTGTATTCATGATTTGATTAGAATAGTAAAACTAGACCTAGACTCTATGTTTGCAATTAATTGATTTTACTTTTTAAAGCTATTAGTTATTTTTTTTCCTTTTACACAATTTACTAAGTTGATTTACTAGCTAAGATAATAAGTAACAATTGTTGGTAATCAATAGTCAATCCTTGTTGGAACGATAATCCTTTACACTACAACCACAACCGTGCTCTTGCAGGTATTTAAAATGCAACAAGTTTTTAGCACCGTTGCCAAGGATTGAAATTATTGATATTAATTTAATTTTTGCTTTTTTTAGACTAGTATTCTTTATTTCTTAATTAAATTATTTTTATCTTTGTTTAGCAGGTACTTTGTAGTGTATGAACACTAGGTCTAAAGGAGAAAACTTGGAAAAGCTTAATCCTAAGATTGAAAAGTCCTATAAAAAGAACCATAAAGAAAAGAGGGAAAAAGACAAAAAAATCATGGCAGAGGATCAAGTGGTTCAACAAGCTAGGAATCATGCCCTTTAAGAGTACACGATGCCTAACCCTGGAGACAATCTGAGTAGCATTATCAGACCGAACGTGGATGCTAATAATTTTAAAATTAAGCCTGCAATCATCTAGATGATTTCTCAATTTTAGTTCAGAGGTCTTTCAAATGAAGATCCAAATGCTCACTTAACTCAGTTCATAGAAATATATGACACATTCAAGATGAACGGCGTTAGTTCAAATGTTATCAAGCTAAGGCTATTTCCCTTTTCTTTAAGGGACAAGGCTAAATTATGGTTACACTCCCTTGCACCATAATCAATCACCTCCTGGGACTTGCTGTCTAAGGAATTTTTGAGCAAATATTTCCAACTGCCGAAGACAACTAAATTCAAATAAGAAATTACAACCTTCGATCAACACAGTGGTGAATCTCTTTATGAGGCTTAGGAGCATTTCAAAGACTTGTAAAGATAGTGCCCACACCATGGTGTTCCCCAATGGCTACTTATTCAGACTTTCTATCAAGGACTCATAGACCTAATGAGGATTACCATTGATGTTACATCACAAGGTTCATTCATGAGCAAGACACCAGAGGATGCTTACAATCTTCTTGAGACTATGGCATTGAACAACTACCAATGGAATGGAGACCGAAGTGCACCAAAGAAGGTAGCAAGGATGCACAAATTGGACAGTTGGAACTTCCTTAATACTAAAATAAACATGCTTATAATGAAGCTAAAGGCTTTAGCAAGAGTGACCAACCCTATGACAATTTATTCATGTGAGTATTAGGGAGGAGGGCATTCTACCTTAGAGTTCCAGGGGAGTTTTTCACAGTAGACATCAATTGAGCAACTCAATGCACTCAATAACTTTTAAAGAAATCAAAGTAAACCCTACTTCAATACCTATAATTCAGGTTGGCACAACCATCTTAACTTCTCGTAGTCCAACTAAAGAAGGGTGCAAAAAAATCACCAAGGATTCAAGCCACCACCTCTCAGGTTCCAATAAAAAGCAATCTTTCCTTAATAAGGAGAACAAAAGTCAAATCTAGAAGTTATAATGAAAAATTTTTTAAAGGACTACAAAAAATAAAAAGAGGCAATAAAGAACCTGACTGCTCAAATAGGCCAACTACACGCCCACAACAATATGCTAGAGAATCAAATTGCCTCTCAAGCCTTGAGTTCAAGGCCAGCTGGGAAGTTTCCTAGTCAACCTTAGAATCTTAAGGAGTAAGCAAAGGCAGTCACCCTGAGAAGTGGCAAGCAAATTCCTAAAGTTAAACCTAAAGAGAAAGAAGTAGTGCCTGAAACTGATACAAAGGAGAAGCAGATTGAGCCTTTACAAGCAAAGCATGAGGAAAAGAAGGTCACACCTACCTTGACATCGCCACTGCATTTTCCTTAAAGGAAGCAAAAATCCAAGCTGGACAGAAAATTTAAGAAGTTTATGAAATTGTTCCAATAACTTAAGCTTAACATACCTCTCATGGATGTCGTAAACATCATGCCTGTGTACTCTAAATTTCTAAAGGACATCATCTCGCGTAAAAGAAGGTGGGAGGACCATGAGACCATCCCCATTAATGAGGAGTGTAGTGCTGTCATCCTGAATAAGCTTTCCTAGAAGCTTAAAGATCCAAGGAGTATAAATATCCCTTATACCATTGGAATTGAATTTATAAGAAAATCTCTTTACGATCTTGATGCAAGTGTAAGTATAATTCTACTCTTTTTGCAGGAGGCTAAACATTGGTGAGCCCCAGCTAACCACTGTGTCCTTATAGCTTACTAACAGGTCCATTATATATCCCTATGGGATTTTAGAGGACATTCCAGTTAAAGTGGGAAATTACTATATCCCAGGAGACTTCATTATCCTGGAAATGGAAAAGGACACTCACATCCCAATAATTCTAGGGCATATATTCTTGGCCATAGCAGGAGCTCTTATAAATGTGAAAAAAGGAAAGATTGGAGATTGGATACAATAAGGTAGAGTTTAATGTGTTCAAGATGGCAAAACAATCGCCAATAATGGAGTTCTATTTTTGAGTGGACATGATACAAAACTGTGTAAAGGAGACCTTCAAAAAGCAACTCACCTGAGACCCATTGGAGGCGTGCCTAACACATGCAGAAAAGGATGAATTGGACGAAGAGGTAGCAAGGTATGAATATTACATAAATGCAAATCTTGCACTGAACAAGAGCAAATCATTAAGGTATGAACCCTTGCCTTCTCTCATTGAAAGTCTTTGTAAAATTGAGGAGGAAAATGCACCCAAGGTGGAGCTTAAAGCTCTACCTTCATCCTCAGGTATACTTTCCTTGGCCCTAATTGTACCTACCCTATTATTGTGAATGCTGAGTTAAATGATAGTCAAGTTGGTGCATTGCTTAGAAGAGTTAGACCCCATAGGAAAATCATTGGTTACACCATATATGACCTTAAGGTAATTAGTTCCTCAATTTGCATACATAGAATTCACATGGAGAATAAGGCAAAACTCACCATAGAATACTAAAAAAGGTTAAACCCTAACATGAAAAAGGTAGTAAAAAAGGAAATTATGAAATTGCTTGATGTAAGGATCATATATCCTATTTCGGATAGCCAATGGGTTAGTCCCATACATATGGTCCCTAAGAAGGGTGGTATGACTGTAGTCCAAAATGAGCATAATGAACTTATACCTACTAGTACTATGACAGGGTGGCGTATGTGCATAGATTACAAAAAACTTAACAAAGCCACCAGGAAGGATCACTTCCCTCTCCTTTTTATTAACCAACTCCTAGAAAGATTAGCAAACCACTCTTATTTTTGCTATCTAGATGGCTACTCGGGATTCTTTCAAATCCCCATCCATCCTGATGATCAAGAAAAGACCACCTTTACTTGCCCCTATGGAACATTTGCATATAGGAGAATGCCTTTTGGGTTGTGTAATGCACCCGCTACCTTCCAAAGATGCATGATGTCCATCTTTTCAGATTTTATGGAAGATATAATGGAGGTCTTTATGGATGATTTTTCTATGTATAGTAGTTCTTTTTATGCTTGTCTAGATAATCTTTCTAAGGTATTATAGCACTGTGAAGAGACAAATCTAGTGCTTAACTCGGAGAAGTGTCACTTTATGGTGACTAAGGGAGTGGTGCTAAGCTATATCATGTCTCAGAAGGGAATTAAGGTGGACAAGGCAAAAATAAAAGTCATTTAGAAGCTTCCACCTCCTACCTCCACCAAAGGAATAAGGAGTTTATTGGGCCATACAGGGTTCTACAAGTGGTTCATCAAAGATTTTTCTAAGTTTACAAAACACCTAACCAATCTTCCTACCAAAGATGCTCCTTTTGAATTTTTTGATAACTGTCTTTATGCTTTTTGCAGGTTAAAGGAGACCTTGATTTCAGCCCTTATTTTATAGCCACTAGATTGGAACCGTCCCTTTGAGATTATATGCAATGCAAGTAACTTTTTTATGGGAGTAGTGTTAGGACAGCGGAGAGACAAGCAAGCATATGCAATCTACTACATAAGCCACACTCTCGATAAAGCTCAAGTGAACTATACCACAACTAAAGAGAGCTCCTTACAGTGGTTTATGCTATGGAAAATTTTTGTTCATACTTAGTGGGAAGCAAGGTCCTTGTTTACATAAACCATTCGGCTTTGAAATATCTTTTGGCGAAGAAGGATGCCAACCTAAAACTCATATAGTGGATCTTTCTTCTTCAAGAGTTTGATTTGGAAATTTAAGACTGAAAAGGAACAGAGAACTTAGTTGCTAACCACTTGTCTAGCTTAGAAAAGACTACCTATTCAGACCTTCTTCCTATTATAGATGACCTCCCAGGCAAGCAACTAATGAAATTCAAGAGAATATGCCCTAGTATGCTGACTTAGTAAACTATCTAGCATGTGGTCTCCTTCCACCTAACATGGATTACCATCAGAAGAAAAAATTTCTCTAGGACTCTAGGCAGTACTTTTGGGACGAGTCTTACTTATATAAGAAGTATGGAGATGGATTACTATGAAGGTGCATTCCAAATGAGGAAATATTAGAAGTCGTCATGCACTGTCAATCACTTGAGTGTGGGGGACATGCAAGTTCAAACAAAACAGCAGCTAAACTGCTTCAAAATGGGTTTTATTGGCCCTCTCTCTTTAAAGATGTAAGGCAATTCATAATCAAATGCGATCGTTGTCAAAGAACAGGAAATATTAGTAGACAAAATGAAATGCCACTCACCAACATCATTAAGATCAAATTATTTGATGTATGGGGCATAGATTTCATGGGACCTTTCCCAAGCTCCTATGGAAACAAGTACATACTAGTTGGGGTTGATTAAATTTCCAAGTGGGTCAAAGCAATAACTTCACCAACAAATGATGCTAAGGTGGTTAACAAGTTCCTAAGAAGAAATGTGTTCACTCATTTTGGTACCCCAAGAGTTATGATCAACGATGGCGGTTCTCACTTTTATAATCATCAATTTGTATCTCTGTTAGTAAAATATAGGGTTACGTATAAGGTAGCTATACCGTACCACCTTCAAACGAGTGGAAAAGTGGAAATCTCAAATAGAGAACTAAAAGCTATTTTGGAGAAAACAACCAATGCTTCGAGAAAGGATTGGTCCACTTGATTAGATGATGCACTTTAGGCATACATATCAACTTATAAAACTCCAATAGGGACTTCACCATTCAAATTGGTTTACGGTAAATCTTTTCATCTTTCAGTTGAGTTAGAACACAAAGCATTTTAGGCTACTTGGTTTCTTAATTTTGATCAAGTAAAGGTTGGTGTTAAAAGATTACTTCAATTGAATGAATTTGAAGAATTTTAACTTGATGCTTATGAGAATGCCAAGATTTACAAAGATAAAAAAAATGGCATGAAAAAAGTTTGCAAAATAAAGAGTTTCAAGAAGGAGATTTAGTGTTGTTGTTTAACTCCATATTAAAGTTATTTTTAGGAAAATTAAAGTCTCGATGGTCTAGACCTTTTAGAATTACACAAGTTTTTCCTCATGGAGCAGTCAAGCTTATAAACAGAGAAAATGAAACTTTCAAGGTCAACGGGCAATGTCTCAATCCCTACTTTATGGAGGAAGCTAGTCTGAAAAGTGTCTCTTGTACACTCATAGATCCAACAACCTGAATTTATCAAAGGATGGTTAAGCTATCAACTTTAAACTAGTGCTAGTTGGGAGGCAACCCAATTGTTTTTCTCTTCAGTATTATTTCATTTACATTTAATTTTCATTTTCAATTTTTATTTACTATATCTTTCTTTCACAGGTTGACAAATGATGAGCAACAATGTGCTGATTTTAAGAGAAGAGTTGTCATCATATAGGATTAAACACAATCGTGTCCTAACACATGTCAAGGTACGTGCGACTTCATCTGATAGATTTATGAACACCACACGACTTCTTAATACGACATAAACTATGTCTTGTCCCTAATTCATATTTGATCTAAAAGCTAACGTGGTATGGAAGAATGGCTTACAAGCTGTGTGCCCCATACCGTGCTTAATCAATGAAGCCATATCATAACTTAATTGACATGGCATAAAGCTGTGTCATAACTCAATTGACACAGCATGAAGCCATGTCATAATTCAATTGACACGGCATGAAGCCATGTCACAAACCAAATGACAGGGCATGAATTGGATGGCTGTGCTAGATAAAGCACAATCGTGCACCTTATAAACATTAAAATTGTATAGCCGTGCCAGGTAAGGCACGACCATGCACATTTTAAGTATGAGAATTGCATGGTCGTGCTAGGTGAGGCACGACCATGGACAATGGTGGCTTAAAATGACATAACCATGCTAAATGAGGCACATCTGATAAATTTAAAGTAAGACATCAGTCGTGTCACCTATCATCTGACACGGCATAACACACATCGTGTCCTAGCCAAATGCACCAGTCAATAACATGACTTTCAAGCATAGTTTTGCTAAACCATAACCCTAACCCATGTGCTTTTTCTATTTATTTAACTCTTTTCAAATTCATTTCAACTCCTTCTTAATTATTTCCTCTTAATTTTACCATCCTCTACCCCTTGCTTCATTTTCTTCACTAATCATGAAGAAATCCAAATCTACTGGAAAGTCGACTTCATCATCATCCAAGAGGACTCGTAGCACATCCTCACCTCTACCATCTCATCCTTAACATTCAAGAGTGCCTTCCATCAATACCCTCTCATCTTCAAGGCCTGTGCCTCTAAGTCAATTAGGTATGTCATACCCTAATCTTCAATTCATAAATTCTAATTTCAAAAAAGCATGCACTGATTTATTTCCCCTTCCTATTCACCCATCATACCACATCATATTAGATGACCTTGCTATTATAGGATTATACGAGTCAATATTAGGAATGATTAATGCCTCTAGAAAGGAGCAATTTATGCGAATTGAGGAACCTGCATTTCATGAATTATTTGTAGAGTTCCTATCCACTTTCATTTTTAATCCTATTGATTATAAAAAAAGACATGTGGTGTTGTTACAACTAAGGGGAAAATGATTTTCTTTCTCTCTTAATGAATTTACAGTGCAATATAGTTTTTATGATTCTTTATCTATCACTAGTGGTGCAATGGATAATGCTCAGTCCATTCTTGGACGTGCCAATTTTTGACAGTATTGGAGAGAGATAATTCATATAGGAGCAAGCCAATAGAATTATAATCCTAGGCTAAGCAAGAGCACTAATATAGCCTAACCCAAATTAAGATATTTGCACTGACTTATCACAGGCACTATTTGTGGTCGAAGAGAGAGTATTGACTGTGTTAGCCTTAGGGACTTATTTTATCTAAGATGTTTTAATAAGGGTTTAGTACGTCATCTAGGTTTTGGATTTGCCTTTTACATGAATAAAATGTCGAGGAAATCTATAAGAGCCTTGTGTGTAGGTTCGTATATCACTAGGCTTACTAAGAATTTACAGGTGTTTGATTCCATAACCAACTTAACTCGGATTTGCACCACTCAGCTATTTAGTATCACTATTATGAAGAATATTAAGGTGGTCATATTTAAGGATAGTTAGTATGTCTTTATCACCAACCCAACACCTATCCATTGGATTTCTTCCACCCCGGCTCTTTTATGTAAATTATCTACTTAATTTTATATTGTACTCTAGAAAACTACAGTGGTCATATTTGGTATGAGTAGTGAGCTATATTTATATTACTGTATATGATTTTAATTCAGAGGCTTTTCTCTAAATATTTTATTAATATATTTATATTATGATATGTAAGAGATTATTTTTATTATAATGATTTGAGATTTTAATTATGATGCATAATTGTTTATTTTATTTTAATTATTGGTTGCTTTTCTTTAAGGCTTGCTATGGGTTCCAAATTCAAAAGAATTCTCATTCCCTAGCGCCGGTCATAGCCTCTGGTTTGGGTCATGACAAAGTTGGGAGTTAGGAGCTAACATACCTTAGCCACTGCCATAGCCAAGGCAGAGGCACACTTCTACACCCCAACCTCCCCAGGATTCGACCACAGTAGGACCATCATCCTACTCATTTTTTTCACATCTTGAAACTACCTTGCACTATCATACAGACCTTATGCATTAGATGGCTGAGGGTCTTTCACACCTATGCCAGATTCATGGTGTCACACTTACTCCAAGACCTATCTTCCCTAGTTCCACCTCTGCTACTGCTACGGAGGAGCTTCACTATGCAACCGACCAGCTGGATGACACTAATGTTGCAACGGATGATACAATTCCTATGGAAGATTGATGGTGATTTTGTTTCCCTGTTATCTATTTTCTTTATTTTTTTTCTTATTTTTCGGAGTTTATGTCTATTTATATTTTTTCTTTTTATGTTCAAATATTATGACTATTATCTTCTTGTGTTTGTCTTATGTTTTTCTATTTTAGTTTATCTATTTTTTATATCTTCTGGGTGCTTGCACGAATCAGGGACATACCCTTTTATCTCTTTTATAGTTTTACTTTTTATTTTTTTGTCATTGAGGACAATGTCATGGATAGTGTGGGGGGGGGGGGTGCTCTCATTGATTGATTTAAGTGTCTAATTTAGTTAAATAAAATCTTTATGATGATTTTGTTTGTTTTGTTTAAAATTTATTAACCTTTAACTCGTTTCCCCATATTAATGATATGTTTGTCCTAAAATTATTTTTGTTCAAATTGTTTTGAGACTTGATCACACTAGGGTATATATTGGTGGATAAGCTTAATATTTGGTTTGATCACTACACTATCGAATGGTTTATTAATTAAGATGGTTGAACATAATCTTTATGTATAAGTGTTTTAGTTTTTATAACCTAAGCAGAATCCTAGCGATTGAGATCGAGTATGATTCTAAGAAGGATTACACTATGGTTTTCAGTTAAAAAAAAAACACACACACACACACACACTCTCTCTCATTCCAAGAGCTGTACTTAAATCAAATTCTTGTACACTCTAAATTCTACTCCAATGCTCTAAATATGGTATGAGTATCCATAGGACCCACTCTACGGTATCCATGCTTAGTAGTATGGGAATGGCGGGGGATTCTTTTAAGTGGAAAGGCAAATTGAGAAGGATAAAAATAAAAAAAATTATAAGATGGAGTGTAAAACGCACTTACTAGGAAAATTGTGTGTGCCATAAAAAATTGAGAATTTTAATGTTTTTCTTTTTGGAGTTATGATTGCTTAATTTCAAAAGGGTGAATGCTTGGGTTGTGATTAGTAAATTACTTGTATATATTGTATTTTTATCTGGCTATCTTCTTTAGTAAATGGGTTTTGGTCTAGGAGATTTTTAAGAATCAATTCTTAGAAGCTAGTTGACTTTAATGTGATTTGAGTTTATTATTTTTCAAACTTGGTTTTTACTTGAGGATAAGCAAAGCTTTAGTGTGGAGGAATTTGATGTGTAAATTATTTACATGTCTTAGAGTTAAATTTTAATAAGTTTTAAATAGATAATAACTTAATTAATGTTGTTTTTTGGTACAATTAGGACATTAGAATAGTTTAGGGACTTATTTATGCTTTTTGGTTTATTAATGTGCTTTTGGTGGAATTTTACTAATGTATGGTTTTTATCTTTTATTGGGCCCCGAGAATTTGAATTTGATAGGCTAAAGAACAAGGGAATATAGTTGAATAGAAAAGGAGGAAGAAAGCTAAATTGAGCCCAAGTCCAAGCCATGAAAGCCTCAAAATTGAAGAATATGTCATGGCTCGCACAAGAATTTCTCATGACTTACATGATGCCATGTCAAGTGTACTTAAGAAGCAATGAATTGCATAGCATGGCAACATACCCGTGAACATAAGTCATGTAGTGAAGTTTAAATGCACGGCATGCCCGAAGTCGTGAGGACTCGGGACTTAATTCTATGTTTGCTTTTATTTTAAGTCACGACTGTGACACCAAGCCATGCCATGAAGATTGTTCTTGATTCCATATATTTTAAGGAATTAGATGATCTCAAAGACTCCTTAGCTACCCTAAGTCATATAAAAGGAAAACAACATATCTAGGGTTATGAAGAAGAAGAGACAGATCAAGATACTGAAGAGGGGGAAAATTTTCCAAGAGATTGAGCTCCCAACTTTTCAATGTTCATTAATCTTATCTTATTTCTTTTATTATTCATGATTTTATCCTAGCTATAAGTGGCTAGTTTTATTTACAGAGTCTAAATTAGGAGTAGTTATTCCATGACATGATTTGAATACTTATTCTTAATTGTAATTGATTTGGTTTTCAGTTAATTCTTTGTGTTTCAATAATTGTCTTTTGATTCATTCTAGGCCTGTTTGAGTTGCATATTAATGAACAATTTGACCAATGAGAGTTAGGGGAAATTGATAGCTTAGGATATAAAGAACTTAGACCACTCGATCACGAGAGTAGGCGAGCTTTTCGGGGAGTCACTATTGTAGAGATATGGTGGCAAATAATTACTAAAGAACTTAATGAGTTTGGATTAGAATTTTAATCATGAGAGTAGGTTAAATCCTGATCTTTGCATGTTTAATTGAACTCAAGAGAGACTTTAGGTAAATTAGAGAAATTACCCTTAACTAAATTCTAGGTTAATTAAATTAATGTTGTATTTATGATTTGATTAGAATAGTGAAACTAGACCTAGACTTTGTGTTTGCAATTAATTGATTTTACTTTTTAAAGCTATTAGTCATTTTTTTCCTTTTACCCAATTTACTAAGTTGATTTACTAGTTAAGATAATAAGTAAGAATTGTTGGTAATCAATAGTCAATCCCTGTGGGAACGATACTCCTTTACACTGCAACCATAAACGTGTACTTACAGGTATTTAAAACACAACAAAGTTTTATTTGAGTTTTAATTGATTTTTTTTTATGTCTAGTATGGGCCCTATGAATATAAAGGAGGTGGTATGTTTTTAATATAGCATGGCATATGTGATGAAGAAATAAATGAGGAAAAGTCGAGTCCAAGCCATGCATGAGCCATGAAGAAGCCAACTACACTTGAATATCAACATAGCAATGTCACAACATGCACATGTCATGTTAGTGAAGATTTCTGACCCATAATGGTGCACAACTAATAAACTTGCCCGTGTTGGAAGCTATGTTTTGTGCTGAGTAAATTTGTAGATTTATTTGAATAAAGCATGGCCATGTTTCAAAATAGTGCCACGAAGGCAAAAACTTCCTGTTTTGAAAATAAAAAGGAATTAGAAATTAAAGAGGATTCTTTTTATACCCTAGCACTATATAAAGAATAAACACCCTTTAGAGTTAAGGGGGAAGAGAGGAGTCATAAAGAAAAGGAGGCGGCTAAACAAATATTAATAAAGACTAAGAGCTTATTTTATTTTTTGTCTTATCTTCTTATTTTCTTAATTATGATTATGGATTTCATCATAGCCATATGTGGCTAAATTTTATTTCAGAGTCTTGGTTAGGAGTAGCTATTCTATGACATGATTTGAACACAAGTTTTTATATTTGATTTGAATTTCAGTTAATTCTTTGTGTTGTAATATTTATCTTATTATCATTCTAGGCTTGTTTGATTGCATGTTTATGGATGAATTTACCAAAGAGAGTTAGAAGAATCCATTAGCTTAAGACACTTAGAACTTAGATCACTTGACCATGAGAGTAGGCGAGCTCTTCGAGGAGTCACGACAGTAGATTACGGTGACAAATTAATTGCTAAAAATCTTAATAATCTTAGATTAAATTATTAATCGCGAGAGTAGGTTAGATTTTAATCCTTGCATGCTTAATTGAACTTGAGAGAGTCCTTAAGTATTTTAAAGCAATTACCCTTAGTTGAATTCAAGATTTCTACTTAATAATTTGTTCATGATTTGATTGGAATAGTGAAACTAAACCTAGGCTCTGTGTTTATAAATATTTAATTTTACTTTTAATTAAGTTTCTATTATTTAAATTTTAAATCTTGCTAAATTATTCAATTTACTAGATGAGATTATAGGTAAAAATTGTTAGTAATCAATATACAGTCCTTGAGGGAATGATATCTTTCTACAGCAACCACAACTATGCGCTTGCGATTTAAAACAAAATAAGTGTTTGGCGCCATTTCCAGGGACTGGCAATATTGATATTAATTTAATTTTTATTTTTCTTAGACTAGTACTCTTTCTTTAATTTTAATTTAATTTGCTAATTGAATTTTCAAGTAACTTTTCCTAGTTTATGAACACTCAATCTAAGGGGACGAACTTAGAAAAGATCAACCCTTAAATTGAGAAATTGTGCAAGAAAAATCAAAAGGAAAAGCGTGAGAAAGACAAGCAAAAGATGGCTGAAGATCAAGCACCCCCCACCATTATGTAGGAATTGCGCTCTTCAAGAGTACACAATGCCTAATCCAGGAGATACCCATAACAGTATTGTTAGGTTAACTTTTGATGCCAACACATTTAAGATCAAACCAATGATAATTCAAATGGTCTCATAATTTTAGTTTGGAGGTCTCCCAAGCGAGGATCCTAATGCCCATCTAGTTTAGTTTTTGGAGATTTATGATACATTCAGGATTAATGGGGTTAGTCTAGATGCAATAAAGCTTAGGTTATTCCCTTTCTCTTTGAGGGATAAGTTTAAGCTATAGTTGCACTCTTTAGTACCATAGTTGATCACTTCATGGGATATGCTATCAAAAACATTCTTGGGCAAGACTAGGAAAAACAGCAAAGTTCAGATAAGAGATCACAAGCTTCACTCAACATGGTGGCAAATCTTTTTATGAGGCTTAGGAATGTTATAAGGATTTATAGAGACAACGCCCTCACCATAGAGTTCTATAGTGGTTGCTCATTTAAACCTTCTACCAAAGCTTAACAGAGTTAATGAGGATCACTATTGATGCAACTTCCTAAGGCTCATTCATGAGTAAGATGCCTGATGATGCCTACATCTTCTTGAGACTATAGCATCCAATAACTACCAATGGCATGGCGTGAAAAACTCACCAAAGAAAGTGGTAGGAATGCCTGAATTAGATAGTTATAATCTCTTTAATGTGAAGATTGATTTGCTTACTAAGAAATTAGAGGCATCCACTAAAGTCTCTAAGCCTATGGTTGTCTATTCTTATGAGAATTGTGGAGGAGGACATTCAACCCTAGACTGTCAAGGAGGTTTTTCTCAGGATTCCTCTATTAAGTAGTTAAATGCACTTAATAATTTCAAAAGGAATTAAAGGAATCCCTACTCTAACACCTACAACCCAGGTTGGTGAAACCATCAAAAGTTTTCATGGTCTAACTAAGGAAGGGTATAAAATACCCATTAAGGGTTCAAACATCTGCCTCTTGGATTTTAGTAGAAGAATACATTCCCTCAACAAAGTGAACTAAAGTTTAATCTTAAAGTGATGATGGGGAAATTCTAAAAACATTAAAAGAGGTACCAAAAAGACTAAGAGGAGCAAAAGGAAGCAATAAAGAATCTGACATCTCAAGTGGGATAACTTTTTGCCCACAACAAGATGTTAAAAAAACAAATTCCATCACAAGCTTCAAGTTCAAGGCAGAGTGGAATGCTTCCTAATCAACCTTAAAATCCTAGAGAACAGGCTAAAGTGGTCACACTTAGAAGCATAAAGTAATTGCCTGAAATAGAGACCAAGAAGAATGTTGCAAAAATTGTTCATGACACCCAAGAGGAAAAGACTGAGCATTTACAGAACAAGGATGAGGAGAAAAAGGACTTACCACCCTTGGTACTGCCACTGCCGTTTCCATAAAGGCAACAAAAATCCAAGGTAGACAGGCAATTTAAGAAGTTTATAAAGTCATTTTAGCAGCTCAAACCAAATATGCCTCTCATGGATGTGATCAATACCATGCCTACATACTTTAAATTCTTAAAAGATGTCATCCCGTATAAGAGAAAATGGGAGGATCATGAGACCATTCCTATCAATAAGGAATGCAGTGTTGTCATCCAAAATAAGCTTCCCCAAAAGCTTAAAGATCTAAGGAGTATTACTATCCCTTGTACCATTGGAAATGAATTTATAAGTAAATCTTTATGTGATCTTGGTGCAAGTGTGAGTATAATTCCTCTTTCCTTTTGTAGATGACTCAACATCAATGAGCCACAATCAACGACGTTGTTGCTACAGCTCACAGATAGATCTATCATATACCCTAATGGAATTTAGGAAGATGTCTCAATCAAAGTTGGAGACTATTATGTATCAGGAGATTTCATCATCTTGAAAATGGAGGAAGATCACCATATTCCAATCATACTAGGACGATGATTCCTAGCCACAACAGGATCAATCATAGACGTCAAAAGAGGAAAAATTTTACTAGAAATTGGAGATAATAAGGTGGAGTTTAATGTTTTTCAAAATGGCAAAACAATCTTCAATAATGGGATCTTATTTTAGAGTAGATGTGATAAAAAGCTCTGTGCAAAAGACCTTTGAAAAGCAACTCACCCATAATCCCGTAGAAGCATGCTTGATCCATGAGGTTACAAAGGATGACATTGATGAAGAGGTGGAAATGTATGAACACTACCTCAGGACAAGTCCAGCATTTAATAAACATAATTCAACCAGGTATGAGACCTTACCCTCTATTATAGAAAACCTTGGTATGATTGAGGAGGAAAGTGCACTTAAGGTAGAGCTCAAAGCTCTTCCTTCATCTTTAAGGTATGCTTTTCTTGGCCCTAACTCTACATATCCTATCATTATGAATATTGAGTTGACTGATGAATAAGTAGACAAATTACTTAGGAGATTTAGGCCTTACAAGAAGATCATAGGTTATACCATAGATGACCTAAAGGGGATTAGTGCTTCAATATGCATGCATAGGATTCACATGGAAAATGATGCTAAACCCACCATAGAACATCAAAGAAGGCTAAACCCTAACATGAAAGAAGTGGTTAAGAAAGAGATTATGAATTTTCTTGATGCAAGGATTATTTATCCTATCTCAGATAGTCAGTGAGTTAGTCTTATCCATGTAGTCCCTAAGAAAGGAGGTATGGTAGTAATGAAAAATGAGAACAATGAGTTAATCCTAACTAAGACTATTATAGGTTGGCACATATGCATTGACTATAGAAAATTAAATAAGGCCACTAGGAAAGATCACTTCCCTCTACCATTCATTTACCAACTTTTAGAAAGGTTAGCTAATCATTCATTTTTCTGTTACTTGGATGGATACTTTTGATTCTTTTAAATTCCCATACACCTTGATGATCAAGAGAAAACTACATTCACATGTCGTTATGGAATATATACATATAGAAGAATGCCTTTCAGGATGTGTAATGCACCTGCTACCTTCCAACAATGCATGATGTCTATCTTTTCTAATTTTGTTGAGGACACTATGGAGGTTTTTATGGATGATTTCTTTGTATATGATTCTTCTTTTGATGATTGTCTTGATAATCCATTTAAAGTGTTGTAAAGATGTGAAGACACTAACCTTGTGTTAAACTAGAAAAAGTGTCACTTTATGGTGAATAAAGGAGTGGTGCTCAGGTATATCATGTTAAAAAATGGCATTGAAGTCGATAGGGCTAAAATTAAAGTGATAGAGAAACTTCCACCCCCTACCTCTATTAAAAGAATATGGATTTTTCTAGGACACACCAGGTTTTATCGATGCTTCATCAAAGATTTTTCCAAAATTGGTAAACCATTAACTAATTTACTTGCCAAGGACATTCCTTTCAAATTTTCTAATGAATGTCTTTTTGGTTTCCATAGGTTGAAAGAAGCACTTATTTCAGCACTTATCCTACAACCACCAAACTAGAGCCTTCCTTACAAAATCATGTGTGACACTAGCAATTATGCAGTAGGAGCTATCTTAAGGCAATGAAAAGACAAACAATCTTATATCATCTACTATATAAGCCACACTCTCGATAAAGCTCAAACAAATTATGCAATAACTAAGAAGGAACTTCTAGCAGTGGTACATGTTATGGATAAATTCTATTCATATTTAGTAGAAAGCAAAGTGATTGTCTACACTAACCATTCAGCCCTTAAGTACCTTATAGCAAAGAAGGATGCTAAACCAAGACTCATTCCTTGGATCCTTATTTTACAAGAATTTGACTTGGTGATTCAAGATCGTAAAGGAATCGAGAATTTAATTATTGATCACCTTTCTTGCCTTAAGCAAAGTGTTAATCCAAACTCTCTTCCAATATTAAATGACCTTCCAAGATAACAACTCATGAGATCTAGTAAAGCATCCTATGGTATGCAGATTTTATGAATTACCTTGCATATGGTGTTCTTCCATCGGATATTGATTACCATAAAAAAAATAAATTCTTTTGGGACTCTCAACAATACTTTTAGGATGAGCCCTAGATTATATAAGAAGTGTAGGGATGGATTATTAAGAAGGTGCATTCTAGATGAAGAAATTTTTGAAGTACTCACTCATTGCCATTCACTTGAGTGTGGGGGACATGCAAGCTCTACCAAAACAGTAGCAAAGGTACTTCAAAGTGGATTCTACTGGCCCTCTCTCTTTAAAGATGCAAGATAATTTGTACTCAGGTGAGATCATTGACAAAGGACAAGCAACATTAGCAAATGGAATGAAATACCCCTCATAAATATTATTGATATTGAATTATTTAATGTGGGCTATTGATATTACAGGACCTTTCTCGAGATCTTATGGAAACAAATATATATTGGTTGTGGTTGATTATATGTCCAAATAGGTGGAAGCAATTGCTTCATCAACCAATGATGCAAAAGTAGTCACTAAGTTCCTCTAAAGGAACATATTTACTCACTTTGGCACCCCTAGAGTTATAATTATCGATGGTAGTTCTCACTTTAAAAAACAGTAATTTGAATCTCTTTTAGCAAAATATAGGGCCAAGCATAAAATGGCTACACCATACCACTAGACAAGTGGAAATCTCAAACAGAGAACTAAAGACTATACTCAAAAAGACAGTCTGTGCCTTAAGGAAGGATTGGTCTGTTGATGCACTATGGGCATACCGAACAGCTTTTAAAACTCCAATTAGGACTTTACCATTTAGGTTGGTTTTTGGGAAATCATGTCATCTCTCAGTTGAGTTAGAATATAAAGCATTATGGGCTATAAGGTTTTTAAATTTTGATTTAGTAAAGGCTAGTGCAAAAAGGCTCCTTCGGTTGAATAAACTTGAAGATTTTCGCATGGATGCCTATGAGAATGCTAAAATTTACAAGGAAAGAATAAAAAGGTGGCACGATAAACATTTGCAGAAGAAAGAGTTTTAAGAAGGAGATTTAGTGTTGTTATTCAACTCCAAACTAAAGATACTTCCAGGGAAACTCAAGTCTTGATGGTCTAGACCTTTCAGAATCAAGCAAGTCTTCCCTCATAGAGTAGTTGAGCTTTCAAATAAGCAAACAAAACCTTTAAAGTCAATAGACAACGTCTCAAGCCCTACTATATAGAGGAAGCCAGCTTAAAGAGTGTCTCTTATACACTCATAGATCCAGTTTGAGCTCATCACAGAACGATCGAGCTAAAGACCATAAAATAGTGCTAATTGGGAGGTAACCTAATCATTTTTCTTTTTAACTCTCATTTTATTTTATTATTTTCTCTCCTTTGTTTTTTTATTTATTTATTAATTAATTTACTTCACTTCTTCCATAGGATCAAGAATGCAATCGTCATAAAGAGCTACTACTTCAAGGAGCAAGTTTGTATGATCTCATAGGGAAATGCACGACCAGGCCATGTCTAGGTACACCACTTAAACTTAAAATAGATAAATTTATATGCACACTGCATGGCATATTGACAAGGCATTTCCACATCATGTCTTAAAACTCCACAAGTTACAAACTATGTCACGACTTCATTACACGGTATATTTGTGCCATATTACATCTTTAGTTAACTTCTAGACTATCACACGACATGACAGCATGACATCACTATATCGTGTCACTCATTAACCACCTAACAAGGTTTGCATGTCATGTTATCATCTTCTACATGCCATGTCAACCCTCTTAACATGGCATCCAGCATGCCATGTCACACCTTTCCCATGCCATGTCAACCCACCTTACACGGTATACACACATGGAATTATGTCGTGTCAAGACCTTTATCACACGACATGATGCCATGTAATCACCCTCCTAACACGGCATCTAGCATGTCGTGTTACACTTCCTTCATGCCATGTCATATTTTTACATTTTATTCCAGAATACGACACGGCATGACAATACAGTTTGCATGTCATGTTATGCCCTATTTTGCATAGTTTCTAAGCATGGCATGGGAGGTCATGCCATTCACTTTCCCCATATCACACTATCAAACACGATTTTCCCAAACTATGTTCCTGAAACCATGTCCCAATCCCTCTATATAAACACCTACTTCTCTAAACCTAGCCCTAATCCATTCTTTTATTTTTATCATTCTCTTTCTCCTACACCATTCTCTCCCAATTTTTCTTTTTTGTCTCCTCCTCCTTGACTACATCACCCAATTTTCTTCCTCATTTTTTCCTTTTAAACACCATACTTCTTTTTTTTTTTTCCTTTTCGTTCTCTACACATAGGGAAATCCAAAGCGTCTAGGAAATCACCATCATCATCTAAGAAGTGGACCTACACCACATCTTCCCCTCCACCCTCTTGCCCTTCTCATACGAGTGTGCCACCACCCACCACTCCAACTTCCTCATGCTATGATCAAGGAAGTCAATCTGGTATGCCTCACCCCCTTTTTCATTTCACCAATCCTAATTTTAAAAAAAGCATGTGCTACTCTATTTCCCTTTCTACTCCATCCTTCATATTATATTATGTTAGGGGATCTTGCAACTGTAGGCTTGAATAAATAAGTCTTAGGCACAATTGATAACTCCAAATAGAAGGATTTTGTGAGACTTGAGTAGCCTATTTTTCATGAGTTATTTTTGGGTTCTTATCCACTTTTTTATTCAAGCCTAGTAATCCTATTGATTTTAATAAGAAAAATATGGTGCTATTCTAATTAGGGGGCCAAAAATTCTCCTTTTTCTTGAATGAATATGTTATGCACTATGGTTTTTATAATGCTCTATATATTACTAGTGGTGTGCTTGATAATGCATAAAGTATTATTGAACCCATAAACTATCATCAGTTTTGGAGGGAGATTATACATGTAGGAGCTTCCCAATAAACCTATGACCCTAGGGTTAGCAAGAGCACTAATATAGCCCATCCTGAATTGCTCTACTTGCAACGCCTAATAGGTGGCACTATTTATGGTTGATGGGAGAGTATTGGATGTGTCACACTTAGAGATTTATTTTATTTGTGTTATTTTGCTAGGGGTATAGTGCCTCATTTAAGATATGGTTTTGCTTTTTATATGATGGTGTTTCGAGAAAAATGAAGGGAGCCTATGTGGATGTTCATATATCACTAGGCTTGCTAGGAATCTACAGGTTTTCGATTCCCTTATTAACATAAATCCGCTTTGCACCACATTGCCTTTTAATATCATTGTCATGAAAAAGATTAAGGTGGTCATAGTTAAGGATGATTGATATATTATGATTCATAATCTTATTGAGTTTGGTGAGCCACAACAGACACACACCCACACACCTCTACCTCCATAAGCTTCTTACACGGTTGGACCTTCATCATCTTTCTATCCTCCATATTTTGAGGCTACTCTTCAGTATCACACGGAACTTCTACACTGGGTTATTGATGGTCTCTCGAGCTTATATCAGGTTCAAGGCATACCTCTTCCTCCACGACCTGTCTTTCCTAGTTCCACCTCTGTTGCTACTATTGAGGAACTTCTTTATAATGTTGATCCATTGGATGACACTAGAGCTGCCCCAATGATTCTACTTTTATGGATTATTGACTTTGTTTCAGTTTATAATTATGTTTTATGATTTTTTTTTCTTTTTTTGTTGTGGCTTTTAAGGCAGTATTCTACTTTCCTTTTTTATGTTCCTTTTATCTTTTATATTTTTAATTGTAATTGAGGACAATGCCATGAATAGTGTGTAGGGGGTTGTTAGTTTTTATCTTTTCGTTGGTGCTTCGATTGATTCGTTTGTCAATTTTTATCTTTTCATTTTAGTTAAAAAATAAAAAAAATTATTTAGGTTTTATTAATTTTTAACTCGTTTCCCAATATTAACTATTTGTTTGTCCTGAAAATTTTTAAATTTGCTTTTAATACTCTATCACACATAGGCATATATTAATGAATAAGCTTGTCTCTTGATTGAATTACCTAACTATCAGATGTTTTATTATTATATATAGTCTTTATGTATGAAGAATTTAATTCTTATAATCTAAGTATGATCCTGGCAATTAAAATTGTGCATGATTTTAGGAAGGATTGCATTTTGAATTTCAGTTAAATTAAAAAAAAAAAACTCTCTCATTCTTTAAGTATGAGAAATATTTAAATTTAAATCCTTATATGCTCTAAATCTACTCTAATGCCCTTATTAGAGTATAAATATCTATAGGACCCACTCAATGGTATCCACGATTAGTAATATAGGAACGATGGGGGATTATTCAGAGTAAAAAGAATTGAATGGAGAGAAAGAAAAAGAAATTAAAAAATAAAGTGTAATACGCATTCACAACTATATCACAAAGAGTTATAGAACCTAATGTTTACTTTTCTGAATTTATGCTCACTTTATTTTAAAGGGTTGTGTGTTTGGGTTATAACTAGTAAATTATTCTTGTATATTATGCTATTGTCTAACTATCTTATTTAGTAAATATGTTTCAATCTTGATGTTATCAAGATTTCATGTCTTAGAAATTATATGTCCCTAGTTGTGATTTGAGTTTAATGTTTTCAAAACTTAGGTTTTGCTTGAGGATAAGCAAAACTTTAGTGTGGGGGGAATTTGATATGTTTATTATTTGCGTGTCTTAGAGTTGACTTTTAATAAATTTTAAATAAGAAATAAATTAATTTAAGTATTTTTAGGTTTATTTATGAGATTTTTATGAGTTAGTATTTAATTAGGATTCTTATTATTTATTGTATATTTAAGAAGATTTATTTGAGTTTTAATTGATTTTTGTGTTTTATGTCTAGTGTGGGCCCTATGAATATAAAGGTGTTAGTATGTTTTTGATATATCATGTCATGCATATGTGGTGTAATGAAGAAACAAATGAGTAAAAGACATGTCCAAGCCATGCATAAGCCATGAAGAAGCCAACTACACTTAAATATCAACATAGCAACGTCATGGCGTGCATATGCCATGTGAGTAAAGATTTCTAACCTAAAATGGTACACGACTAATAAACTTACCTATATTGGAAGCCATGTTGTGTGCTAAGTAAATTAACAAATTTATTTGAATGAAGCACGACCATGTTTTAAAACTGTGTCACGAAGCAAAAACTTCTTGTTTTGAAAATAGGAAGGAATTAGAAATCAAAGAGGATTTTTTTTCATACCCTAGCACTATATAAGGAATAAACACCTTTTAGAGTTAAGAGGGAAGAGAGGAGTCACAGAGAAAAGGAGGTAGCTAGATAAAAATCAACGAAGACTAAAAGCTTATTTTATTTTCTGTTTCATCTTCTTGTTTTCTTGATTATGATTCTGGATTTCATTATAGCCATGTGTGGCTAAGTTTTCTTTCAGAGTTTTGGTTAGGAGTAGCTACTCCATTACATGATTTAAACATAAGTTTTTATATGTTGTAATATTTATCTTGTTATAATTCTTAGCATGTTTAATTGCATGTTTATGAATGAATTCACCGATAAGAGTTAAGAGAATTCATTAGCTTAAAACACTTAAAACTTATATCACTTGACCACGAGAGTAGGCGAGCTCTTTGGGGAGTCACGATAGTAGATTACGGTAAAAATTTAAATGCTAAAAATCTTAATGAGCTTGGATTAAATTATTAATCACGAGTAGGTTTGATTTTAATCCTTGCATGCTTAATTGAACTTGAGAGAGTCTTTAAGTATTTTAGAGCAATTACCCTTAAATGAATTCAAGATTTCTACGTAATAATGTGTTCATTATTGGATTGGAATAGTGAAACCAAACCTAAGCTCTGTGTTTATAAATATTTGATTTTACTTTTAATTTAAGTTTCTATTATTTAAATTTAAATATTACTAAATTATTCAATTTACTAGCTAAGATTATAGGTAAAAATTGTTAGTAATCAATATACAGTCCTTAAGGGAACGATATCTTTCTACTATAACCACAACCGTGCGCTTACAGGTTTAAAATGCAATAGTATATATATATATATTTGGACTTGGATTAATGACCCGAGTAGTTTAGGCCTAGGTCCAAAAGAATTTGGACCAAAGATTAATCTAAGATGTTGAGAAAGCCCATGAACCTAATCTAAGCCCATTTGTATAATGGATTGGGCTTGAGCCAAATGTTGGCCTAATTACCAAGCCTAAGTCCATATATATATATATATATATATATATATATATATATATATATATATATATATATATATATATATATATATATATATATATATATATATATATGTATTTGGACTTGGATTAATGGCCTAAGTAGTTTAGGCCAAGGCCTAAAAGAATTTTGGACCAAAGGTTAATCTAAGATGTAGAGAAAGCCCCTAAACCTAATCTAAGCCCATTTTTCTAATGGATTAGGCTTGAGCCAAGTGTTGGCCTAATTACCAAGCTCAAGTCCATATAAAAGGATATGGTCAAATTTGTCATGTTAGACACACATTATCTCTAATGTGTAAATTCTTGACCATGGTAAATTAGGCATATTAGGCACACATTATCTTTAATGTGTAAATTATTGACTAAGGAAAAAGATAGGTTGCATTGATAAGTGTAGAGAATGAATGTGGACATAATACATGAGATGTATTCTCTACATCTTCTTTGTACGCTAGTGAATCACATCTACAACTTGTATAATTATTATGACTAGTAATATACTTATTAGATAAAAGATAATGGATAAGGAGTATGCTTTCTCTACATATATACATAATCTAAAAAATGTTTCTAAAGTTAAAAGGTGTGTTGAGAAAAAGTTATAGACACACCATAAAATAGAAAATAATATATACACAATAAAACCCTAAGTGTTCTTGCAAAAGATTAAATTAGTGCAAGATTTGTGAGGGTCAATTGAGAGGATAGTTGCAATTAATCAAATCTAAGTAAGAAAGTGATTTAGTGAAATTTTGGTGTTTCAAGCTAGATGCCTTACATTTGGAAGGCTAAAGCATTTCATTCAAGAGTTAATCCTAAAGTATCCAAAGCTTGTAGATAACTATTATGCTCTACATCAAACTAAGAGTTTGTAAGTTTTTCTTAAACTTAGAGTTTCCTAGGCTAATGGGTATATATGTTGCTTGTTGTTTAGCTATATGTAAAATGCAAAATGGATCATTGGGAATGGAAATCTTCATGTCATGAATGGTTATACAAGTGAAATTTTTAAAATTTCACCCTACTTAGGCCTGTGTTTACCATACTTGTAAGTTGTATATCTGATTCCTTTCAGTTTAAGATACACCAACTAGAACTCCTAACTTCTAATCAGATGATGTTAATGTAGTTTTAGAGATGTAAAACTATTAGTTTCTTAAACTAGCTACAATTAAGAAAGTTAAGTTTAAAATTGAAATTACTTTGCAAATTGATAGGAAGTAAGTTAATGTAACCAAATGTTAGAGAACTTATATAAAATTCAAATGGAAAAATGGAGAACTCAAAGTAATGTAGAGATCCATTATAAATAAAAAGGATATTAGTTTACAAATAGAGTTTTTGCAATAAAAAAAAAACATAAACAAAGCATTGAATTAAAAAGTTTAAAGATTGTAGTTATTGTTAAAGTGTTGTTCTGATTTATTAGATGATTGGTGTTATTGTTGCCTATAGATATCAATTCCCTTTTTATCATAACTTAACTACCTTAACTACGTTCCCATTCCATATCAACCTTTTCTTCTATAACTGTACAATTAATTAATTAATTTAATTAATTAAATATATTTGGATTTTAGACTATAAAATCTATAGGC
Organism: Mallotus nudiflorus; assembly: GCA_947683625.1. NCBI lineage: Eukaryota > Viridiplantae > Streptophyta > Magnoliopsida > Malpighiales > Euphorbiaceae > Mallotus > Mallotus nudiflorus. The sequence goes on along the minus strand of CANTUR010000220.1, from coordinate 1,395,151 downwards.
TTTAATTTTTGGTATAAACATTTGCACCCTGCATATAAATGGCTTGTAGAATTTTATTTATATGCATAAAAGCATTGCTTCTTGAAAAAATTCTTGCAAGATCTTTAGTTATAAAGAAAATCCTTGTAGAGATCTTTGTTTATAAAGAATATAAGAGAATCCTAATTTTTCTTGTAGGTGCTAATGGTGCTCAGCATGATTTCCTTAACAAAGTTTAAGACTTTTTGGAATCTTCTTGGTGCCTATTCGGTTCAACTGTTTATACCAACTAACAGTTGTTGCAATTAGCTGATAGTTGGTAGTTGATATATATGAACCATTTGGTAAAATTATGTTAGTTGTTACTATTGGTATATTAAATGTCCATTAAGGGTATAAATTATTTTTAAATATAATTTGATAATTTTTTTCTAATTATGTAAATTATATAAAAAGAATATAGTAATATATAATAATTTGTCAATTTTACTTTATTTATTATTAAAATTATTATTAAAAATTAATATTAATATTAAAATGTAAACCTTGTTAATATATTTGTTTAAAAAAATATCATAGGTATAAATATTATAATTATTCAATTGCTAGTTATAATTTAAAATAATATTAATTTTATTATGAATTATAAAAAATTAATTATATAAATTTAATTTAAAAATAAACTAGTTGTTATTAATTGTTCTTTATAAGGTTAATATAGTCTAAATATAAAATAAATTTAAATCAGCTACTAGCTGATGGAAAAATGATCCAAAATGGAGCTAATCAAAGTATTGATTGGAGATTCTCTAGAAACCAACAACAAATAACAGATAGATAAAGGTAGCCAACAAGCCAGTCTTATTTAGTTAAAAAAATTGAAAAAATATGTATGGGGAAATAGGCCCTAAGATCTATTGATAGGAAGAACTTTTTAAAATAGTTGTAATTTGGATTTACATCTTATACAATAGTAGTTTGTTGTATATAGCTATAATGGTGACCTTACATCAAAATTTTCATTTTTCCATTATATTCCACATACATTAGCAGTTCTCCATATATAACTATGATGATGACTTTAAAAATAGTTGATTGAGTCATATATTGCCCATTGATGCTCTTTGCATATGGTACTCTATTCAAACGTGATATATAATAAAAGCCTTTTTGTCACTACCCAAACTGAGAGTCATGACCAACGCTAAGAAACAGGAATTCTTTCGAATCCAAAACCCGTAGCAAGCCTTCGAAAAATAAAATCATGAAATAAATAATTAAAAAGTATGATATAATTAAAAAATTTCAAATCAATATTATATAAATACTCCAAATCCTTCTCAATGAATATATCTTCGTATAGTAATCAAATACAAATTTTCAGAGTATACAATATCAAAATAATATAATACTCTTCTGATTCAATAACTCAACTACTGCAGTTTCTATAATACAAATCAGAGTTCAGAATATACATTTGCATAAAATAGCTGGGACTGAAGAACACCAGCGAGGAACTCTACAACTAAGGTCTGACGATATGGGATCTCTTGAAAAAAAATAATTGAGGGGGGTCAAACCTCACTAACTGAATTATTATACTATATATACATGCAAACTAAACCATAACAATCAAGCATTCTTATATATATGTATATACACACATTTCACACGAATGTCAAACTCTGCCTTTATAAATATACTAAATGTAGAAAACGTTTGTTTTAATTCATGAAGGATCCATAGAACCCTAATAATAGCAATCCCCAATCAACCCCATCATCACTCTAGCCATACAGGCTCACTTGATTCCAAATAGAACACTTATTCCAAACTTGACAGTAGATTGGCCCTCAGACACTAAGTCGATCGAGCTCCAACAATCTGGCTATCAGTGTGATTGGCCCCAAGATACTTGGTCAACCGAGCTCCAGCAATCACACTATCTATCACCTCACATCTCAATCAACCCAATAGATCATTCAATCCACCTATGGACAGTAGACTAGCCCTGAGACACTAAGTCAACCGAGCTCCAGCATTCTGACTATCAGTGTGATTGGCCCCGCAATCACACTATCTATCATACCATTAATCTCAGTCAAATCAATCTAATCATTTGTAAACACCCAAAATTAACTTTCTCTCAACCCTATTCTTTCGCACCGGTACGTACATGGCCCTAGTGTTGCCCACTAGGAAGCACGTTCTATTGATATCCTTCACTTAGAATAAATCATTCATTCGGAAAATAATTAATGTAGAACAATATTCATAATAGTAAAACCAACTATATATATATATATATATATATATATATATGTTAAATAAAATATGAAATAAACTAAAGATAAATCATTAATATTGTTAAAAACAATTTAAATGTATAACAATAATATAACATGCATTTTCTTAAAAATATACCTAAATATACAAAAGATATGCCCTAAGTACACAAATCATTTAATAAAACATTTATGTATAACTGTTCATTTAAATATGTGTTTAGGTTTAACATATATTCACAAATATACTAAAAATAAACCTAATTATCTAGCATGCATATATCAAAAATAAACTCTAAATATACCACTAATGTGTTAGGTTTAATTTAATAGTAAAACATGTATTTATTTGGAAATAAATAAAAAATATACCAAAAATAAACTTAAAAATAATTTAAGTGTAGGTTTATAATATAGCATGCAATTATTTAAGAATAAACCTAAATTATACTAATCATTTAATAAAATAATTATGATTCGATGTACATTTAAATCATGTATAGATATTAAATTATAACAAACATAAACCTAAATATCTAACATACATATATCAAAAATAAACTCTAAATATACCAGTGATATATTAAATATATATAGACGATATACAAAGATTTATATATCAAGATATACTAAAAATATACCAAAAATATACCAAATCATATTATAATTAAATTACTGTTTAAACATATAATGAAAATGAAAAATTCTAAGTCATGCATCCTATATGCACTGCATATATATACAGTAAAATAACTCACATGTTAGCGCTCCACGAGACAAACTCGGCGGGCTTGATCCGTTAGGCCTCGGTCTCGGCGCAGCTAGACAAACAAATGACAACATGAAATTAGAATAAATTTAACGGAAATTCTAAAGACTCGATTTAGAATTTTAGACACAGAGTTAGAATAAGGATTTGACCGGACATTACGTTTTATGAGGATTCTACCAAAAATCCGACAGAACCTCCCCTGTAAAACGGACATCTCTCTACTCAAAGAGTAGAGTCGGTCCTGCAAAGAAAACACATTTCAGAATAATACCAAATTCACAACTACAATCTTTTGGTCGGATTCTAAACTACAATTCACCGACCGAGGTTCACAATTCACAAAATAATTACAAAATACCGAAAATTCCCTTATATAATAAAAATACATTTTATAAATCCAAATTACGTAATTAACCCTAAAACACATTAAAAACCGATAAAAACTCATTTATTTAGAAAAATCATATATTATATACATAATTTGAAAATAATTTACAAAAAATAGTTTTAATTAGTTAAAAATATTAAATAATTTTTAAAAATCATTTTTATACCCTAAATAACTATTAAAACCAATTTAATTACATTTTTAGCCAATTTGGTGTAAAATTACCAAAATACCACTATATATATAAATTTACTAAAATAAATCCAAAAATTCACCAAAAATAATATAATTACTCAAAATTAATTTTCTCAACATATATTTCAATAATATCAATAAATATACTCAATTAACCAATTTATTTCAATTAAACACATAATTAATATTTTTCAAAATTACATAAACTTAATAAATTCCAAATAAATATATAAAAATTCACAAAAATTAAAAATAAATTTCTATAATTCATTTCAACACCTATAATCACCATAAAACATAATTTCATAATTTAATTAATTAATTTTCGAAAATTAGAAAATATTAATAAAATAATCAAAAATTCACAAAAATTAAAATAAATTCCAAAAATTCTAAAAAAATTACAGCATGTATATTAAGCTTCCAGGAACAAAGTTTGTGAAGGAAGTTTTCATGAATCAATCAAATTAAAGTTAAAAAAATTTGAAACCCTAAATGACTGAAATGAAGAAATTGAAACCTAAGCAATTTTAGACCAAATCAAGTGAAACAAAATTTGGAATCACACTCACTAGAGCTCAAGGAGAAGATAGATACTAGCGGCATCGAATTTGGTGGCCAAAAATGGATTGATCGGAGTTGACTTCAATTTTCGGCCTCCTTGAAAAATCCGGCCAAAACACACCGGAAAAAGGGAGCTTCAAGTGGTGGAAATGGCTGGAGGTGGAGGAGGAAGGATGAGAGGTACAGTGACAGAAAAGAAATCAGCTGGAAATGGTCAAAAATGGTGGAAACCGTTTGGGAGGAAAAAATGAAGGAGACAATGACATTTTGATAAATAATGCAAACTTTATAATTTTGATAATAAATTATGTATATATATATCCACACTTATATTATAATGTTATATATATTCCCACACATAAATAATTCTCACCATATAAATATTTTATTATATTTAATAATTTATACACTTAAAATTAATTAATTAATATTAAAACTAAATAATAAAAATTAAGGTAATTAATTAAATTCAAATTAATTTAAACAAATACACATATATACATTTTATTTTAGCACTTAAAAATTATGTATGAGTTCATAAAAATTCGTAAAACTAGTCAAAATAATTAATATTAAATTATTTACGTATCAATTTCTCCGAAAATACAATTTTCGAGAAAATTTTACGTAAAGTACTTAAAATAATATAAAATAATTAAAATTAGCTTTAAACAAACAACAAACTCATAAAATATCATAAATATATACAAAAATTATTAACACTACATATCCCAATGTAGTATAAAAATATTTAAAAATTCGAGATATTACACTTTTATTGACTTGGTCATTTGGGGTTTCCTTGATGAACTCAACTTTTGCCTCTCTTATTGCTTCCATGTCAATTTAGACTTGATTCCCCGGAGTATAAGGTTGGTGAAACTATTGATTCTCTAGTCAGTTCCCCCTAGCTCTCCTAGGTGCTATACCCCTCAAGTCTCTTGTTTGGTTGTTCACTCTTTTGTGGGGTAGAAAATATTTCCCTAGAATTACCATTTGAGGATGATTAGAGTCTCCACCTTCTTTAATGAATTGGCCTTTATATGCTTTAAAGTTTTATTTTATAGGAAGCTTTAAAGTATAGGGATTTGATTGACCCTGAGCAATTACTTGGTTCGTCATCAACTCAACTATATTGACAATGGCCTCAAAGAATTTAGACTAACTTTTTGTTATTTTTTTGCTTTGCTAAAAATTTGTTCATAACCTTAAATTCTTAAAATATATCCATCTATTTGTTTTACATATTCTATGATTCACAACAACAATTCTAAGCTCTACCTTTTCTTATTCAACCTCCCGAGTCACAATTCTCTCTCTCTCACTCTCTCTCTGAGAATATGTTAGAGAGATAATTGATGATGACATTTAAAGACTTTGAAAATTGGAACCATCCTTATGATGGCAAATGCTAATTAGATATGTCAATATTGATCTTTATTTGCTAACAGATAATTCTTCATTATTTTTCTTTTTTTTCTTTTTTGCATTTTTGAAAGGATATTAGTATGTATATCCTAAAGGTTGAATTTTTCACTAGATTATATTTAGTTTCACAAGTCACAATGAAACTTTGTTCGCGAAAAGAATTACATGTGAGGTCAATTGACAAATATGAAAATTTCATAGCCTACACTTTTTACTTACAGTTTGGTGATTAATTCTCTTGTTGATCTTACTTTGTCACTTTATTGGAATATAATTTAGCTCCCCATTGTCCAAGGTATGCATGATTCACTCATATTATAGTTTCCTTTTGCTAAAGGTTAATTTAGTGGTTCTCGTATGGTTGTCTTACTGAAGTTATGACACACACCTTGTCTACTCCTAAACTTAGTTGGCAAATAAATGATTATTACTGAGGCGCTCTTATAGGTGCTATATTTCAAATGAATGCCCCACCTCAAATACAACCATGAGTTCTTACAATAACTTGTTCTTTCTTCATAGTTTGTACCTAATGTGTTACCAATTGCATAGTACATGAAGCTATATATTCTAGCTCCTGAGCTAGATAAGATATTCTTTTATTCTATGTTAAATCACTAACATGAAAGTAGTGAAGTAGGAAAATTTGTAAATCTAAAATGCATCAGCAAGGAGCTTGGTTGTATCTTTTTCCCATAATTCTACATGGGGAAAATCAGTACCTATGGAGGCACAATAAGGTATGAACTGGATAAACTATTTAAAAAAAAAAAATTGGCCTATAAAAAAAATCTTTTATCTTATGTTTAGTCACAAACATAAAATTAGTGAAGTAAGAAAATTGGTAAAATGCATTTGCAGAAAGCTTGGCTACACCTTTTTCTTTCGATTCCACTAAAGAAAGAATCATAAATATATGCAACATAGAGGTATAATAATACACCCAAATGTAAGATATCTACACATGCTTCCTTTCTTTTTTTCCCTCTTGGAAAGCATGTAGTTGCAATAAGTTTTGTTTAATTAATATATGATCTGTAGATAAATCCACCTAATTTTCTAGATACAGTTTAAAGTAGAAATCAGCCTAAGAAATTTATGACCTCTTTGGTAAATTATATTTTTTGCGAATGTCTGAGACACATTATATATTGTTGTGCTTGATGTAGACCAAAATTATTAGTAAGGTGATCCAAGAACTAAGGCCTCTGCACGTCCATGAGGAAGTTGCCAAAATTTGTGTGGATTGGCATAATAGGATCCATAGAGCCTACTCTAATTAGTTTGGGGTTAGGGCATAGTTGCATTGTATTGCTATGCTTGTAATTGCTATTCATACCTTAATTATGTTTGGTCATTCTATATCCCATGGAATAACTTTGATTGACAAGAATCAACAATGCAATTCTGAGTTTCAATTTTTTCATCAAAATATACATTTTTATTGTCACAACCCAAACTAGGAGTCATGATCGGCACTAGGAAACAGGAATTCTTTCGAATCCAGAACCCGTAGCAAGCCTTCAAGAAATAAAATCATGAAATAAATAATTAAAAAGTACGACATAATTAAAAAATTTCAAATCAATATATGAAATAAATACTCCAAATCCTTTCATCAATGAATACATAGTTGTACAGTTTCAAATACAATTTTTCAGAGTATACAATATCAAAACGATATAATACTCTTCCGATACAATAACACTACTACTGTAGTTTCTAGAATACAAATCAGAATTCAAAATATACATTTGCATAAAATGGCTGGGACTGAAGAACACTGGTGAGAAACTCTACAACTAAGGTCTGACGATATGGGATCTCCTGAAAAAAAAATAATTGAGGGGGGTCAGACCTCACTGAGTGAATTATTATACTATATATATATGCAAACTAAACCATAACAATCAGGCATTCTTATATATATATATATACACATTTCACACGAATGTCAAACTCTGCCTTTATAAATATACTAAATGCAGAAAACTTTTATTTTAATTCATGAAGGATACATAGAACCCTAATAATAGCAACCCCCAATCAAACTCATCATCACTCTAGCCATATAGGCTCACTTGATTCCAAATAGAACACTTATTCCAAACTGGACAGCAGACTGGCCCCGAGACACTAAGTCGATTGAGCTCCAGCAGTCTGGCTGTCAGTGTGATTGGCCCCGAAACACTTGGTCAATCGACCTCCAGTAATCACACTATCTATCACCTCACATCTCAATCAACCCAATAGATCATTCAATCCACTTATGGACAGTAGACTGGCCCCGAGACACTAAGTCAATCGAGCTCCAGCAATCTGACTGTTAGTATGATTGGCCCCGCAATCACACTATCTAACATACCATTAATCTTAGTCAAATCAATTAAATCAATTATAATCACCCAAAATTAACTCTCACTCAACCATATTCTTTCACACCGGTACGTACATGGCCCTAGTGTCGCCCACTAGGAAGTACGTTCTATTGATATCCTTCACTTAGAATAAATCATTTATTCTGAAAATAATTAATGTGGAACGATATTCATAATAATAAAATCAACCATATATATATACCAAAAATATACCTAAAATATAGTCAGTATACTTCGGGTATATATATATATGTCAAATAAAATATGAAATAAACTAAAAATAAATCATTAATATGGTTAAAAACAATTTAAATGAGTAACAATAATATAACATGTATTTTCTTAAAAATATACTTAAATATACAAAAGATATGCCCTAAGTACACAAATCATTTAATAAAACATTTATGTATAAATGTTCATTTAAATATGTGTTTAGGTTTAACATATATTCACAAATATACTAAGAATAAACTTAATTATCTAGCATGCATATATCAAAAATAAACCCTAAATATATCACTACTGTGTAAGTTTTAATTTAATAATAAAACATGTATTTATTTGGAAATATATCAAAAATACACAAAAAAAATAAACTTAAAAATAATTTAAGTGTAGATTTATAACATAGTAATTTAAGTGTAGATTTATAACATAGCATGTAATTATTTAAGAATAAACCTAAATTATACTAATCATTTAATAAAATAATTATGGTTCAATGTACATTTAAATCATGTATAGATATTAAATTATAACAAACATAAACCTAAATATCTAACATACATATATCAAAAATAAACTCTAAATATACGAGTGATATATTAAATATATATAGAAAATATACAAACATTTATATATCAAGATATACTAAAAATAAACCGAAAATATACCAAATCATATTATAATTAAATTACTATTTAAACATATAATGAAAATGAAAAATCCTAAGTCATGCATCCTATATGCAATGCATATATATACAGTATAATAACTCATATGTTGGTGCTCCACGAGACAAACTCGACGGGCCTAATCCATTAGACCTCGGTCTCGACGTAACTAAACAAACAAATGACAACATGAATCAGAATAAATTTAACGAAAATTCTAAAGACTCGATCTAGAATTTTAGACACATAATTAGAATAAGGATTTGACCAAATATCACATTTTACGAGAATTCTACCGAAAATCCGACAGAACATCCCCTGTAAAACGGACATTTCTCTACTCAAAGAGTAGAGTTGGTCCTGCAAAGAAAACACATTTCGGAATAACACCAAATTCACAACCACAATCCTTCGGTCGGACTCCAAACTACAATTTACTGATCGAGATTCACAATTCACAGAATAATTACAAAATACCGAAAATGCCCTTATATAATAAAAATACATTTTATAATTCTAAATTACATAATTAACCCTAAAACTTATTAAAAATCGATAAAAACTCATTTGTTCAGAAAAATTGTATAATATGTATATATAATTTAAAAATAATTTATGAAAAATAGTTTTAATTAGTTAAAAATACTAAATAATTTGTAGAAATCATTTTTATACCCTAAATAACTATTAAAACCAATTTAATTACATTTTTAGCGAATTTAGTATAAAATTACCAAAATACCCCTATATATATAATAAATTTACTAAAATAAATTCAAAAACTCACCAAAAATAATATAATTACTCAAAATTAATTTTCTCAACATATATTTCAATAATATCAATAAATATACTCAATTAACCAATTTATTTCAATTAAACACATAATTAACCCTATTTTTCAAAATTACATAAACTTAATAAATTCCAAATAAATATATAAAAATTCAAAAAAATTAAAAATAAATTTCTATAATTCATTTCAACACCTATAATCACCATAAAACACAATTTCATAATTTAATTAATTACTTTTCGAAAATTAGAAAATATTAATAAAATAATTAAAAATTCACAAAAATTAAAATAAATTTCAAAAATTTTACAAAAATTAAAACATGTAGATTAAGCTTTCAGGAACAAAGTTTGTGAAGGAATTTTTCATGAATCAATCAAATTGAAGCTAAAAAAAATTGAAACCCTAAATGGCTCAAATGAAGAAATTGAAACCTAACCAATTCTAGACCAAATCAAGTGAAACAAAGTTTGGAATCACACTCACCAGAGCTCAATGAGAAGATAGAGACCGGTGGCGTCGAATTTGGTGGCCAGAAATGGCTTGATCGGAGTTGACTTCAATTTTCGGCCTCTTTGAAAAATCCGGTCAAAACACACCAGAAAAAGGGAGCTTCAGGTGGTGGAAATGGCTGAAGGTGGAGGAGGAAGGATGAGAGGCACAGTGACAGCAAAGAAATCAGCTGGAAATGGTGGAAACCGTTTGGGAGGAAAAAATGAAGGAGACAATGGCATTTTGATAAATAATGCAAACTTTATAATTTTGATAATAAATTATGTATATATGTATATGTATATATCCACACTTATATTATAATATTATATATATATTCTCACACACAAATAATTCTCACCACATAAATATTTTATTATATTTAATAATTTATACAATTAAAATTAATTAATTAATGTTAAAACTAAATAATAAAAATTAAGGTAATTAATTAAATCTTAATTAATTTAAATAAATACACATATATACATTTTATTTTAGCACTTAAAAATTATGTATGAATTCATGCAAATTCGTAAAACTAGTCAAAATAATTAATATTAAATTATTTACGTGTTAATTTTCCCAAAAAAATAATTCCTGAGAAAATTTTACGTAAAGTACTTAAAATAATTAAAATTAACTTTAAACAAATAACAAATTTATAAAATATCATAAATATATACAAAAATTATTAACACTGCGATGAAATATAAAAATATTTAAAAATTTAAGATATTACACTTATGATATGACATACCAAATATTCGACCTTTCTTCTTTTTTCATTTGGATATTGGCATGTGATTCTTCAAACTTCAACAAGTCTTTCATTGTCATTTGTATCTGGTATCAGGTAAAATTGAATTCAATTGCTCAACACCCAACAAGTTGTTCTTTGAAATGAGTGGAGAAATATTTCCCCGCTAGTAGCTGGGAAATCTTTAAGTCATCATGTAACCAGTTGATACCCCATATTGTCCATATTCAATACAAAAATTATCAGTATAGTCCTACAAGGACAAGGATAGGAGCCCTAATCTAGTTAGGTTTGAGCTGTATTTCTCTATATAAATCCTAATATTTTCTCATATTTATTCATGATCAACATTTATTATTATTTTCAATATATAAATACTAACTTAAGTATTAAAGTAATTGTGAAAAAAACCCCACAAATTCACTAACAGCTGAGTTAATTTTTTTTTAGGCTTTTTGCCATTTTATGGCAAAGGTTAAAAACAATTACCAAAATATGGTAATTTCCAAAATAATTACCAATTTATGATAGTTTTTTATGAAGTGGCATTGAACACATTGCTTGAAGGAAAAACAATTACACTAGTCAAAATGATGGAGCTAGCATTTTTTTTCAAGAAGGGCATTCCGCCACTTCAAGTGGTGGAAATGCCCAAGTTTTTTTTAATATAACATATTAATTCAATAGTCGACTTCATATGTTATTATTATTAATTTTCACATTTGCCAAGTCAATTCTTGTAAATTATAGAAATGCAAAGAAAAGCAACATTTTCAATGATTTAATTTTTTTATGATGATTTTTTTAATTTTAAATTCTTATAGTTATATTATTTTTTATTATTAGTATTATGATTAATAGTATATGAAGGTGCATTCTTTGATTATTTTATTTTTTACAAAGTAAAATATATTTTTTTTAATAACCACTATTGGATAATGAAATAAACTTTCATTCAATGGTGATAAAGATAAAATAAAATAAAAGTAATTAAAAAAATAAAATTATTGTAGAATTTTCTATTTATGAATAATATTATTTTTATTAAAATATAATTTTCAAGTATTATTTATTTATTTGTAAAAATTTCTAAATCGACTCGATAATAATTAAGTTGAGCTTGAGTTCAAGCTAGTCAGATAAAATGTTAAGTTAAGTTCAAACTCTTTAATATTTAACTTGATAGATTCATAAGTTTATCAAATCGAGTCGAATTTGAATATTTAAAAATATATCATGTACATATTTAATTGTTTACGCTTTTATTTTAATATAATGGTAAACATAACTTTTTACATTTTTATTTTAATATAATGATGCTTAAAAAAATAAGAAAAAAAAAAAGAAGAAGGCTCACAAATTTACTTTTTTTTTTTTTTTTGACTAAAATAGTCGTCCTTCATGGATAGAATCAAGATGCAAAGATTCATCTTCAGGCCGTTCGCTTTATGCCTTAATTGGCATGGCTATATCGCCATAACTAAAATACTGGTGTTCAACATTTTGAGACATGTGGTAATCAGCAAGCAAACACATAACAAAAGTGATCCAATCAAGGTTTCAATTGAGAACCAACATTATTGATTATTTCAATTTAAGATTCGTCAGAATTTTCATCAGAAACTTCTCAATCAGATGCTGATGCGGAGTAAAGAAGTTTTCTCATGCAACTAATGTCAAAGGAATTCTATAGCTCACAGGCACGAGGAGGACATCAAAATGCTCATAAACGAGAAAGACATTAGCTAAAAGAGGGCGATAGTCGGTTTAGAACATCTACATTGAGCCTCTTCATCAGCCTCATTCAAACATATCTAGTGATTCAAAATCTTCAAAACTAAAAAAAAGGGCATCAGAAAATGTAGGATCTTGGAAGAAGTAGCAGCAACTCAAAGCCTTCAATGCGAAAAGCACAACATAACAACTGGAGAAGAACACACACTTCGAACTTGAATTCAGATTCCAAGCAAGAGATGACTTTAATGATGAGAAGGATATTGACCCTGCAGCTGAATCTTCACATCGCCAGGTTTGTCAACCTTGTCAGCAGAAGATAAAGATTTGACAAGAAGATAAAAGATTGATTGCGGAACAACTTTAATTTTATTTCAATTTAGTTATTAAATTTCATTTATATTTTTTTAAATATTAAATTTTTTTTGAATTTTATAGCAGTTATCTAAAAAAATTTTAATATCTGAATAATTTAAAATTATTATTTTAATTCAGAATTATTTTTTATTTATTTATTTATTTTGTAAATAAGTCCATATTTTTCATATAGAAAATAAAAAAAATTTTAAAAATTATTTAATTCCACCTTGTAAAAGTAAACTCATCATACAAAATTTAGGAGAAATAAACTTTCAAACTTTTTATAATTTTTGAATTAAATTAAAAAGATAAAAAGAAATGAAGAGATTAAAATGGTTTTTAAAAGAAATTTAAATGACTAAAAATTTTTAACAGTACATTTTTTAAAATTAAGTCAAAATTAAGTAATAAAAAAGAAATAAATTAAAATTCAGAATTCAAATTATAATAAATGTAATGTTTGGTAATGAGTATTGCATTTAATCCTATCGATAGCTCAACATGGAAATAACTGAACCGAAAGGCATGGCTCCTTGTGAGCAACAACTCAGTGGTACGGCTAAAAATCTGAAATTGACTTTGCGACAATGAGTAACAATCGAAGAGTTTAGTGAATGCAGCTCTGAGTTGTGTTTAATGGAGCTACCGAGTGAATTTAGCATTGAAAACCTAAATCAGGCCATTGAATCAACTAAGGATATTAAAAAAAAAAGGTGGAGTTAAATACTTGATGAAATCAATATATTGTCTAGTTCGACTGAGGATGTCGTTAACATCAAGCTCCTGTATTTTAATATCATGGCACTCGATCAGCACCCTAGCAATTTACTTTAACAGGAACTTCATTACCAGCTCATGTAAGTTTAAATAATTGATCGGTAGCCCCTGCAGCCAACATCGAAGAACAAATAGAAACGTCCTTTATTATCATACATTCGGGAAGACGAGCTGCATTAAAATCTGAGAATGGTAAAGCCACAGTCAGGCCGGCTATCGCTGTAGTGGCAAAAGTTTGAAAATGGCGCTCCATTGGTTGCTGCAGAGGCTTGTATCATTGAAAGTAATGAAAGGAAGCATGAAGACTTAGCTGCTACAACCTTAGAGGCTTTTAAATCAACAACTTGAGCAGCAGCAGTAGCTGCCCCGTCAACTTTACCATATGAAGATTCAGAGGAAGCGGAAAACTCAAATAACAGTTCATTAGTAAAAAAACAAAGGGGAAAGGTGATCAGATTTAACAAACAGCACATATAGACAGAGAAAAGGTCGTCTTATTTTACAGGAGTTTCAATGTTGTTTGATAATATCTGCAGCCTTATAGCAAGAAGACGCACTCTCCATGCAGAAAGAAAGCACATAAGTCCTGTAATATTTTGGTTACATGTAAGTCTTTTCGCCCTATGATTACAAATTAATGATTGAGATTGCTGTCTTTAAGTCATCATGTAACCAACAAACATACAAGTTTCTTTGCACTATGGTCACAAATTAATGATTGAGAGTGTTTTTATCTGGTGACATCAATTAGCCTGGTCTAGAAATATTCTGTGATGGACAACTTCATGTTGTTGATTACGTCTCCAAGTTTTGAATGTCATGTTCCAAAGTAAAAAATTTGCCTGGGAGGAAAGTAGGATGATTAATGATTTTCCAAGTATCCTGTTGATAAAATAGATGAATAAGCGGTGCTAAGACTATATCGACCCTCTTCTCATGGTTCCTTCTCAAATTTGATTCACCATGGATGCAAGAACTGATTTGCTACGTGCCTCCCACTTCCTTGCTTTCCTGGTTTATAGTGATCTCTTCTGATGGGAGAGGGAAAGAGGTGTGCAAATCAATGCGGTCATGAGCAAGCAACAAGTTTGGTAGCCACATTATTTGTCTGCAAAACATCACCATTGCATGGAAATTTCAAGAACTAAATAATGCGTAGTACCATCAACATCTTTTACTTTGGAGCAGGTAAACGGACATGATACCTTAGAAGGCTTGTTCAAGCTCCTGTCCCGGAGATTCCAAGTTATCTTCATCGCCTAACAAACTTTGTTCCTATCATCAATGATTTAAAGACATTGATTATGATGCATGCAATAAGTAAGAAAGTGAAGTTTGAGTAATGTTTTAAAGCAATTGCTTAGTTTCACATTTCCTGGATGCCTTTCAGACTCAAAGGTAACATCTTTGAAGATTATGACCTGACGTGCGTATATTTCTATGTCAATGTCTGTCTCTCTAGAAATTTTACATAAAATATAATTCATTTGATAATGCCTTGTTTGACATGGAAATTTTGACAGGTATCTTGCAAATTCAAACAAAACTGAAAAAGAAAGAAAGCAGCTTCACGAAATCAACTTGAATATTAAAGTTTATCAATTAGATATCATATTCACATAAATTTAACAGTGTGTTAATAATTGATCTGTTTTTATTAATCGTTCCAGCTGTTTCTTGTTTTGTAGTGATTAATTTTAAATCATATCCTAAAGTGACATATTACCATGAACTTGTAAAGATAGACTAGAACATTTAAAGATAGACTTGCCAACCGCACTTGTGATGCAGATTGCTAATTAATATGATCAACGCAAACATTATCACATCCTCTTGGCTCATATGGTGGATATTATAAGATAAAATCATCAGTTCGATCCTTCTCCTTTGACTTCCTAATTATTCTAGAAAAACACAAACATTATCACTTACTAAGAGGCACTTGCCTCTCTTGTTTGCTAATATATGGCTGCAAATGGGAATATCCTTTCTTCTTCTGTACTGTACCATGTGCTTCTTTCAACAACTCCCTTTTCTTTTTTCTCCAGGATGAGGAGGCAAGGACTCAAATTCAAAAAAATTTTAGATATTATTTGAAATTCAAAAGAATTACTCGAGGAGGCCATTGAACAATTTAAAAAATGATCAGTCTACTTATGAAAAGTGAAAACATGAATTTTATTCGATATCTATCCTGATTAAACCACGTTATAAAGCATGTTTTGATTAGATTAATTTTTATTTAAATATAATTATCAATTTTTATATATTTATATCTATAATGTAATAATTAAATAAAGATCAATTTAAGAATTTTTAATTTTATTTATATAAATATACATATATGAGCAAAAAAAAAAGGATTTTTTTAATAAAATATTATATTATTAAATTATGAGATATATATAAAAGTACGTATATGCCAAAAATCACAACATATGCTATATAGAGTGTGTGGCCGCTTGACCAAATGCTCATTAGCACAAAAAGCTACATAAAATTGAAAGTCAATTATAACCTTTATCATTGAAATCCAAACATAATCACATCATTTATTCCATAAAACTTTTTTTTTTCTTGGCTTTTTTTTTTCAGAAATTATCTTCTTCCTTTCCTTCCTTAGGATATTATTAAATTAACAACCCCTAATTTTACAAATTAAAATTCCCTTTATCATTGCCTGTGGGAGTGAACAAAATCTGAAATTGCAAATTATTTTTTTTCCACAAATTAAATTTTAATTTAATACGCTGCAATCTTGACGAATATTCCCGTTTGTACCCGTCTTGACTCCGACCCGGCCCAGCTTTGTCATTGCAGCGACGAAGGCTTTTTCGAAGGCCGGGGAGTTGTTGGCCCATGTATTAACAGTGGACCTCGACCTTGGGTCAGTGAAGAGGACTTGGTCCGAGGTGAAGAGGCCCATTCCTTGCTGGAGATTCTTGTAGTAGGCGTTGTCAAATTGTCTGGGTGTTTTAGGGTCCATGTTAATGGCAATCCTAGGGTCCACATTTCTTGGGCACATTTGCTGCAGCTGAGCTGCGTAGGCCTTGTTGAGTGTTGGGTCCACTGCGGTTTGAGGGCTGAAATTGTATATTCTGTTGGCGAACTTGCCGCAGTGTGAGAATCCAAGGGTGTGTGCCGCTGCGCAAGATTGAACAAGTTTTAATCAAAAGATGACATGGTTCATCTTCATCTTTGACCATAACAGTGCATACGCATGTGCTATCATGATGTTTAGCACCACAACAAAATCATATGCTATAAATCATTTTTAGGCTTCAAATTTATACATTTTATTTTATTAATTTTTTATATGTTTTTATTTTCTTTTATTAAACTTCCATTTAAAAGAATCAATCTAAACAATAAAGCACAGCTCAATTAGTTAATGCGCTGAAACCTCAAGATCTCGATTTTCACGTGAAGTATATTTGTACTTCTTATATGGATTATTATTTTCTATATGAATTGTTATTTTCTATATGAATTATAATTTGTGATTATTTTGATACTTGATATATTTGAGATTATTAATTATATAATGATGTATGTAACATTTCAAAAAAATTTTAAAAAAATAATTTGAACAAAATTCAAATGATTTTTTTAAAAAAACTTTACTATGTCACAAATTAAACTTAAATTTTTTTAATACCTTAAAAAATTTTACCCATTTTTATCAATATATTTAGGTAAATTTATATATAATTAAATATATTTATATCTTAAGGGAGTTATATCATTAGATTACTCAATGTTCAGTATACTCATATTTATAATAACTTGTATGATGGGGAGTTGATTAAAAATTTATTTTTTATTATATTTAATTATGTAATATTGATTTTTATGGTAATTAAGCTTAAACTTCATAATATAATGAGGAAAATGCTATTTAAAATAGAAGAATTGGTAATAACATACCTGAAAGGGCAATCATGTCAGTTTGAGAGAGACCATGAGCAGCAAACAAGGAATTAAGCTGATTCAAATTAAAAGTTGGCTGAGGCAGTTTGCCATTAACACTAGCAGCTGTTGATCTTAAGCCGTCCAATCTTCCTAATTCAACAGAATATGACGGTCCACCAGACTGCATTATTATCATTCATGTCAAACGAAAAGACAATAATTAGTACATATACAATTAATACTCGTTGACCTATTTGCATCATTCATTAAATGTAAGAAGACCTGGTGTTAGTTACGAAGACAGACCAGGGCAATAACATCTCTTGTTGCCATGGCTAAAATATCAGCACATGAGACTTTGTTTCTGCAGCTAGGGATGGCATCCACAGCAGCTTTAGCTTTAATCACAGTGTCAAACCCATCACCAGCCAATGATAAATTGTCAGGATGGTCTTTTTCTGCTTTATTGTTTGAAGTAGATTGTACAATGACTGATGCATCACATCCCTACATTATACCATTTGCATACATAATTAACACAAAATTTGCTACGATCATCGCAATACTTCAAAGCTAAAATGGATTAATTGATCATATTATGGGTGTAAGCTAAATGCT
This sequence comes from Mallotus nudiflorus, assembly GCA_947683625.1. Classification (NCBI taxonomy): domain Eukaryota; kingdom Viridiplantae; phylum Streptophyta; class Magnoliopsida; order Malpighiales; family Euphorbiaceae; genus Mallotus; species Mallotus nudiflorus. Next base: position 1,376,817 of record CANTUR010000220.1, on the reverse strand, counting down.
CAAAAGAAGAAAAGGGATATAAGATTTAATCTACCTGAACAAAGCAATCATGGAAGAAGAGACGGATGGTTGCAGGAACAGTGACAAAAGTCTGCTGAAATTTTTTCTGAACTGCACTTTTAACTATAGCTTCCACATTTGGGCAAGTACTGGCATAATAGTTCTGTCTCAGCTGAGCTGAGATGGTATCAGGGAAGAGGAACAAACTTAAAGAGACTGAGAGCACAAGTATCAGATCGAATCGACCAAGACCCATCATCAACAAAAGAACTAATTATGATCTGATAGCTAATTAATTAAGCTAGCTAATAGAGGAGAAGTAAAAAGCTATATCTGTATATATACGCACAGACAAGGGGTGGTGGTTGGCCATATATAAGCTTAGTTGGCTTAGAATCTTTTTGATGACAGCCAAGAAAGGTACATTATTATTTTAAAAGATGTAAAAATTAGGATTGAAAGAGACAATGATGAATTGGCCGCCTTTGTTTTCTCTCTGTGTCCAAACGTTTTGAGACGAAGAGGCACTCTTAGTTGCATTAAAGTTTTAGAACTGTATGTTTACACACCAAAAGAGAAAAATTCAATCTCAAAAAACGTGGTCCAATGTAAAGAGTAACGCCTAGAAAAAAGGGTAGAAATTAGATTGATAGATGCATATAATATGACTAGATCGTGGCATGCACGTTAAGGCTGCTTCCTGTAGCCTTCTATGTAAGACTAGAAATAGTAATTTACCTGTGATTTCCATGTTCATATGTAAGAATTGCCATGTGCTTGGATTACTTAGCCTTCTCATGATTGATTAAATCCTATATGCTCTGGAGAATTTGATTTAGTGGCTAAACCTCTCGAAATACATAAGAGGAATTTAAAATTCAGTATTATATTTTTTCTTGATTGTAATATGATGAAAAAAAATATATCATATAATATTTACAGGGCCAATATATATTAATATATGTTAGTGTGTTGAATATAATGTTTGTAATGCATTTAAACATATTTGAATTACCTTCTTGATTTACATAATAATCTTAGCATAAAAGAAAAGGTGAACATGCATATGCATAGAGGGTGCACCTAAGTGGGACATATGCTATGGTGAGAATGGAAATCATTGTATTTTCTGTTAACTACAGTAAGTATATAAATGGTACAACAGACTCTATATGTTACACCTGGAGCTGCTTTGCTTTAAGGTTACACCAATTATGAAAGACTAAAAGTATAATTTTTCCTGGGGTGAACTTTTACCTAAAGCTAGCTCATGATGCTAGATTAATTGACATAAGTGGAAGTTAAAGTCCTAAAAGTTAAATTTTAATTTGTTATAATATTAAAAATTTATTTTTTCATTAATCTTATGAGTAAAATTTATATTTATAATGTTTTATATTTATAAGTAAGAATTTTTTAATTTTTTTACTAACACATTTTTTTTTATTGAAATAAACTTGAAAATACTTTTAAAATATATATATATATTCCGAACTATTGGTATTTAAAGTCTATTATATTTTTAATAATTTGATTCGATCTGAAGAGAACTATAAATGTAAAAAAAAAAAAAAAACTCAACAATTAATTTAATATTATTATATATATTTTCAAAATTATCGCCATTTGTCAACTAGTGAGTTGAACAGTTTTTTATATGATTATTATCATATGTTTTATAGCTGTATATTGAAACGAATATTGGAGAGAAAAGGATAAACACACAACACAAACAGATTAATTACATTTGTTCAAACTTGACAAATTCTAAAGATGTCGTTTTATGAAAACCTATGGGCATCAAATTCTACTTACGTTAACGAATGAAATGTATCCAAATTGGATAAAAACAAACATGAACTTTGACTTAGGGGACTCATGTAATCATGTAATTAATACTATTATTTTATCAGAATAAAAAGTGGGGATCGTTTGCTGGTTGCATGTAGTATTCTTTCATTTTTTTTCTTTTTGAAAAATTGTATCATCTTAATAGAAAAGAAGACAATATTGCCAAGACGTGTCCTTGATGTGATTATTCATACTGTAGAATAGCGATAGGAGGGGGTACCTTTGTTTTGTTAAATAAAAATTAGAGGAAAATATTAAAAAAAAAAATCGTTGTGATTATGTAATGTTTTCTAACTTGTTTCAAATTTAAAATATTTATGATATTGTATATTGGTGTCCTATTAACTATATATATAATTGTTAATTTTCATTAATTTTATATAATGTAATATTAATAATATATATTTTCTGTAATTTTTTTAATGATTTCATAATTGAAATTTTTGTATTCTATTATTGTTATATCAGTAAAAGTTAATAATATTAATTAATAAAATATTAAAGTATAATATGATACAAGTAACAGATTTTAAAATAATATGTAAAATCATAAGTCAAAAATTATAAAAATGCATGATTAACCATATATATATATATATAGATAAGAGACAAATATTTTATCATTATAATCACTAATTGAGGAAATAATTTAAACTAAAATAAAAATAATCCCCCAAAAAATACGAAAAATAAGAAATTTATCACAACTTTTTCTCAGAAATATTTTATAAAAAAAAAAAAATTTAGAAGAGGGAAAGGTTATCATCAATCAATAATAAAAATCATGCAAGGAGACAAGATGATGCGGGCGTTGAAGAACTTACAGTCCAGTTTATGAAAAATAGCATTAATAGTATTTTTGTAATTTTTAGTAACTTTTGAGTTTTAAATTTTGGTACGATATGAGCCCAATTTGATTAGAATCAGCCAATGATCATAAATAATGAGCTTTACTTATGTGTTACGTTGCTTTTTGGACAAATTTAATCGTTTAAGCCTCGAAATTGCATTTTTTATTTTTAGTTGTTTTAGGGTTTTTCTATTTTATTTGAGATTATTTTTGTTTAGGATTTTTTTCCCTATTTAAGCTTTATTTTGGAACTTTTGGTCGTTGTTATGATTAATAAGATTTCAAATTCCTTTCAATTTTCAAAATTTCTTGAATTTTGATGTTTATTTCCTGAATTTGTAAATTACAGGTTATAGAATGTCATGACCCAAACCCAAAAGAGGCATGTGACCAACACTAGGGAATAAAAATATATAAAGTACCTGAAACTCATAATAGGTCTTAACGAAAATTTCAATAAAATAAAGATGATAATAAAATGACATAATTTAAATAAAAATAAAAAACACAAATGAATTAAAATCCAACATAAACTTAGATTATATATATAATAACAATCTTTAGTACAAGTTTTAATATATACGTCAATTCACAAAATACAACATAATAAATAATCATTCCACTACTACTACGGTATTTTAGATTTAAAATACACACATAATAATAATATATATATCAAATAAACCTACATAAAATAGTCGGAGAAAAAAAAACTCGATGTAGAGTAGGCTAATAGACAGGTGGCTCCTGAGATCCTAAAAAAATAACTGAGGGGAGTCAAATCTCACTGAATAAGTTAATAAATGAAATATATAGAGTACAAAAATCTCCTTTAAAATATATTTATGAAAATAAAAAATTTACAATTTATAATTTAAAACTATATAATTTTTATTCGAATCATCATTTACTAACATAAAGTATTTTTAAAATCATAAAATATTTTATAAAATACAAATAAGCTTTCTTAAATCATTTTTATAAGAAAACTAAGCAGAATCCTAGTCCACAAATCTAATAGTTTTCTAGCTTTTTTATAACTCAAAGACTGCTAGTTACCGAGAGTAAAATATCAACCAAGCTACTAGCCACAGTCAATCCACTTAAACCGATATTTACTGGTGGTTCTCGAGAGTAAAACATTATCAAGCTACCAATCCTAGTAATATATATAAATCACGTCTGAGAGCAAAATATCACCGAACCACATACATTCACCACTCATTCTCAATTCTATCGATACACATACCATTCTAATGAAACTCATCAAGTAGCTCGTTCTACCGTAGTTTATTTTAAAATAAATAAATAAATAAAATAACAAGGAAGATTACAATAAAATAAGATAAATTAAAATTTACTAATCATGTGAAAATTTAATATAAACATGCTAATATAACTATATATATATATTTTTTATACACAGTTTAATTATTAACTTATAAGTGGAATGCATTTCTCTATGTAATCGTGCTCGACCCGGACCGATTGGCTCGGCTGGAGGCGCTGCTAAATAAAAGAAATAAATAAAAAAAAATAAACGGAATTAAAAACAGAACACTTACAAATTCTAAATTTTTAAGGAAAGACTCAATAAAAAAAATAAATACGATTCTATTAAAATAGACTCGATGTTACGTTTTACGAGATATCTATCAAAATTCGACATAATTTTTTTCTGTAAAACAGATATCTCTTTACACAAAGTAGAACCAACCGTGCACAAAAAAACACTTTAAATAACCGCAACAACTCCAAATCTCGGGTTGACCCCCCGAACTACACTTAAGCCCAACCAAGAACCAATTTCACAAATCGCAATATAAATCAATAAAATTCCATTTAAATATCAAAATTAATTCATTTACACAAATAAAAGCATAAAAGACATTTATTCATAAAATAATTAATAAAATTCACATTAAAATCAATTTTTGATATAAAGGTCCATATTCTAATTTTTGAAATTAAATAGCATTTAGTTGTCGACAATTTATTAAATTATTCAATTTTAAAATTAAGTAACCGAAAACTCATTAAATCATAAAATCATAAATACTATTTTATTCAAATATTATTTTGATAAGTACTCATAATTAGCTAAAATAGGAATAAATTCATAAAAATTATTTTAATATCATTTATTACTCAAAAATTACCCAAAACATCATAATTCACCAAAATTTCAATTAAAACATAAAATTCATCAATTTATACTAATTTTTCCAAAAATTCATTTTTGAAATAAATATTCAAAAATTTGTAATAAAAATTTGTTGCATAATTTTAATAAACTTCCTTACCGAAACTTGCTTAAAATAACTATTAGAATTTATTAAAATATAAAAAAATTTTGGCTCGGGAATAGTAACATGAACAATAACCCAATATCCAAAAATTCAAAAAAAATCTTAAAAATTCAAAAAAATATTTTTGGAATTCTCATAATGCATACAATAATCAGTTATAAAGAATATATATCAAATAAAATCAAATTAAGCTTCAATTTCATAATTTAATAAAAATTTTCAAATTTAAATTTTGTAAAATTGGAGTTGTTGCCGGTTAAATCTCTCAAAATTAATTGAGGATTATCAAAGTCCGAGTCAAGAGTTTCGATTTGAGCACAAAAATGATCAGAGAAGTCACCGGAAAGATCTTCTAATTTCGGCACCTTTAAGAAACAAATGAAGAGAAGATATGTGGTGGCTTCCGGTGGCTATTGCAACTACTGGCGATGCTGTTGAGGTGGCAGCACGATGAGCTAGTGACGGTGGATGGCAGTGAACGGTGGTGGATGGCAGGGCTGCTGCTGTTTCACATTGGGGAAGAAAAGAAAGAAGGAAATAAAGGAAATGAGGGAGGAGAAGATGAAAAAAGAAAAAAGAAAAAGAATTTTTTTAAAGCATAAAAGACAAAGATAATGTAGTATATTAAATAATAAAAATATTGTTTCAATTTATTCTAACCAAAATATATTAAAATGTACATAGTACAATAAATCAATATTAAAATTAAATTAGAAATATTAAAATAATATTTAGCCCTAAAAATTAAATTAAATCCCACTAAAATTAAATATCACAAAATAATAGTATAAAGTAAAAATAATTATTAACACTACATATTTCAAATTTTAACCTCTTAATTTAATACATGAAAATTTAGATCTTTACACAAAATACTAATGTTTGACAATTGTGCATAATTCAAAAAACGCTAACTTCTTGATTATCACTCTTCCATTGCATCACAGTAAAAGTCTCTGTTCTCCCTGTAGATAAGCAAGGAGAACTGCTTGGCATGAATATAGAGTCTGAAGGTCTACTGACTACTAGTTGATGGTCATGGCCAAAGATTATAGATTTATCGTTGTATAAATTATGGAAAATTCTTGGAATATAATTGACACAGATGCGTAGCTATAGACGTAATCTTTATGACTTTTTTATTTAGTTATTTTTTTTAGAGGTAAAGACTTTTGTAAGATATGGTTACAACTCGTGGCTGTGGACTCGCTGTTGCAGCATCTTTGCCTGCTCTAAGTTAAAGAAATTAGGCAACACAGAGTCCACATTTGTTAGTATTCCTTGAGCATGTGAATTTGGAAAGTTCTTCGTTTCCTAGAGTCTAAATAATCTAGTTTATATTAATATAAAATCGTTAGAAATTTCAAAAAGAAATGCCCATCTGATGATATTATATTATAATAATTAATTTTATATACATTAATATTTCTTTTGATTTAAATTACTGGTATTTAATATCTACTAAAATTTAAATTTAATTTGAATAAAATTATAAAAATAATAAAAAAATTTCAACAATTAATTTAATATAATTATATATACCATCACAATTTGAATTTAACAGATGATTTAAATCTTAATAATTTTCTACCGACTGATTCTAATTGTTAATTAATATTATATTTTGTAAGCAGCTCTTTTTTGCAAATTGCAAGTAACATATATAGTATCGCATTTCATCAATTTTTAATTTAATATATATGGAGGTGTCAAGTTAATTTTCTTTAAAAATTAAAAAGATGAGGTTGGCACAAATTAGCATAACGTGCAGATAATAGATAATATATATTCTTTAAAATTTTTAATTCAATAATTATAATAAATTATAAATTATAAATTAATCAAATATTTATAATAGCATAAACTTAAAAAATTATTATAATAATCTACTTGGTTACTTTTTATTAATTAAATAAAGGATCAATTGCATATATAATGATTATATGCAACTACTTATAATTAACAATAATGACTGGAAAAAATGCTACAATGAAAAATTAAATTAAATTATATTGATTTGATTTCAAAATTGAGTGAGAGTTATGAACATGTCATTATAAGAAAATTAAATGATTGTGCTTTAAATTTTGAATTTTAGATTCAAAATGATGTAACTCGTGTAGAACTGGATACAAATTCACTTATAAGAAGTTCTCTAATTTTTACAGTGTAATTAAATTGTTCAAGATTAAAAAAAAAAAGAGAAAAAATTGCAAAGAAAAAAAAACAGTTTATTACAAATTATTAGGTTTGTATGTATATATATATATATCTGTCAGATGCTAATAATTGTTGATGATGTGTATTTTAGATTAGATTAGATTAGATACTAATAATTGTTGATGTGACCATATATTACAATCAGTATTCTATTTTTGTTTTCTACTACTCTCATACCTTCCACCTTCTTAATTTATTTTAATTTATTTTAGTATAATTCTAATTTAAGTTGAAAGTATAAATTATGTAATTTTGTCACTTATCTTAAACATTTATAATCAAGATGTTTAAAGAAAATGACTAGTAGGTAACGAGTCACATCTTTCGTAAGAAAAATAATGCATTAAGAAATTCAATCCAATAATTTTTCTTTAAACATGTAACTTGTATAATTAATGTGAAATTTTAACTTATTAATTTTTTTATAATTACATCTAATATTTGATAATTATAAAGAGTCTGATTAATTCAAAATTATATATGATATTGGATAGTCCTGTGAGTTTTAATAAATTTGAATTGAATTGAGTAAATTTTGTAAAGAAGGAAAAGCTCTTTAAGTGTTTGTTTTATTAATTTATTAATTTTAATTTTAAAATTTTAATTAAAAAATAAATTTTTTGTGATTTAAACCAACAAGTCGTATTCATTAATTTTTTAATGACACTGGGATCAATCATGTGTAACATATAGTTGGTTATTTAATATTCTTTTCATTGATATGATATAATGATGATGATGATGAAGCTAACTAATTAAGCAGCACGTAAGCTAAAGAGAATAATTAAATCCAGGGATGGATGATCCCTGTACTAGTAATAGTTAGGACTTGGAGTCATCCACGTGGCTTCTGGGCATTGGAGGAAACCATCCATATAGTAATTTCTATTTTTTTTATTTAGGAAATACAGATTGTTCCATACAAATTACAGACTAAATTAAATATAAATGTTGTCACTAATTTAAAAGAAAAAAATTATCTCATATTATTTAATTTATCAATAGTTATATTATATTATATGATCTCTGTATTAAAAAAAATTAATATTATCTCGCATTGTTAACTCATGATCAAAGTATTATAAAATGCCTCATCTCACCTAAAATCGAATATCCTCTCTTTTTGTAATAGTTGCTAAAAAAAAAATTAAGTAATTAGCATAGCAATTAAGAAAAGCTATGTGCTATTTAAGTACATTAAGTGGGCTTGGGTCTATTTTTTTAATCAAAACTTATTATTAAACCAATAAATAGATAAAAATGATTTACACATGAAATAAAATTGTTTCACTAATTAAAGCAAATGGACCAAAGCGATGGCTTGAATCCTAATAATGGATGGGTATGGACAGTTCAAATGTTACTATCAACTTTTCTTTGAAAAGATATAGTCATAGTAACTTATACATGTAGCAATATCTTTATATTTTAGTTTTAAGGTGATAGCAATGAAATAAAAATACGTGTAGTCTAATAGTCAATTATTCTCCTATCACTCAAAATCAAAAAGAAAAATCAAAGCAAGCATTCTTTTTTCTTTTTTAGAGAATTTTTTACCAATTTGCACATTTTTACATACATTTATATATATGATAAAAATATGCATTTTTAAAAATTCAGTATGGAGTTAGTACTGTTTGAGCGAAGAGGAGCCAACTATCAAACCCTTGGCTTTTAAATACCTTGAAAGAGAGTGTCAAACCACTAAATTATTCATCTTCCACGACAAATATATGTTCATTAAAAATTTGATAAAAAAAAAAGCATAATATACTTGAAATATATAAATATTTTTCAATAATTAAAAAATTGACTGTAAGAATTTGTTGATATTTTAGTTAATTAGTTACATCAATAGTACCTAAAATTATCATAAATTCTTATTAAAAAATTTAAATTTCATTTTATCACTTAAAACCTTTATAGAATTCGCTTGAGTCCCACAAAAGTATATTTTCACACAAAATACATCAAAATTGAATTTGTAAAATAGTTTGTAGAACTTACTAATTAAAAAATAAAATGCATCTGTTTTATCTGTATTTTATAAGGTCAAAATACATGTTTCATCTGCAGATCTATTTTTTGTGATGAGGTATTTTTTAGGATTCACGCAAACACTTAGAAGATTTTAGAAGATAAAATAAAATTTAAATCTTTTAATAAGAATTTTTGATAATTTTAGATATTGTGAATGTAATTAAACTAAGGTAGGTCTAGGATTGGAAAATAAAGAAATTTTTTTAGAACCCAACAATTCAAAGGCCTGTTAATTTTTCTGGAGGACTTGCTAGTCCAAGGATTAGTCCATTACAAGGTGTCTTAAGTTAGGTTCAGAACCCTTTGCTATTTTAGTAGTCAAGCCCGCAATGATTAATCCTTCAAAATGCTTAATGAATTAGAACATAGAACTTGAGAATTTTTATTTTTTATTTTTCATTTCCTTGTGGCATATAATGTTTTGCAGCAAAAATCTTAAAAAATATTGTGTCAGCATTGCATTTTTTTTCCTCCAAATTCAGATCTTCTACAAGGTATTATATAGGTCGCACATATATGTACAAGTTCTAGTGAGGCAAAAAAAAAAAAAAAAAAAAAGAAGGATATGTATCAGCTACCCAAATAAGATTCAATTTTGATGATTTTGCTGATGTCAAATTCTGATAAATATGCCCTTTTTTACCTATATAAAATGGACCCATATAATAAAATCTCTTAGAAGACAAGACCATGTAATAAATTATATAATTGAATAAGAGTGAATGATTTTTTATAAGATATGTGTATGTGTGGCTAAGCAGGAGATGACAAAAGCAATTGATGACAGCAGAAGAAGCAGAAGAAAAATGGGAGGATGCAGACAAAGGTAACCCAAGTAATGATAATATTTTTGCCTATAGAAAGTTCTTTTGAGGAGTCCACATTGGCCAATGTCCAAGGCATGATTGATGGTGCTTCAGCATTTTGAATTGCATATGTGGTTCTTTTTTCTTATGTAATCACTTTTATATATTCATGTCTTGTTTTTATTTTTATTTTAAAAAATAAAATAAAGTTTTAATATGACATGAGCTTATGAGGATGTTGATAGGGTCATCACTAGATTTTTTTTGAATGTGGACCATATATATATATATGTATGTATGTTCTTAGTTCTAAATGAATTTGCTTGTCCTTGAAATTATGTAATAGGAATTTAATTTTATTTCCAAGAAAGATGGGAAATTCTTGAGCTTATAAATAAATCTATTTCATTTTGATGGAGTATCTTTGTTGCAATCTTTGCATGGTTGTTTTTTATGCTTTGTTACATTAATAAATTCCTATTGATAAAGAAAATGAATTCTTTCTTTCTCCCTTTTTTTTTATATGCTCCAAAATTAAAACATTTCACTATATATATATATACCCAACAACCATATATATATATATATATATATATTATAAATGCCCAACAACCAACGGAAGCTTTAATTAGTTCTTCTTATTTCCTTCTTTCTGTCCATTTTTTTTCGAAAGTTTTCTAGATGAAGTTAGACATGATTATATTGGACAGACTGGGGGTGTCCACAATGGGTTGACTTCATTAGAGTAATAAAATAAAAAATAAAAAAGTTGGGTAAAATCATAATTGAAATTGAAATTAAAATTGGATATTTAATAAAATTTTAGATTCACTACTATAGGATTATCTAAAAGTGCATTGCTACATATGTATATGATTTTATTCATGCATAGTAAAAGGATATTATCTATTATTATATTAATATTTGATGATGAAATGTCTATTTAAACATTTTTATGTATAATTATCTAATCTTACAAATTTGATAGAATTATAATATAATAATTTATTGTATTTTTAATAAATTTTCTATTTAAATAATTACACAACATTCTCTCAAAATTTTAACGTAAATAATTTTATAATTAATTATTTTACAAAGTTTATAAATTTTGATTTTAATCACTTATTTATTAAATATAGTTAAATAAAATTTATAAATGTCACGACCCGAACCCGAGGGCACGTGACCGGCACTAGGGAATGGGTAGGCATAAGGCCACCAAAACCCGTAGTAAGCCTAAAGGAAAGAAAATAAAACCATTCATATCTTTACTTAAATTAAAAACAGAACATATTATCAAACTGATTTTTCTCAATTTACACAAAATCAAGTGTTTAATAAAAATATGATTTAACATTTCATATTATAAATTGAATTTATGTCACATACATAAATGTATTTGGTACAAATAAACTACATGATTTAGTTTAAACCATTCAGATCCTCAATACATATACTACTGCAGCATCCTAGATTAATACACAGTACAGCTTACAATGACCTACATAAAATTGCCGGTGAAGAAGAAATCCGGCGTAGAGGTAGTCTGAGGTCAAACTCCCAAGCTCCTGAAAAAAATAAATTGAGGGGAATCAGACCTCACTGAGTAAGTCAATAAAAGAGCTGTACGGTTTGAAAACCTTTTTGAAAACCATATATTTTTATAGTGAAAATAATTTATAATATATATAATTATAGCTTTGAAAATCTCGGTAGAACCTTAGACCCAAGTCTAAATGGCCAACCGGGCCCACTTATTCCAACGAGACTACCGGTCCCCGAGAGCAAGGGCATCAACCGAGGCACCAAGCCGTAGTAATTCACTTAATCCAAATATATGGATCTGGCGGTCCCCGAGAGCAGAGGCATCAACCGAGGCACCCATCCCAGTCCAATTTAACCTTACAAATCACTGGCGGTCCCCGAGAGCTAAGGCTTCTACCGAGGCACCCGTCCCAGTTTAATATTCATCAATCATAAAATTTTCGGATCCATCTCTCAATCTCTACCATGTGCACATAGTCCTGGTGAAGCCCACCAGGTAGCCCGTTCTACCAAAATTTCCCAAAATCGATTTTAAATAAACAAAATGCGTTTAAATCTTAAATAATAGCATTAAATTAAATAAATCATGTAATCAATGTAATAAAATACGAGCGCATGTATTTTTACACAAACACACGCACAGATCGTTCTACTGACTTACAGGATGAATGTGAAGGCTGACGACCACGCGTCTGCCTCGGCCTCACGGCTTCTGCTCCGAAATGATCTAAAGGAAAAAATAATAATCGACTTTTAAAATATGACTATGGACACCGAAACCAAAAATCAGCAAAGCAATGAAATTCCAAACTGACTCGACAGACAGGTTTTAACCTAATTAACGGTAGACATTTTTCTACAGATATCACGTTTTACGAGAAAATCTACCGAAATTTCGGCAGAGTCTCCTCTGTAAAACGGACATCTCTCTACCAAAGGTAGAGCCAGACCTGCATAGAAAATGCACTTCTAATTTTCAAAATCATTCACACTCGAGTCGGGCTCCCAAAATGCAAATTGCCCCGACCGAGATCACATACATACATATTAGAATAGATAAAAATTATACAAAATCTTCATTATTCAAAATTTACATTAATTAGGAAATCATGTCAATTAATTTATAAAATTATCTAAACCCTTAATTATTAATAAAACTAATTAACAAGATATATATATATCATATTTAGTGTAAAATTACATTTTTACCCCCCTAAAATACATAATTTACCTAATGAGCTTTTAATACCGAAAATAATTCCTAAAAATTATTTAATCATGTCAAAAATTCATTTTCTCAGAATACATTTGCTTAATGTAATTAAAACATTTAATTAACCAACAATTTCCTCCCAAAAAATATTATTTACCCCAAAAATCAAATTTGGCATAAACTCAACTATAGTTATAAAAATAGTATAAAAATCTCAAAAATTATTATTTGAGTTCTAAAATTCATAATATTCACTAATAACCTCATTAATCAAATTTTCACAATTTATAACCATAATTTCAAAAATTAGCAAAATATTACTAACATTTACAAAAATTCTACCAAAATTACAATAATTCCTACAAATTTTAATAAAATTTGTTTCACTCAAAATAAATATAAACAATCACCCTAGTTATGAATTATACTCAAATTACTATCAAATAAAGCCAATTAAATACTAAAAAAAAATTCTGGAAATTAACTAAATTACCAAAAATTCTAAAGAAAATCAAAACTTACCTCAACACACACTAACCAACACTAATCAACCTGGGTTTGCTAAGATCAAGCAGAAAATTGCAGATAAAAGAAGGAAAACCGGTGAGCCTCACTCACCTTCAAGCAGCGGAAAAACAGAGCAAGGGAAGAGCTTGCTGCTGTCGATGAAGATGGAGGGATGAGGCTGCACAGGCGGGATGCTGGGCTGCTGCTGCGTGAAGAGAAGAAGAAACAGCAGCAGGACCAGCTGCAATGGAGAGGCTGGCGGGGGTTGGGAGAAACGGGCAGGAGGAGGGTTGGTGTGTTTATATGTGTTGATGTATATATATATATGTATAGATATATATGCATAGGTATGAGCGGGTATATATATATATGTAAGTATTCTTTATACTATATCTTAATAGGATATATATATATATATATATATATATATATATATATATATATATATATATATATATATATGTATAACATATAAATGTACACATACATATATATGTTTATATATGTATAGACATATACCTGCATATATATATTTATACAACCTACCAATATGCATACATACATGTATATTTATCTATAGGCACACATGCATAGCCTTAAAATTAAATATCATTTTAAATAGCAATAATAATAATGATAATAATAGAAAATTAAGTTCTAGAAAATAAACAAATAATACTCACATAATTTAATAACCCTAGAATTAATATTAACATACATATGATATAATATAAAAGTACTTGTTAGTAACACTATTTAAAATCCCTTTATTTAAATAAATATATAGGGTATTACAGTCTCTCCTCCTTATAAGAATTCGTCCTCGAATTCAAGAAAAGAAAGAAAAGAGGAATTACAAAGCTAAGAAGAAAAGAGATACGGGAACGAAACTCGCATCTCAGCTTCAGTTTCCCAGGTGCAATCTTCTGCAGAATGGTTACTCCATAACACCTTCACCATCGGTATCTCCTTAGTCCGCAGCTGTCGGATTTGGCGATCCACAATCGCCACCGGGTATTCCTCGTAAGTCAAATCATCGCTAAGCTCTACGGCTTGAGGTTGCAACACGTGAGACGGATCAGGGACGTATTTCCTCAACATGGAAACATGAAATACAGGATGGATTCTCGATAGCTCTGGTGGTAACACTAGCCTATATGCCACTTCACCCACTCTAGACTGAATCTCAAACGGTCCAATGTATCTAGGAGCTAGCTTACCCTTCTTGCCAAATCTCATAACTCCTTTCATTGGAGATACCTTCAAGAACACCATGTCTCCAACCATGAAGGATACATCCTTCCTTCTGGGGTCAGCGTAGCTCTTCTGTCTACTAAAGGCTGTCTTCAATCGCTGCTGTATAATGGGGACTTTCTCTGATGTGATCTGCACCAACTCTGGTCCCGTTAACTGCCTCTCTCCAATCTCCCAACACAAAGGTGATCTACACTTCCTACCATATAGTGCCTCATATGGAGCCATCTCAATGCTAGCATGATAGCTGTTATTATAGGCAAACTCAATCAGTGGCAAGTGTGAATCCCATTGTCCTCCAAAATCCATTACACACATCCTCAGCATATCTTCTAATGTTTGGATGGTCCTCTCTGACTGACCATCTGTCTGAGGGTGGAACGCCGTACTGAAGTCCAATCTGGTACCCAAGGCCTTGTGTAATTCTTGCCAAAAGACTGAGGTAAAAGTGGCTCCTCTATCCGACACTATGCTCACAGGTACTCCATGTAGACAAACGATTTTATTGACATAAAGTCTTGCCAATCTATCAGTAGAGTACGTCTTCTTTATAGGTAGAAAGTGTGCTGACTTAGTCAACCTGTCCACAATCACCCAAATAGCGTCATAACCTCCAGTAGTTCGAGGTAGTCCAGTCACGAAATCCATGGCTATCATATCCCATTTCCATTCAGGAATTGGCATAGGTTGCAACAGTCCCGAGGGTCTCTGATGTTCAAGCTTTACCTGCTGGCAAGTCAAGCACCTGGATACAAACTCTGCAATGTCCTTCTTCATACCATTCCACCAATATGTATCTTTCAGATTATGATACATCTTGGTAGAACCCGGATGAATGCTATATGCAGAATAATGTGCTTCTTCCATGATCTCCTTTCTCAAGTCATCAACATCTGGCACACAAATCCTAGTGCCCAACCGCAATATACCTTCCTTGTCAATTACAAAGTCCCGTGATTGCCCTTGTTGCACTTCATACATGATTCTCTGTAACTGGGGGTCTCTGCTCTGAGCTGCCTTCACCCGATCCAAGTATACTGACCGTACACTGAATTGAGCAAAAAGGCACTTTCGGGTAACTTTCATCTGCAACCCCTGATCAATTAATCCATGTAACTCCTTGATAATGGGCCTTCTCTCTGTGCTAATATGGGCAAGGCTGCCTGCTGATTTCCTACTCAGGGCATCCGCAACAACATTCGCCTTGCCTGGATGGTATAAAATAGAGCAATCATAATCCTTAAGAAGTTCCATCCATCTCCTCTGCCTCAGATTCAAGTCCCTCTGCTGGAAAATATATTTCAAGCTCTTATGATCTGTGTATATCTCACATGTCACTCCGTACAAGTAATGCCTCCATATTTTTAAAGCAAACACCACGGCTGCCATCTCTAAGTCGTGAGTAGGATAGTTCTGCTCGTGCTTCTTCAACTGCCTCGAAGCGTAAGCAATCACTTGGCTATTTTGCATCAACACACAGCCCAATCCTACTCTGGAAGCATCACAATATACTGTATAACCTTCATTCCCAGTGGGTAAAGTTAGAATCGGTGCTGACGTCAACAAGTTCTTCAATAATTGGAAATGCTCTTCGCATTTGTCCGTCCATACAAACTTAACACTTTTCTGGGTCAACCTTGTCAAGGGTGCAGCAATTCTAGAGAAATCCTTTACAAATCTTCTGTAATAGCCTGCTAGACCCAGGAAACTCCGTACTTCCCTAACCGTAGTCGGCCTTGGCCATTCTGTAATAGCCTCTATCTTCTTAGGGTCCACCTGTATGCCATCTCGAGAAACCACGTGGCCTAGGAATGCCACTTGATACAACCAGAACTCGCACTTTGAGAACTTGGCATACAATCTATGCTCTCTTAAGGTCTGAAGTACCCTCCTCAGATGCATCACATGCTCCGCCTCACTCTTAGAATAAACCAAAATGTCATCAATGAAAACTATCACAAACCGATCCAAGTATGGCCTGAATACCCGATTCATCAAGTCCATAAAGGCTGCTGGAGCGTTAGTTAACCCAAAGGACATTACTAGAAACTCATAATGGCCATATCTTGTTCGGAAGGCTGTCTTGGGCTCATCACCTCTTCTGATTCTCAACTGATGATACCCGGATCGTAGGTCTATTTTAGAAAAGCATGTAGCACCTTGAAGTTGATCAAATAGATCATCGATCCTCGGAAGTGGATACTTGTTCTTAATGGTGACCTTATTCAACTGCCGGTAGTCGATACAAAGTCGAAGGCTACCATCTTTCTTCTTCACGAACAACACCGGAGCACCCCAAGGCGATGTACTGGGTCTGATGAAACCCTTATCAAGCAACTCCTGCAACTGCTCTTTCAGCTCCTGCAGTTCAGCTGGTGCCATTCTGTAAGGTGGCATAGAAATAGGATCCGTACCATGTATGACATCGATACAAAACTCTATCTCTCTGTCTGGTGGTAATCCTGGTAATTCTTCAGGAAAGACATCCAGAAATTCACACACCACTGGCACCTGCTCAATTACCACATTCTCCTTCTCAACATCTCTTACTACTGCCAAGTAACCCTGACAACCCCTTCTAAGCATCTTCCGGGCTGTAATGGCAGAAATGAGATTATGAGGCATGGAGCTCCTTTCACCTTTGAAACAGAATTCTTCTTCACCTGGGATCCTGAACACCACTTCTTTCTCTCTACAATTCACAAAGGCATAATACCTCGACAACCAGTCCATGCCCAGTATGACATCGAATTCCAGTACGTCGAGCAATACTAAGTCCGCCAATAGTTCTCTACCATCAACCATTACCGAACACAAAGGAAAGAAAACATCTATCTCTAACTCATCACTCAGAGGAGTCGAAACAGATAGAGGAAAGGACAACCTAGAAGGCTGCCACTCGATTCTCGAAGCGAACACAGGAGAAATGAAGGAATGTGAAGCACCGGGATCAAACAACACTCTAGCATCACACGCACAGACTGAGAGAATACCTGCTACCACTGCATTCGAAGTCTGAGCATCCTGTGGTGTCAAAGTGAAAACTCGAGCCTGACCACGACCTGCCTGCTGAGAAGTCGAAGGCTGCGCAAAACCACGTCCGCTAGGTCTACCAACTGAACCTCGACCTTGCTGATTCATATGCTGAGGCGGTCTCTGCTGTGGCTGGGTGGGTGCTCGATACTGCTGCGGCATCGGATAGTAGGGCTGAGCTACTGTGGAAGACGAACCCTGAACGTACTGTGGCTGGTATCCGGAGTGGGGACAAGCCCTGGCAAGGTGTCCAACCTGTCCACACCTAAAGCAAGCGCCCGTCAACATATGACACGGGCCCTGATGAAATCATCCACAGCTCGCACAAGCACTAGCTCCAGACCCAGAACTACTCTGCCCGGTACTCTGCCCACTACTACTGCTACTAACTCCTGCACCGTATCTGTGACTCCTACCGGTTCTCCTGTTTGAAGCATATCCATGTCGGCCAACTCTGTGAGTCCTAGACCTCCTACCACTCTGCTGAAAACTACCCGCAGCCTGCTGACTCGAGCTGCCGATGAGAAATGCTGGCTGCTGGTACCCGGGAGCTACACCATGACCACTGCCCCCGATCATATAAGGATCTATCATAGTGCCCTGGCGGATATGTCGCCTCTCTATCAAACGGGCCTCCTCAATCACACTCTCCAAGGTGCGGTCCTCGGTACGCATACCAATAAAAGCGGGTCCTAATCCAGTAACATACAGCTCTACTACTCTGTAAGGGTCCCTCCTGATATCTTCTGCATGTCGGGACAGTCTATTAAACTCTCTGGTATAATCCTCCACTGACCTATCGCCTCTAGTGATGTGGAGCAGCTGCCACCTGTAGGCATCTCTGGTGGCTGGAGGACAGAAAAATCTCAAAAAGCGATCCTTAAATTCTGGCCAAGTCAGCTCGTGCATCGATGGCTGAATCGACTGCATAAACCAATCCTGAGCAGCCGCCTGCACTGACAACTCCACAATCATAATCCTCTGATAATCCGTGTGCCCAGTCCTGGTGCGTGCCTCAATCGCATTAATAAAGTCTAAGGCATCACCCGTACCGTCGAAAGAAACTCTACCGATCCGAGAGTAAAGAAGGGCTGCTTCCGTGTCTGACATACCCTGGTTCCTCTGCTGAAGCATCTGCTGAACAAGGGGCATCGCCTGATTCAATGCTGCTAGACCTTGATTAATTCCTGCCAGTCCAGCTGCGAAGGCTGCAGGGTCAACAGCTGGGGCTTCAGGCTCGACTGGCTGCTGATCAGGAATCTCAGCTGCAGCTACCCTGGCTCGACCTCTACCTCTACCTCTGCCCCTACGACGTGGAGCAGGAAGGGGAGCCTCATCATGCACAGACTGTTCATCTAGCCTAAGGGTCGGATCAGCATCTGGGTCGGTACGCACACGCCTCATTCTGGAAGGAAGACAAGGAAAATTGAATTTAAAACGGGGTAAGAATATTTAAAGCAACGCGGAGTTAGATACAAGAACATCTCAAAGACAATTATCAATTCTAAGGCTGCAGTAGTTACATAGAAAGACAGACATAAACAATTAATCGAACTTAAGCTCTGATACCAACTTTGTCACGACCCGAACCCGAGGGCACGTGACCGGCACTAGGGAATGGGTAGGCATAAGGCCACCAAAACCCGTAGTAAGCCTAAAGGAAAGAAAATAAAACCATTCATATCTTTACTTAAATTAAAAACAGAACATATTATCAAACTGATTTTTCTCAATTTACACAAAATCAAGTGTTTAATAAAAATATGATTTAACATTTCATATTATAAATTGAATTTATGTCACATACATAAATGTATTTGGTACAAATAAACTACATGATTTAGTTTAAACCATTCAGATCCTCAATACATATACTACTGCAGCATCCTAGATTAATACACAGTACAGCTTACAATGACCTACATAAAATTGCCGGTGAAGAAGAAATCCGGCGTAGAGGTAGTCTGAGGTCAAACTCCCAAGCTCCTGAAAAAAATAAATTGAGGGGAATCAGACCTCACTGAGTAAGTCAATAAAAGAGCTGTACGGTTTGAAAACCTTTTTGAAAACCATATATTTTTATAGTGAAAATAATTTATAATATATATAATTATAGCTTTGAAAATCTCGGTAGAACCTTAGACCCAAGTCTAAATGGCCAACCGGGCCCACTTATTCCAACGAGACTACCGGTCCCCGAGAGCAAGGGCATCAACCGAGGCACCAAGCCGTAGTAATTCACTTAATCCAAATATATGGATCTGGCGGTCCCCGAGAGCAGAGGCATCAACCGAGGCACCCATCCCAGTCCAATTTAACCTTACAAATCACTGGCGGTCCCCGAGAGCTAAGGCTTCTACCGAGGCACCCGTCCCAGTTTAATATTCATCAATCATAAAATTTTCGGATCCATCTCTCAATCTCTACCATGTGCACATAGTCCTGGTGAAGCCCACCAGGTAGCCCGTTCTACCAAAATTTCCCAAAATCGATTTTAAATAAACAAAATGCGTTTAAATCTTAAATAATAGCATTAAATTAAATAAATCATGTAATCAATGTAATAAAATACGAGCGCATGTATTTTTACACAAACACACGCACAGATCGTTCTACTGACTTACAGGATGAATGTGAAGGCTGACGACCACGCGTCTGCCTCGGCCTCACGGCTTCTGCTCCGAAATGATCTAAAGGAAAAAATAATAATCGACTTTTAAAATATGACTATGGACACCGAAACCAAAAATCAGCAAAGCAATGAAATTCCAAACTGACTCGACAGACAGGTTTTAACCTAATTAACGGTAGACATTTTTCTACAGATATCACGTTTTACGAGAAAATCTACCGAAATTTCGGCAGAGTCTCCTCTGTAAAACGGACATCTCTCTACCAAAGGTAGAGCCAGACCTGCATAGAAAATGCACTTCTAATTTTCAAAATCATTCACACTCGAGTCGGGCTCCCAAAATGCAAATTGCCCCGACCGAGATCACATACATACATATTAGAATAGATAAAAATTATACAAAATCTTCATTATTCAAAATTTACATTAATTAGGAAATCATGTCAATTAATTTATAAAATTATCTAAACCCTTAATTATTAATAAAACTAATTAACAAGATATATATATATCATATTTAGTGTAAAATTACATTTTTACCCCCCTAAAATACATAATTTACCTAATGAGCTTTTAATACCGAAAATAATTCCTAAAAATTATTTAATCATGTCAAAAATTCATTTTCTCAGAATACATTTGCTTAATGTAATTAAAACATTTAATTAACCAACAATTTCCTCCCAAAAAATATTATTTACCCCAAAAATCAAATTTGGCATAAACTCAACTATAGTTATAAAAATAGTATAAAAATCTCAAAAATTATTATTTGAGTTCTAAAATTCATAATATTCACTAATAACCTCATTAATCAAATTTTCACAATTTATAACCATAATTTCAAAAATTAGCAAAATATTACTAACATTTACAAAAATTCTACCAAAATTACAATAATTCCTACAAATTTTAATAAAATTTGTTTCACTCAAAATAAATATAAACAATCACCCTAGTTATGAATTATACTCAAATTACTATCAAATAAAGCCAATTAAATACTAAAAAAAAATTCTGGAAATTAACTAAATTACCAAAAATTCTAAAGAAAATCAAAACTTACCTCAACACACACTAACCAACACTAATCAACCTGGGTTTGCTAAGATCAAGCAGAAAATTGCAGATAAAAGAAGGAAAACCGGTGAGCCTCACTCACCTTCAAGCAGCGGAAAAACAGAGCAAGGGAAGAGCTTGCTGCTGTCGATGAAGATGGAGGGATGAGGCTGCACAGGCGGGATGCTGGGCTGCTGCTGCGTGAAGAGAAGAAGAAACAGCAGCAGGACCAGCTGCAATGGAGAGGCTGGCGGGGGTTGGGAGAAACGGGCAGGAGGAGGGTTGGTGTGTTTATATGTGTTGATGTATATATATATATATATATATATATATATGTATAGATATATATGCATAGGTATGAGCGGGTATATATATATATGTAAGTATTCTTTATACTATATCTTAATAGGATATATATATATATATATATATATATATATATATATATATATATATATATATATATATATATATATATATATGTATAACATATAAATGTACACATACATATATATGTTTATATATGTATAGACATATACCTGCATATATATATTTATACAACCTACCAATATGCATACATACATGTATATTTATCTATAGGCACACATGCATAGCCTTAAAATTAAATATCATTTTAAATAGCAATAATAATAATGATAATAATAGAAAATTAAGTTCTAGAAAATAAACAAATAATACTCACATAATTTAATAACCCTAGAATTAATATTAACATACATATGATATAATATAAAAGTACTTGTTAGTAACACTATTTAAAATCCCTTTATTTAAATAAATATATAGGGTATTACAATAAATTTATATTATTTAATTTGATTTAGATAAAATAGTAGTAGATTTAATTGAAATATAAAAGATATTTTTAACAAAATTATAACTAAAATTTTAATTAATTTAATTTTTATTTGAGATACAATAGAATTTGACCTAATTAAAATTAAAAATATACTTTCAATTAAATTAAGATTGAATTTAATTAATTTAACTTTTATTATCGATGAAATAGAAGTAAATCAAATTAGAATAGAAAAAATACTTTCAATTAAATTAGAATTACATTTTCAATTTAATTTAATTTAATTTTTATTAATAAATTTTTTATTTTTTATATAATAATAAATAAAGATTTTTAATAATTTTATTTGTCACCCCCTCATATGTTTATATATATATATTATTGGTAAACCATGTTATTTCAATCTTTATGAATTTGACATGTTATTCTTGTTTTATACCTTTATAAATTTGTAACATAAGTATAAATCCGTAACAAGCTTGTAACAGATGTGCAAATCATGTATTTTTTATAAAATTTTAGGGTTAAGGAAAATGTCTAATCCTATTGAATTATTCCCTTATTCTGTATCAATTTACTTTTCAGGTTGCAAATCCTTTACATTGATTATTTTTAATTTCATCTAAAGATCTTCAATTTCAACTCCTCCTCTTCTTATTATACCTCTACATCACCCTAGTCAGTAATACCACTACCAAGTGGTTTCTATTAATGTTGTTGAACATTTGCATGATCAAATGTTAATCCATGCTCATTTTGACTTTAAGAAACATTCTGGACCACTAACGCTCTTTGTTTAAGTGTAATTATAAGCATACACAATTACACTTAGTGAAAGCAATGTTAAATGACCATGCTTTAGATAATGTTTGAGGGTGATTAATGACATTTGAAGTCTTCAAAGACCCCTACACATGTCCCCTAAAGCACGGAAAGTGAACCAAGTGCAAAGGAAGTCATTTAAAAGCAAAACAATGGAATTTTCTTGAGGCTAGCCTTCGCTCATGATCTCGAGCTCACCCTTATGATCCTGAGCCTACAGTCATGATCCTAAGGTGCCTTATGTCCAAGACTTGAAGAAAATAGCTGATATGCTCACGATCTGACTTGCGATCCTGAGCACCACCCTTACAATCTCTAGTCTACACTCACGATTTCGAGCTGATAGTGAGCAACCACCAATAGTAAAATTTACAATTAATAGTCATATTTTTCAACGCTCATGATCCCAAGTCTACGTTCATGATACTGAACGTCTGAAATCCTGTAAAAATTAAAATTGCATTTAACGAAGGAGAATGAGGTTGGGGACAAAATAAATAACTCCCAACAACTATTTTTCACTTTCCAACTATAAATTGAAGACCTGGAACTTCACTTTAAAAGTTAGACAAGTTGGTTGAGCTATTGATTTCTTTGAACAATTTTCTTTACTCTCAAAATTCTCAGTGTTGATTATGTGCTAGGTTAACTCTCTTCGTCATCTTCTTTTTTGGGTTGAAAAAGGGAAGTGAAGAGTTAATGCTAGTGAGTTAGGTTCAAGTGTAAGCCTCTAAAACACTTGAGATTATTGTTGGGTTAGAGTTTAGCCTAGAAAAACTCATTGTGTTATAAAGGTTAGAGTTGATTCTCAAAAATCTTGTAAGCTCAATCTTGATTAATAAGATTGGTATGAGTGTTGAAAATTTTAACTTGGAGATAAATTAGGTGGAGATATAGATTCAACTTGTGAATCAAACTCTTTAAATTCTTGAGTTTTTTATTTCCTTTCTTACTTTGCTACTTAAATCCTCTTTTAACTCTTAATCAATCTTTAATCTTCTTTTAATTTTTTATTAGCCTTCAGGAATTGCCATTCTAACCCTTGTCGGGGGTTCCATCCATAAACACAAAGTTTATTTACCCCCTCCCCTCTTCTCTAGGGCTCTTTTCAAATATCTTCAACAATCAGTAATGTTATCTCCATTGATTTTGCCATTTTTTTTATTTTTATCTAAATCTGAATTTAAGGTTGCTCTCATATTTGCTTTAATGGTTTTGTTTTTTAATTTCACCTTGAATTCATTTATCTTCCTTGTAATAGTTAATTTAGATGATACACATAAGTTGCTATTAATCTTTTTTTATATTCTCTCCTTTTAATTATTCTTTAGGGTTTGTCTATGACTTCAACTTTTCATATTAGACATAAACAAACCACCCTCATTAAGTAGCCTACTAATTCTAAGTATGTTGTCTAACTAATATACCTAGAGCACAATTATATAGTCAAATACCAAAAGAAAAAAAAAACTTTTTACCAAATATTGTTTAAGGGGTAGTGAATTGACTGAAAATTAATACTGAAAATGGAAAATTGAGAAGTGGGATAAATGACAAGCTTATTGGAGCACTCTCAAATGGCAATCTAAATCCGAAGCAGCTTGTAAGAATAAGCTTAGTGAGATAGGTGGTGATGGCTTTAGATGTTCAAGGCACAATAGAGGGTCTTTATCAATTATAGAGCATACCTTGAAATTAGTAAGAAAAAATTTATTTTATGTTTAGAATTAAAAATATTTAATTCTTATTTCTAATTTGTAGAAATTTTTTGAAACAAATAATATTAGATATCATTTTTATGAAAATAAGCTACAATGATCATTACCTCATGGGAGGTGTTAAAAAGATGCACACAAAAAAAGATGGTTCATTTGTTGATAAGATATCACAAAAAATCAATGTAAATATTGTAGTTATCAATAAATTTTAATCATTTTGTTGTTCTATTTATTTTTAATAGAAATTATTTTTTGTGTAATTGTAAGATAAGGTGAATAATATAGCTGCTTCTGTTTCTCAGCAGCATGATGAGAATGCGGAGACTTTACATATTGATATTAGTGATAGTTGGTAGACAAAAGAAACAATGAATATATGGTATTGGTTCATAGATAAAGGTATTTTTAACTGTATAGAGGCATTTTTATCTGGACTCATTCACCAACTCGCGCAACTTTCACTTGAGATATGCGCCTCCTGATCTCACTGTGGAGGAGCGATTAAGGTAGACAAGAGAGGAGCATGAGGAAATATGACAAGAGTGTGAAGGGATGTGTCGAAAATGCGAGGAACTAATATCTAGACGACAATAGGAGATTGCCAAAAAGCAATAGGAGAGATGTTTAAATAAGAGGAAATGCGCTAACATGATTTCAATGTTCAGAGGTCAATAACCCAACACTGTATTTTTGTCGAACCCAACATCTTTGGTGGAAAATTTTTTATTTATATAACTAAAATTAATTGCAGTAAACAGTTAAAAATTTTCAAATATTAATGTAACGGTTTATATATATTTTTTGAAACAACGTTTTATATATTTTAAAATTTTAATATTATATGATTTTTCTTTATTACTATCATCATCATCAATAATAATAATAATAATAATAATCACCAATAAAAATTTATAAATATACTTTTGTAACAAATCTTTTACAAATTTCTAATGGAGTGTCTTGACAAAAATCTTTAGTGTAGTAACGAATTAATACTCCATTACAAATTGTAATGGATTTATCACGAAAAACTTGATTATCAATTTATGGCTGTAAAAATCTGTTATAACTATATAACATATATAAACACATTATTGTTATAAATTTGTAACGGCTAGAATATGTTACACATAGTAACAAAGATATTTTGTTACTAATTTTGAAACAGATAGTATCCGTTAAAAAGTTTTATTACAAAGTTATAATGAATTTCTCATTTTTTCTTTAATTGCTAGTAGTCAAGTGATAACATCTTAATATTCTGTTACTAATATATAACGAAAGTTTCTTTACAATTTATTAGAAATTTGTAACAAATATTTTACTTCTGTTATAAAATACTTATTACCATGAAAGTTTTAACTGAAAATTTCCGTTAGAAATTCGTTAGAAATCTTTTTTTTTTAATGGATTTATAACAGTTTTAATCGATAAAAAATAGCATTTTTCTTATAGTGTTATTTGTATTATCTTTCCGTTAAAATGTATCTTTAATCTCAATAAATGAATAATTTATTTATTTTCCTTAAAAAACATTGTTAATAATTGATCCTAGCACCCACTAAAACAAATTTATAAAATTAGTTGTTGACTCACTAAACAATTTTAACTCCATCAATAATTTGGCTTGATAAAAAAACACTAAGGAACCAAAAAAAAAATAATTAAGGCATGCATGTATGGACACTTTCAATTATTTTCATTAATTAATATTGTTTTCTTAATTTTTATTATATCCTTAATTTTCTGAAGCACCAGTCTATGATTTCTTTCACAAAATGGGGGACATATCTAGCTCACTTAGTACATGACAAGCAAATGCACCATCACAAACTTCTAAGTACAGCTACATTAATTAACTAATAACATTAATTATTGTTAATTGTTTATTTAAAAATGTCCCAATTCAGAGCTTGCTATGTGGAATGTGGATATTGAGCACCACGTGTTTCTACACTATCTAAACAATCACATTAATAATTAATCTATGGTTAAATTACGATTACATCCCTAAAATTTACTAAATCCACTAATTGATCCTTATATTTTCAAAAGTCAACTAAAAATCCCTCATATTTGATTTTATTAACTATTTTTCTTTCCATTAACTAAATACTCTCTCAAGTTTGATTTTTTTGTTATAATCCTAAGAGGATATTAAGTTAGTGGAAGGAAAAAAATAATTAATAGAATCAAATATGAGGAGCTATTAAATTAACTTTTAAAAATGTAGAGATGAACTAATGAATTAGAATAAAATTTAAAGGGATGTTAGTATTTTTTTTCTTAATCTATTTAGCAAAATTGATTTAAGAAAAAAAAAATGGGCCATTAAAAAAAATTCCTAGGTTCCAGATTCCACTATTGATCAGCATTATTAATACTAACTACTATAATCTAAGAATAATTAAATTCAATTGATTAATGTATAATCTTTTGTCATTATACATAGTTCGTATAATTAATTAGGCCCGTGATTAATTATATAAAACAACCAATGATTTACAAGTCAGGGTAGGCATGACTCTTGAGATCACCTTCTCAGAATTTGAAAGAGTACATGTAAAAAAAAAATAATAATAATAATAATTCATGACATAGCCACTTCTCCTATGATTAATTGTTAATCATTCATTAATTAATAGATCATATATGTATTAGTATAATTAAGGGAATTTTCTTTGAAACTAGAAACGGGCAGATCCATCAGCTATGGCCATGTAAACTTGGGAAATTAAATTTTTTCAATTAATAGTTATTTATAAAAGTAGCATAACATATATATCTTTCTGATTGTATTATTATTATTTTGTTTAATTCAAATAAATTATATAAAATTTTATGAAAGTTATTGTAAATTCAAGTGAGTGTATTTGATTTAAATAAAAATTTTATAAAATTCATTTCTAATTCTCACTTTTTATTTTGTGAAATCACTTAACATTAAATTTATTTTTATTGATCAAATATGTTTGATTCAAATACATTTATAATTTATTTGTAAATAAATTTTATATAAAATTCATTTTCAAATAAAATGAATTTTCTAATGGAATAAAGTAACCATCAGTCTATACATGTTTAGTTAATTTAAGAAATGAGTATTAATTTATTGTCAAATGTGAAGTTTGCAAACCTCAATTAAAGTTAATTCATTTTATATTCTTTGCCTATAAAAAAGTGAATTTTTCATCCACCTTAATGATTTTTATTACTAACTAAATCATGTAACCATATATCATATATTTATTGAAATTATTTTTAAAGATCTCAATGCCATTCAAATAAATTTTTAATCTGATATTAAATTTTTACAAATAGAAATTATATAATATAATTTTTTTATTATATTTTGGCAAAAGCCTTTACTTTTTGGAGGGAGGGATCTTGAATTTAGTGGCAAACCCAGCATTTTAAGTTAGTTTTTAAAGTTCAATTTTTTTTTTCAAACAAAAACTGATATATATATATATATAATTTATTTTATGAAAAATGAGGGGACAATAATCACATTTTTAGGGATAGAAGTATAAATTTCAAGGGGTCAATAGATTTTAATTGGCTTAGGGGCAATAGCCCCTAATTATCTCTGATTCCACCAGTGTTTGCGTTCAATTCTTCTCCCCTATATCTAGATATGTGAAATCCCATTTTACAATGGAGACTCACAAAAATTCTTTTTACAATATATTAACTTTCAACAACTAACTAACTATATATATATATAGAAGAGGATAGATAAAGTTATGAAAGAGTCTTTGATTATTATTATATAAAAATTAAATAATTTAATTATTTATTAATAAAAATAAAATATAATTTAAATTTAATTGAAAGTCTATTTTTTATTTTAATTACGTTAATTTCTATTTTATAGGATTTCTATTTAAATTAGAATTAACGTTTAGATATATTAAATACAATTGTATTTAAATTATGATTTCTATTTGAATTAAAATTAACGGTTAAATTAAGTTTGTAAAAGGTAAGTACTTTGTTTTATAATTATACCACTTGAAAATATTTTCAGAGAGTTTATAATTTTTATATTTGATGAAATCTACTTAATATATACCTTGATTGATCGTAACTGTATATAGGTATGTTCCAATGACATATTATTATTTTTTTTGTAATTTGTATGTATTATTTTTATTATAATTTCATGTTGTGTCGGAAACACATGTTGTTTAATTTTTTCTCATGATCTTTCTCTAGCTATAACTATAAACACATATTTATTTCATAACTTTTTTATTTTTCTAAATGCACCAACCACAAATTTTAGGGTTATTTTATAGTTTTTTTTTTAATTTGAGATTTTTTTTTATGTATTAATAGAGTTCATAATAATAAAAATGCTCAAATAGTTTGAATTTTTTTAGAAAAAAAATAAATTAATCATTTATTTAGAGATGCATTTTTTATGTTGTTTAATTTTTTGTCATGATTTATCTTTAACTATAGCTATAAACATATGTTTATTTCATAAATTTTTTATTTTTTGAAATGTATTAACCACCAATTCAAGAATTATTTTACAGTTTTTTTGAACCTGAGTTTTATTTTTTTATGTATAAATAGAGTTTATAATAATAAAAATGCTTAAATTATTTGAATATTTTTTAAAAAAAAATTAAATTAATTATTTATTGAGAGATATATTTTTTAATAATAAAAAAATTAAAACTATAAAATTACTTTTATTTAATTATAATAATAATAATATACTTAATTATTTATTTACTATATATTATGTGTCAAATAAATTTTTTATTCATATATAAAATACGTGATTGTTTATATATATATATATATATATATATATATATTGCGATTGAAAATATATAAATATGTATATTAGTTATTTTCTTACAAATGACATAACGGAGATTTGGTAAGGTGCATTTTTGAAAGTGATTTGTTGGGACGTCATAAGGGCACATAATAATATAGATATTAAAAGGGTTCTTAACTAATTTTCTTTGGTTTTAGAATCAAATAATGGAAAGTTACATTTATTTTGGTATTGAAAGGGACATGCATCTCAAAGTTAGTGACAATTCGTACTTTATTAGTTTATAATTGTCATGCAAATCCTTCAATTATCCACATTTACCCGTTTGATTTGACAACACTACGACGCCCAACAGCCTCTTTTTTTTTCCTCAACATTTCATCACAACTTATTGATTTGTATATTGTTCGAAAAACTTATTGATTTGTTATAAATAAATCTTTTAAAACTATTCTAATTAAGAGTTCGCACTTAATATTTTTAAGGGAAAATTACAAAAATTATCCTATTTTTAAACTCTAAATAATTTTAATATGTGGTTTGAATCTTAATAAAATAATATCTATAAATTATGATCAGACAATAAAGAATAAAAATTCAACTAATACTATTTATAATGCAGACATGACAAAGAGCATTTTTATCTCAACATTATAAATGTTGTTAGTTGAAATTTCATTCTTTATTGAAAGATCATTTTACTAGTTACTGCTTTGTTAGAGTTTAAAACGCATATCAAAAAGTATTTAGAGGTCAAATTGCAAGATAATTTTTTTGTAATTTTTCAGATTTTTTAATCATTAGAAAAATAAATTTTAATGTTAAAGAGATAGATATATCTTACTTAACACGCATTGGATATGTTTGAAAAATATAAAAATCCATTTAAAACTTTTAAATATTATTTGAGCCGATAGACGGTAGGACTATTAATAAGTAAAATTTTAAATGTATTTTATATTTTATAATTAACTTTCTCTTCATTCACTTCTTCAAATGAATGGATTTATACACAACCTTCTTTTTTTTATGAATTCCATTAACTCAACTTTTCCTTGAAATTTCTAATTAAAAGTGTTTTGTTATTATTATTAGGTAAAAGACAGAAAATAATGTATATTAAAAATTACTCTTTTGGTTTTATAAATTCTCTATCATTTTAAAAATTATGTATTTAATTTATTCCGTCAATTATTTTAAAAAATCTAAAAATTTTAAAAACATCAAAAGTTTATCGACAACTAATTTAACAGATTTAAAATATCATATAAGTGAAAACAATTTATTGCCAACTAATCCAACGATTGTTGGTAAATATTAATTATTTTTAATAATTTATTTTAATAGACTTAAACATAGAATTAAAATAAATAATATATATGAAACTTACTAGTTATAGATAATACTCCTATATAATAATTGAAATTATATAAGATTCGAATCTACCAAAAAAGTATATAAGATTTGACAAGTTCTGAACCCTAATTATTACCCATTAAAAATAATTTACGTAGCATGGGAGATTAACATAGTTTTTAAAATAATTACTTGCACTTAATAAAGACCTAAATTAATTTCGATGCATATGGTGACAAGCTCCAAAAGATATATATATATATATGCAACACCGACATGGCAGAAACAAGATTCCGCAAAGGTATTGAGTCCTGTTTTGAATTCCCAAATAAAAACACCAACAAGAATGTGAAAATTTTTATATGCTTCTTCTTTTTTTGTACTGTCAAACAACATTATTATTATTTACTATTTTTTTGGCAGACTTAATGGATTGAAATATATACTATTTTTTTTTTGAAATGAGATATATATGCTATTATTTCGTACTAAAAATGTAAAGGTATTATCGGATATTCACACTTTATGTCTATAAAAAATTTATTTTATAAATGACTTATGAGAGTTTTTTTTATCTAAAATATTGATATTTAAAATCTGTTGAATTTTAATTAATTTAATTTCAACAAAACTTTCAATAAATAATTTAGTGTGACTGCATATATCATAACTCGAAGATAAATTTTTATTTAACCGAGAATGTTCCATATCAGCTGATGTTTACCATTATCACCAATAATAATTTATGAGAATTAAATGTCTAATAGATATTGAAAATAGATTTAATTTAAAAAAAACAATTGAATTAAAAATAAAAATTCAATTTACATAGACAATTTTGAAAGAGCAAAAATGTATCTATTGCAAATTTGTTACATTTATTTAAGTAATACTAATATCAAATACTTATTTAAAAAAAATATTTATTTATTTATTGATTTCTTGTGTTACAAACCAGACAATCATAATACAACTCATTTGTGTTGAGATAAAAAGGAGAGAGAGAAAAGAAAAGAAAAGGGTGGGACCAAAAGATATATACAGCGTACACCAGTGCTCTTCTTCCTTATTCAATTCAACTCCCAATGGCAATGGGTGGCGAGAGAGAGAGCTCAGTCTTTTCAGCAACCCAAAAATGGACCCACCTACCCATACGGCTGCACCTCCCCTCACCGGCAACGCGTGCTCCATGTCACTCTCTGAGGACTCTTCTTCACTTTCTTCTAAATTCCATTATCTCCATTATTTTATTTTAGATTCTTTAAATTTAAAAAAATAATAAAAAAGTTGATAAAGAAAGTTTTATTTATTTTCAAAAATAATACATAAATATTATATTTTTTAAATTATTTTTTTACTAAAATTTTGTATTTTACAATAATCTAATTATGTGTTATTATGAGAATTATAATTTGTAGCATTTTTAATTTTTCTATTCTAATTATAAACGAACAGATACAATAAAATACAATGATATTTAATTCATATTTTTACTTGATAAAAATTATTATTATTGCAGAGTAACAATTTTACAGTTAGAATTATTATAATTATAA
Source organism: Mallotus nudiflorus (assembly GCA_947683625.1). Classification (NCBI taxonomy): domain Eukaryota; kingdom Viridiplantae; phylum Streptophyta; class Magnoliopsida; order Malpighiales; family Euphorbiaceae; genus Mallotus; species Mallotus nudiflorus. Next base: position 1,344,425 of record CANTUR010000220.1, on the reverse strand, counting down.
AAGTTAATTAAATTTAATTTTTATCAATAGTTATGAAATACCATTATATGTATCACTGCTTAAATTCATGTTATTTTTTTAATATATGTAGTAATATTTATTGGAAAATGATATATTATATTTTTTTGTCTATTTAACAAATTAAATTGTATATTAACACTCTGTGTATTTTTTACATTTTATTGTATGTAAATGAAATGAAATGACTGGATTTCATTAGTTAAAAAAAATAAAAATTAATACTAATAAAAAATAATGAAATTACTGGTATAAAAAAAATTGTAAAATTATGAGATACTTACATGTACTTTTCCCCATTCATGGTTCGGGTCACATATAAGGCCTACATGCATGTGAATGTGATGATATATGTTGATAAGCACGAGCAGACATGGATTTTATTTTAATTTTTATTGTTTTTTTGAAGTATGCTTTGTCTCTTATATATAACATTTGCATTTTTATTCGTATGAAATGATCAGATCTAAAGTAATGGTCGAGAACATAACAGTGACAAATTGTTCCAGCTCATTTTCAATTCTTTCCTTGGACCTCTCCATACAATACAGATCTATATCATCTATACTACATAACTCTCTTATATACTTTTATCTATGTATATATCCATATCATATACATCGCAGGCTTCCATAGAATCATATACAAAAATACTTTTTAAAAATTATTTGAATAAAAATATAATATTATAAAATTAATACATTTTTACAAAAAATATTTTTACATATACTCAAATAATTTAAATAAATAATTACAATATATATAATCTAAGTGATAAGAAGTTTAATTTTTTTTAATGAAGGTATTGAATTTAATTTTTTTTTTCACATATGATGCCGTTTATATTTGATAATTACAAAAATTTCAACTAATATGAATTCGAAGTCATTGGATTTAAAAGATAAATTTATTTCTAACATTTTAAAAAATTTTAATCTTGAATCAGTAAATATTGAAATATTTTAATTTTAAATATAAAATATGAGGTGTTGAAAGAGATGAAAAATTTTACATTTTTGTGGATCTCTTCCATCTAAAATTTTATATGACCAAACATCAATGAATAAATACACATACATTATTGGCTTAATGGCTTCCAGTGATACGTACAAGTCTTTGTTTTAATGTTATTATTTTTTAAAGGGTAGGGATTATTGTAAGCAAGTACATTTAATGTGTACCCTATTTTCTTGGATAGAATCATAATGTATTAATAATCTGGACCGTCTGATACGATGCTTCAAGATTTGATTTCTTTTGACACCTCGCAGTCACATGGCTTTAGTAACTGGTATAATCATTGTGCTGGGGTACTCTGTCTTATTTTGAATAGGGTAAGGTAAGATAATGGAGGACGGAACTCTTCCGCCAACGCCAACCCTCCACCCCATCTTATTCTTATTAACCACCCCCTCGCGACAGGAACAATAATGTAGCAAGGTGAAGACTCCGAAATACCTCCTCCGCCTTTTGTAGTGGGGAATAAAAATGAAACTTTAATTTCTTTTATTTTTTATAAAAATTAAACAGATTAATTTTTTAAAAGTATAGTATTGCTTATTCTTTTTGTTATGTTTGATGCAGCTGCACCACCACAGTACAGCCAAAAATTATATCTAACTAATTATCCTTCACAATTAATTTGTTGCTAATTAATGATCTCTGTGAGTACTGTTGGATTATACTTCAGATCCTGTGGCCAGTTATTAGAAGGTAACCGATTTAATGTACCATCAAGATCTCTTTGTCGGCTGCTAACAAAATGCCACATCTTTGCATTTTAATTTTTGGTGGTTAAGATGTTCTTAGATAAATTTAAATCAACATGTATGATAGATTATATTTATAAAATCTCAATAATGTAATTTAAAATAAAAAAAATCGGGATACACAATAGGATTACGTGTGTGAGAGAGTATATATAATGTAAAAAATTATTTTTATAGTTTTGTTCGGATTATATAAAATAAATTAAAATTTAGTGACTTTCTATATTTACATTTAAAAAATAATGTGTTATGTTTATAAGTGGATCCAAATTGAATTTTTGCAATTAGTTAGTCGGGTATGTTGTATTGTATTAAATTTTACTTTTTTAAATAACTTTTTCAGAATGAATAATTACAAAAATTTTGATTCATTAGATAGATAAATTTTATAAGCGAATAAAGTTTTTTCGGCTTTTATTTTTTTAATTTTTATATATAAATTTTGATCTCGAAATTTTTTAAACTTTTCAATATTTAAATAAATAAAAATTAATAATAAATTGTAATCTTTCATTATAATTGTTAACAGTATATTTATATATTGAATTTAGAAAAATAATTTTAACAGCATGCAAAGGATAGCAACTGAATTCGTAAATTTTTTAATATTATGAATATTTTTTTTTGTCATTTTAGTGCTCAATTTTGGACGAAAATTCTATATAATATACACCAAGTTCTGATTCCAATTTTTAACAACCACTCCTTGAATGTAAATAAATAAATAAATAGCATGTGTATAAAAAATATATGTGTGTGTGTATAGATAACTGAGACAACTGTAATTATTGCCTTATAGAATTGAGAATTCTTTGGTTGCATGTGATTCAACCTTAGCAGGCTAACCTGTTTTCTTTATGATTTGTCTGCTGCAGTGCAAGTCATTGTGATCCTCAACTATTATATCTACTATAGGAATATTATATATATATATGCGATTTTTATATAGATGCATTGCTGGACCTGTCTGGGGCATCTCTATTTCACAAAACTTGAATAGTATTGGCTGAAGGACTGGGATTTGTTTGGCATGCCTCAAACCCCAGATATAGCAACATTAACACTTTGATTTATGTGTAAAAAAAAAAAAGAAAAAAAGGAATCTTAAATTCTTCTCTACTTCTTATTTTATTGTTTCTTCTGTAGTATATACTGATGGAGAATGTGAAGGCAAAGTCTTTTATCTGAATATTTTCTCTAACAAACAAAGCCTTATCATCATCATCATCATCCTCCTCCTAGCTAAGGAAAAGGGTTCTTGGTGCAATAGCAAGAACCTGTTTGTTTCGGCTTTTCACTTAGATTCTTTTTTGCTTCGCTTCTCCATCTTGACAACACGATCGAGCTAGCTACTTAACATCTTCTCAACTCCTGGAAACTCTCTTACAGGTCAGAAGATCTTCCATCTTTTAATTTCTTCTTTTGCTTTTCTTGGTACCCTTTTTTGTATGAATTCCATGGAAGAGAATATCAGAAAAAGATCAGAGAGTTAATTGCTTACATTTTTTTTCCTTTTAAATTATATGATATCTCCAATTCTTGATGATGCACTTACACATGTTTCTTGGACTTTTTCTATATGCAAATTACTATGAATTCTGTTTCTTGATTTTCCTTCATCACCATCTACATAATTTTCTTGAATTGTTATTCGTTTGAAATGTTTTTTTTCCCCCAAAACAAAGACCAATATATATATTTATATAAATATATCTTGGATCTCGATCTGCATCCTAGAGGATTTGAAAATATATACATATGACCAAAGTAATATATCGTTTCATTGATCAAAAAAGATATTAAGCCTAACATTGAATGATCACATGAATCATTTAGTATTGCAGAAATTATTGAAGTGAAGTGACTTCATTAATATTATATTACATACGATTTGCCATATTCTATTATATTTGGTTGATCTCACTAAAAGCTGTTTCTCTCCTTTGTTCAAGTCAAAGTGCTCTATAATAATATCTTCTGCCCAGGAAGTACTATACTGTAGACGTAAGAGAAATGAAATTATTGATGATTTCACACGATTGATAAATGGAAAGGAAAAAATGGGTATATATACATATATATAAAACAGCAAATAAATTGGACATGACATGTTTTTATTACAGGGAATTGGAAGATATTTTGTGTATAAGGAAACTATGGTTGTGGCCCAGAAAATAGTAGTGAATGTGAAGCAAAAAAAACAAGTTGCTAAAAGACAAATTATACTATATATATGATGTTGTTGTAGTGCATGTCTGACATTAATGTATATCTTTATATATTTTTTTTGGTCTGGAATGTACATCTTTATATTACTCCTTTGATAAGTAAGCAATTTATATTCCATTAACCAATGTGTCCTTGTAGCTCTAAATTATACTTATTTTTGGGTTCTTGACAGAGATATGCAAAGAATGATCAATCTATAAGAGGGGGATGATATCATCAGAAGAATCTTGAAATGTGATCCGGAGGCATTTCTAAGCACAGTTCTTTAAAAGAAAGCAAGAAGAGATACTGTGCAACCCAACTGCTGACTCCAACATTAGCGGCCTTTATACACTAACTTCAATGGAGAAAATCCTGAAGCCCTATGACAAGGAATTCATGAGAATGGCCATGTTAAAACATGAAGAAACATTCAAAGAGCAGGTAATTCTTTTTATTAGTTGAGCTTCGAATTTATAATTTTAGACGAGACAGATACCACTGAGCCAGAAAACTCATTCGTTTAGCTTGTAGTTGTTTAATTAAAAACTGATTTTCATCTTGTAGGTACATGAACTTCATCGACTTTATCGAATCCAGAAGATACTGATGAGGACCATAGGTGGGAAAAGGCCAAATACACAAAGTAATCAAGAACTATGGAACCCCAAGAATGGCATTAATTTTGCACAGAAGTCTATAATGAAGCCAGACTTGGAAAGGCCAGCTGATCAAGATTATGCTGCAGAATCAAGTGGTGATCATCATAGAGTTGCCTTAGAGATTATAGATGAGAGTGAAATTGAGCTAACACTGGGTCCTTCCAGTTATAACAGAAGAAGTAGGAAGAAACCTGAAACACCATTAACATCAGATTCAGGACCTTCAAGCTTCTCCTCATCTTCTACTGGATCTAGTCATATAAACAGGACTACAAGTTCTTTAAGCCATCATCAGAAAGTGGGTACTACAAAAAGATCAGAAGAATCATCAGGTGGGCACGAAATGGGGATTGTTCAGGTTCCTGATATGACACTGGGTAGTGAAAATAAAACTAGTAGTGGTAATGATGTTGATGAACAGTTGAGACAGGAGAGATTAAAGCAGCCTCCTTGGCTTTTTCAAGTTTTGAGTCTAAACATGACTTGAAAGAAACAAAAAAAATCTTCTAATAAGTCGATACTATATGATTTTAGAACACATATATCGGCTAATTCTGTCATTTATATGCAGCTTGTATGGATTTTTCTGTTTACTCTTTTGGCATAGTGGGTTGTCCTGTGTAGAAATGACTTGTTTTTCTCAGCTTGCAAAAAAATAAAAAATAAAAAAAAAATCTAATCTAATGATATTGATTTTTCTTTTAGCATTTGATGCTTCTATAGTCATTTAAATTTTAATTAAATTGGGTGAATTTTATAAAAGAAATAAATTTCTTTGTGTATTTATTTCTTAATATATATATATATTGAATTTAATTTTTTTTATTATTAATTACATGTTAAATCGCATCATCATCATCATACAGTTGCCAATGTAGTTGAAACTTGTGTATATGGACAGAATTGAATAGACTTGTTTGAAAATAACAACTAGCAATAGTCCCCAGATTTTTTTGTGTTTTAAATTACACTATTCATAATTATTTGTAACTGAATTTAATTGATTTAACCTCAAAAATATCTGGTCCATTATTTGTTTTACACATTCAAGTGCAATTTGTTGTTTAGTATAGTTTTCTATCCTAAGAATATTCTCATAGCAGAAGAATTTTGATTCTAATGGAATGGAATCTATTATATATTTTTTATTTAATACCTACAAGAATTTTAACCATTCTGAAATCAAATCGGGTAAACTTATAAAAAAGATAAAACTCTTTTAGTATTTATTTTTTTTATATAGAAAACTTAAACTTAAAACTTTAGTTAAGAAAATATAAATTACTTATCATTTGAATAAAAAAATATTGATTATTATAATTTTTTTAATAGAGCTGAAATCTACCATAATGTCTCTATAAAAATTCCTCATATATGTTAAAATTTTAGCAATCAAGTTGATGTATCATAACGCTGCAGGAAGTCGGTTGCTAAAAAATTTAGCAAACATCTTCCCTCCGTAAAAAAAAAAAAAAAAAAAAAAAAAAAACTTGAACTTCAAAACAAAAGTCTCCGTTAAAAATTATTTTTTTTAAAGCATCATTATTCATAATTTATAAATTTTTAATTAATTTAGTTGGATCCAAATAAAATTATAAACAATACAAAATTTTTAACAATTAATTTAACGTGGTTATATATATTAAAATTCGAATCTAAAACTTAATGAAATGAGAACAACTTCTTATATGTTAATTTTAAATTGTTATTAATTTTAAAATTCATATTTTTTTTATGCTGATTTAAGTGCAATATTAGTACTATTTTATCCTTAAAAACCAGGAAAATAAATAAACCACAGGAAGCTCAGGACAATAAAGGCTTAGAGAATTTTATTGAGTATTACTATGATTTTTGTCCAAATTGAACTATGAATTTTTATAAAAGTTAAATATATAATTTTTTATATCAATTATAGATATTTAAAGTACATTAAACTTTAATTAATTTAGTTTAAACCACAAGAAAGTAAAGATTATTTAACAATTATTTAACGTTATTATCTACGTCATAATTTGAACTCAAGATATCACTTAAACAAAAACAACTATTACTAACTGATCCCAACAATTTAATTATAAAAGATAAATAAGTTAAACATTGATGAATCTTGTATCAAAGTTATTTTTTTATTAAATAAAAATTAATTTTATAAATTAATAATCATAGATTTTATATTTCACAGTAAAATGTTCACATCTCAATTATTTATTTATTCATTTATTTTATGCCACGGATACAGTTCCTTAGTGAAATAAGGCAACATTAGTACATTACAATGCAAAGTTAGGTAAATTTGACTTTTCTAAATTGGTAACATGGGAAACCTTGCCCAATAGAGCAATGCAATTTTATCCCATGCATATTTCTATTTATTACTCTTTTTTTTTTTTTCTTTAATACAACTTGGAGGTATATATGATTGCATTTTCCACATCAAATCATGCTATCTAGCTACAGAAATCTAAAGAAATTGTCTTTTCTTTTCAGCTATGACTCATAAGTCATAACTTCAATGCTCTTCATCATCAACCCAACACTTGAGAACCTTACCCTACCAAATAGAATACAAGTAAAAAAGCTTATTTTTTGCTTGTCTGCCACATGTTGAACACCAGATTCCCATCTCAATTATTTAAGGTTACATAGCTAGCTAGCTAAAATATGAGTAAGGTACTAAGGCCTGCCTGTCCCAGGAACAAGAGGCCGTGTAGCTAGCTAACTAGCTTCAAAGGGTTATGAACATTCATTCGTCTCATCTCTGAAAGCTATCATCTTTTTTCATGTTGTATGATATGTTTTGGGCCAGACACAAGCACGCACTTCTGCTGCTAGCCTGTCCTGTTAAGCAATGTTCTTGCCTTTTTTTTTTTCGCAAAAAAGCTATTTCTTCTGAAAAGGGTTCAATAATTTAGACACGATGACACCCCCACATTTAGACACGATGACACCCCCACATTTAGACACGATGACACCCCCACACACTCCCCTGCAACTTGGTACTGCATTTCATCATCCAAAAGGCCCATCTTACTTAAAATTTACTTCCGGTTCAAAGTACTTGACAATTCCTAGGATTAGTGCATGTAGTAGGAAACTCTTTGGCCAAAAAAAAAAAAAGTAGGAAACACATTATTGTATGAATGTGAAACTGAAAGGTGAGTTGCATATGAAAACAGAAATTAAAGTGAAGCTAACTGACCAGAAGAAACATATGGTCACATTGAACATGCATCAAGATATTGTTTTAGTACAGCATTGGATCCTCTTTTCCTCGAATACTTGTCGTGTCAAATGTTTGTTTCTGTTGAATCATTTTCTCGGGAAATGGACAGACAACGAAACTAACAGCGTTCATGGAATGATACTACAGAAGAACTGGGCCTTGTGTTCCCTACTAGAAATGATTCATGTTCTAGATTTTACCTCTTTCCCTTGACTGTCCCTTGTGTTACAGTGGTTTCTGCTGCAAGATTCAGTTTTGCACTAAGCAGCAGCTACTTAGTCTCAGACTTTTATGGCATCAATTTAGCTAATAGAAGACTCAATAATCTAACTGGCCTTTGAATAATATGATTTATGGTTCGTCTTATATACAAGAATATCACACAAAAGAAGGCCAAGTAGAGGTACTTAAAAAACAAAGCCAGAACAAAAGAAAAATAAATAGACAGACTATATTCTGCATAAAATGCAGAGCCGAATGATGAACCAATGCTTCAGGATATGGAATGTCGACGATTCTTGCTGGGTTTCGCCCGAGCTCTGGCAAAAGAATCACCCTCACCACGGACAAAGGGATACAGTCTTCCAAGCTTTTTGGATACAGAGTTTATAAATGATTTTCGAGGCAAAGGAGGTTTCTCAGCAGAAGGAGAATTCAACATTGGACTAGCTGTTACTGATCTTCCACCTGAAGATCTTTCAATTTCCTTCAGCCGCATTTTCATTTTCACTAGCTCTAGTTTCAAGTCTTCGTTCTCTCTTTTCAGGCTGGAGATCTCATCAGAAACAGGACGGTTTTCGGTAGAGTACAGATTCATTTTCGAAGGAAATGTAGGGGATTCTCCACCGATCAGATTGCCATTCATAACATCTCGAAGACGCTGTTGCTCGTAGTATAGCACCTGAACCACAGTCTGAACAGGAAGACGGTCATTTTGTGCAGCATGAGCACAAGCCTCTCTTGACAGTTTCTGACAATCCATCACACTGCACACTTTCTTCCTCTCCATGTCACTTAAAGCAGGATGGGCCTGTCAGGATTACAATAAGAAGATGAGCTGATAAAAAAGGAGAAGAACACTAACATGTAATGCATGTAGATAGAAGAAGACATTCTGAAACTTGGATGGTTTGAACTTTGAATGATCAAAAGGTCTAGTACTTTAAAACATTTGGTGAGCTAATATTTAAGCGATGCAGATAGAGAGATTACATATAAGAGAGTGCACCTTGATGAAGATGTCTATGGCTCTATACATTCCATCTTCTGTTATCCTTGATTGCTCCGGAATAAGTTCAGCAAGACCAATGAATCTTGCAACAGTTAAGTTCCGGTCGGAGGCTATTTCAGCCAGATAGCCCTCCATCAGCTTCCCAACACGTTCCATGTCACTTGGTGGAGGAGAAACATACTCATCATCTGCTTGATACCCCATTCTTTTTCCTTCCACTTCGTATTCAAGGTAATTCATCATGATCCTCTGAACTGTGTCTACATCAAATAGTGTGTCTCCAGTAAATGAATAAGAAGGAATTAAGAGATCATCCAACACAGCCTGCCCTAATTGCAAGGCCATCCTCTTCTCCAAATCAAGCCTGCAAGCAACTGTTGTTTCGAGATATATTGCAGCACGAAGCAGCATAGATAGAAAGCTAACTGAGAGTACATTTCTTTCCCTTGGAAGAAGACTCACTATTGTCTCCAAAACAACTCTCTTTTCATGCTCCTGTTGTAGCTCAATTTTCTTCCTCCCCTTTCCAAATGTTTCCTGCTTGAAGACAAGACAGACATTTTTACATGTAAACACAAGCTATGTAAATGAATGAAATAAAGTTTTCAGCTTGGAGTCTCACCAAACCTCGAAGAGATTTTTGCGCATAGAGCATAAGTATAGGACCAAGAGCATATTGTTTAAACCCTCTACCTATCATTGCACTCAAAACTCTTTGGAAGATATCAATCCTGAGAACAGCTAAATCTTCAGCCCACCAGTCAACAATGGGTCTTGGTTGAGATGTCAGCGACGAAAGCACACCTTCATTGCCGCTATCAGATCTACCTGATACAGAAAATTGGCTTTCCTTGCAGGCCAGGAATGCTATTGCATCTATGCATCTACTGATCAATTTTACTTTCTCTGCAAGTGGAAGAAGGTTTTCTGATAGGTGCAAGATAGAAATTGCACCAGCAAGACTCTTGAGTGCCACTTCATTCAAGTAGGCTTCAGTTCTTGCCACCAAATTTCCAACTGCATAGTCCTCCGTCATCTCCAGATACTCTGCCACACATCGCAGCTGCGCAATGTTTTCAGTACTTATTTCAAAGTTGATTCCATAGCAGAACTTGGCTGCAAGTTCAAATGCTTCCGCCCCACCAGAGATATCAGGGAGTTCAATTTCAGCAAGATCAGCATCACTAGATTCTGATACTAGTTTTCTTATGTAACCACACTTGGAGACTAATGGAAACTGCCATGAAAATAAATATCCAACAAAAAAACTATCTCAATTCAAGCAATTATTAAAGCTCCTTGATGTTGATTAGAACAGTTGTGGGCACAGAGACAACAAGCTCAGTTACAATTATCAGTTCGTACTAAATTCTTGGTTGTTTCTTGATTTGATTTGTTGATGCAACCGAGCATAAGGTAGTTAGCTGGTAACTGACAATTACATAATCATAGACAATGGATATGCATTTTTAGACTTTAAAGCTTCAACTTGTCATTGAAAGTAGCATTATAAATGTTTCTTGGATGTCTAATATAACAATTAGAACTGATAAAGAGAAATCAGGATTGAATCAAACCTTATGCAATGTAAAAGAAGCTCCACCAGCATGAACTGTAACATCGCTGGGGATTTCCTGGGAGAAAATCCTGGAAAAGTTCATGATGCAATCTCCATTACACAAGCACCCATCAAAGGAAAAAAAAACAGAAAAAAGGCCTGAAAGGCTAGAATTTTTGTGACAAAAAAAAAAAAAAAAAACAGATGAAAATCACAGGAAAAGAAAAGGCTAAAGAAGCAAAACCATTCAGTGGTTCTCTTCATGGCAGTGGTCAAAAGCTCCTTCTTTTTGGATGACATGTGAGCAGCTGTTGCAGCAGGAGCACTGGTAGTGGTGGGTGCAATTTCGTCCTGATCAAGCTCCACCATGGCAGAGAAGGAAGAATCATTAGTTGGATCATGTCTCCATTAGATAATATAGTAGTGATATAATGATGAAGGAGAAGAACCAAAGCTGTATAGCAACGGAAAGAAATTCAGATGGAGCTAGTCCACAAAGTGAAGCAGCAAATGTGCATGTCTATCTTTCTTTAGTACTCTTTTGTTTCCTTATGGCCCCTTTTTTCAAATCTTAGCTAAGAAACTAAAATTGAGGTAATAAATGAGAGAATGCATGTTCAAGCTGCTCTTCATCCATTTTCAGCCTCACAAAAGCTCATTGTTCAGTTAAATACCAAAAGTCCACACATCTACACTAATTCCACAAATCATGTCACTACCCTTTTAAATATGATGTAAAAAATAATTTTATAAATTTATTTCAATATATTTTAAATTTTAAATTATTTTTGAAATATAAGTATTAAATTATTTTCACTCACAAATAATGCTAATATTTAATTTATAGACTTGATTTGATAAGAACCAATTACAGAATGGAAAGTAAACACATCTAGAAGTAGCTCTAAATGATTTATAATTGGGAGTTTTTTTTTTTTAATTCTGAGTATATTACATCATCTTATTATGTATCAAATATTTTATATATGACTAACAAAAATATAATACATTCTCTTAAAATATAAAAATATAATAAGTATATAATGAATGAGGTAAAGATTTAATAATCAACTCTATTCGAGGATTTTATAAATTATAAAGTTTGAATTTTATTGACTTATAAAATTTTTTTATTTATTTTTATGTATTTTCCTGAACATATTTTTAAGTTCCTCATAAATAATTTAAATGATAACAGGTGTAAAATTCTAACTCTCCGCCCATGTGTAAATCAAAATTTCTTAAAAAAATTAGTGGGCTAGTTGCCCAAGTTAGAATTGATTTGTTGGATGGAAAATGGATGTCATTTTTGGAAATTGAAAGGAAGGAAAAGGGTGAGTTTGTAAACAGGATAATAAAGAGATTAAGGTATGTGGTGTGGGTTTCATGAACTGGGGTTATGAAAGGATGAGATGGGTGGATGCATGGCCATTGGCTGCTAAAGGTAAGAGGTTTCCATGTGAGAATTATTCCCATCCACAAAAGTTTCCCTCTTCTTTTTCTTCTTATTTTCATTGTTTTGCCTACATTTATCTAATTAAGATTTTGAACAATTAAGAAAAGGATTGGCCTATCTTATCATATTCTCTTGATTCATTGTTGGAAAATTTTAGATTTTTTTGTTTGTATCAAGAATAATATAAGTTTTTGTTTTTGAGTGAAATGATAAAGAATTTTGTATATTTTTGCTACAAAACTAAATGAAAATAAGAATTGCGACATACGAAAAATTTAAACTTCTGGTAAACCTGCAAGTATTTTTGGTAATATGAACTAAATTAATGGCTACACAGATATTATTAATTAAGTTAAAATAAACAAAATAAACTATGAAAAAAAATGTCCATAACATATAATCATATTTATGGTTTCTAGGATCATAATAATTTTAAAATTAAAGTTCAGGAATATAAATTAGGAGATTATATATTTTTATGCCTAATTAAAATTCGCAATTGCAATCAATAATTATTGATAGAAATTATTTTCATTTAAATAATATTTTGAATTTTAATCGTGATATATATAGTAATATTAAATTAGTTAAAATTGAATTAATTAAAATTTAATAAACTTTAAATAGGAGCAGTTAAAAAAAAGCAAACAAATTTTGTAGCATATTGATTAAATTTTTTTATTGACAATCTTTTCCTCCATTTTGTTATAAAAAAAAAAAAAAAATTACGCCCATTTCCCAGTATATATCATGCACATTTCCTATTTGGAGAAATTGTAAGCTAATGAAAATAATTATTACTGTATTGTAAAGGGAACCTATAATTTAATTTTCTGTTAAATTAATTTACCATAGGGCAAAATGATCACGTGAAGGAGAACATGTACCTTTTGAGAAAGAAAGAGCTTGGGGTGGTGGCCATTAGCTTATCCTTTGTTGTTGCCTTTTGCCATGAAGGTTTGGTTTTGTCCACATGCCTCCTCAACACTGTCCCTACGCTTCTCACCTCTATCAATACAATGGGCATCCCATCGTCAGGGTGGCCTCTGCAACAAAAGTTTTAGGGGCATCGCCTTCAAAGAAAAATCTTACACTTAATTAGGTAGTAAATAGTACTACTTCTTACAAAAGAATTTTCTATCAACTTGAATTTGTTGATATTTTATTTTTCGTATCAATCTCGGATTCTTGACTCAAATACTGTTGATATTTTAGTTTTTTATATAATATTTTCTATATTGATTATTAGAATCTAATCATTCGGAATTTCTAGCAAAAAAAATCTCTAATATTTCATTTTCAAACTTAAATTGAGTTTAAATTATGGATGATGCTCATATATATAACAATATATATTGTATGGGATGTCAATATTCTCATAAATGATGCTTTGCGAGTGACTAAATGGTGAACATCGATCGCCTTCAAGTCATGCAATAATACCTAATGTTGATTGATCATAAGACAGAAAATCATCAGTCGATCTCAAATCACAAATGTGATTTTACATTTCAATGTATCTTGGGGACCTATATATGTTCGAAATAATGAAGAACACAAGTCTATAGCTTGGCCCCATAAATTGTACTATCCAATTGCACCTACTTATTTTAGAGTTTTGTGGCTATTGTCTACCTAGTTACAATTTTTTAGTTGGAATTTTCCTCATTTTAGTTGAATAGATTTGAAAGATTTCATTCCATTCAAAAGGTACAAATGGCTTCGTAGCCTATCTATATATGCAAATATGAGATACCCATCTACTCACTATTATAGTTATAATCCCAAATTAGTAATTTTATGTATAGGAAAATTGAGTGTGTTCTATGAAATGTATTTTTTTAATTATTTTTTATTAATAAGGTGGTAATATGACTTAAGTTTAATTAAATTATATAATAAATGACAGTTCTTCTAATTTAAATTGATAAAGGTAAGAATCGAATATTACACTTTAAATTGTTTTTAAAAAAATATTATCACTTGACTACTTATTCAATAATTAATTTTTCTTTTTTAAATTAAATAAAAATTAATTTTACAAACTAATTATAATAAAATTCAAATTTTATATCTCAAAATACTTTGTAACATTGCAGTTCAATAGCTTATTAACATCGGCTTCCCTCTTTTTCTTATCAAGAAATGTTCTATATTTTACATAACCATACATCTCAAAGGAACTTAAATCATAAAATGTGTGCCCAAAGTGTATCTATTATTATTTGATTAAACAAGTGTTGGAACAAAAGGGATTTTAGTTTCATATACGAGCTAGCTAAAAAGCCTTATTATTTGCACCTTTTGCTAAATTTCACATGCACATATAGAAATGTACCAAAGAAAAAATTGCAAACTCCCACTTCAAAGAACATTTAGCAAAAAATACATGAGAATTGAGGGTTTGAGAGTTCAGCATTTTGAATGATTTATTTTCTTCTTTTATATATTCTTAAAGCCATCTTCATCAATAATAACTTTTAAAACTTTGTATTGATTATTAATTATTTTCAAATAAAGTGACATTTATTGAACTTCTTCTTTCTTTTTTTTTGGCATAAATACTACAATCCTGACATATCTTGGGGAAGACATTTATAGAATAAAAGGAAACCGTTTGAATAATTTATCGATTATTTTTTAAGAAAATATTTATTACAAAAAGGAAATAAAAGAAAACATTCATTTTATGATTAAAGGATAACTATGGAGGACTGGAAGGGACCGGTGGAAGGAATCAGTCAATGAAAAATGCATAATATAGCCGAAAGTTAATGTACCAATTGAGATAGATATCTATGGGCTGCTCTATTAGCAGAAATAATGTAATTCTTTCTCTCCATGTGAAGTGGGGGTACAAAGTAGCATAAGATTATCAGGAAAATAATAATTGTCAAATTTGTCACAATATAGTTTTGTATTATTCTTAATGTATATGTCTATCACTAGATGTGATATACATTACAAAGGATGTGATATATATTACAAAGGTCCACGATCAAAGCAATAATTTTGCTTGCTTAGTTGTTTTCCATATACAACATCAGAGACCACCAGCTTTGTATATATATATATATATATATATATATATATATAAACCCATAACAAATTAGATTATGATTTACTAACAACCGTTCAAATAAATAAGATTTTAAGTTTGAATTTTTATGTATATAACTGCGTTAAATTAGTTGTTGAAAAACTTTTATCATACTTGTGATTCTTCCCGCATCAAACTGATTTATTCAGAATTCAGTGAATTTTAGATATTAATGGTTCAGACAAAAAAAAAATTACAGTATAAATTTTGTCAATAACTATTGAAATCAGTTAGAAGAACTGTTTTCATTTAAAAAATATCTTAAACTTAAATCGTGAAATATGTAGTTTTATTAAATTAATTTTTAAATTTTTTTTTACCATTCTTATGATATTATTCAAATCAAAATTAATTGTTAGAAAACTTTTACTGTCATTACAATATTATTTTGAATTGCATTGAATTAATTAGAGTATAGTAAATTTTAAACATCGATAATTTATAACTTGAACTAAAAAAAATAGATTATGGATTGTTATTTTTTTTAGTTGGTGATGGTTTGATTCAATTTATATATATATTTTTTTGTAAACTGATCCATTATAGTTTTACTTGAAAAATTGCTCAAATTGAACTTCATTAAACTTCCAATATATTAATACATAGAGAATTATATTTATTTTCAAATTTACATCTACCTAGTAAATTAAAATAAATGTTTTTACACAGTTTTACTTTATAGTTATTGAACATTTTAAATATTTTCTAAAAAATTTGTTAATATTTAAGAACAAAAAAATATAAAAAATTTCTGTAAAACCAAATGTAATATAAAACTTCAAATCAAAGAGAATCTAAAGTCAACATATATATATATATATATATATATATAGGAGACAGTACCTTGCATTAATTTCATTACAATTCTAGACCTGTCTACTCATTACAGTGTCTGTGTCCAATTCTACTCTGGCTAGTTCTTCTGCATTTATTGGAAGCTCCATACTCTGACTGTAACCATACAAATTTTGTGCGTGTACATAAAGGTTCATCTGTTCCAAGTAATATATTCCATAAATTTACAAAATAGTCGGTGAAGATGGTACTAGCATGTCATATACGATTTTAAGGACTCAGTTTTGAGAAGGATGTAACTGAGAGGTGCATTGGAAATGAATTTATTGTGTGTGTGTGTGCAACACTTTTTCCTAAGGAAAATCTCAAAATGTAATTTTTTTTTAGTTGGTATAGTAAGGGTGTTTATCCGAAGATTGAGTTGGCAAATAATGGATATTCTCTTCATGACATGAATCATATGGATGAAATTCCCCTTATTTGTTTAAAAAAAAAAAATATTTAAAAATTAACATAATTATATTACTTTTGTAATGTTAATATTTTATTTTATTTTTTATTATTATTTAACAATATTAAAGATACGTATGTCCATATATATATAGCCTATGCTTGTTTATCGCGATAATACTCAAGATAGGCATGACGTTTGAGAAGTTCATATTCGATCCGTAATCCTCCAAAAATATTAATATATTTCTTAAGAGGGTGTGAATGAGTTGATTTAGAATTCTTTCAGTTTAATTAGAGGTTTTAGATTCGAGTTCTGAATACGCAGTTACTTTAAAATTCTTGAAGTAATAAACCTTTACTGTCCTTCAAGATCTTTCTCGAATCGAATCCGGAATAATTGAACCCTATGAAATACCGAATGCTCATATGAAAAAAAAAAAAAAAAACACTAACATACTAAGACTCCCCCTTTTTCGGCCATTGTGTCCATGGAATTTTTAATTTATACAAATATGGCCAACTATATTCTTCTAAATATGAAAACATTTTAAAAAATACATATGACAAAAATTTTATGTTATTTGTATGCTATGAGAGTTTTTCCATGTTTGATTATTTTATTTCTTTAACTGATCTATAACTGCATTTTCGGATTAGCACCTCCTAACTTAAAACTTAGTTTTTGATCAAAACAATATAATGCAAAAAAGTAAATATAACCATTTCCAAACCGCGACCCTAAACAAGGCATTAACTAAAAAAAATATTCTAATAGTTAAACTTCGTAGCATTATCTGAATATTTGGATTGAAGTTCTCCACCTCTAATTTGTAATGGTAAAAGAAATTCGCTGGTTTCTATATTTTTATCAAATTAAGCCCACAAAGTGGCGCAGAAAAAATGTTTGATTTGGGCTATGAAAATAAAAATTTATCAATTTTGCTAATTAAACCATTAAAGCCAAGCTTGGATTCTTCTGCCCCAAATTATATCACGAATTCCTGTCCATTATTTTTTTTTTTGTTTAACAGTTTTTTTTGTTTTGTTTTTTAAAGCAGTTTTTCTTAGCGCAAATAAGTTCTTATCTAAATCTCTCTTTGTCATTGTAACTGGTAGCAATGACCTTGGAAGATACTTTGATTCTGCTGATCTTCGCAAGAAGAGCACCCCACAGCAGTATGTGGATTCAATTACGTTCCTAATGAAAGCCCAGATAAAGGTAGCCAAAAGTCGAACCAGGTGATATCAGACAAGTTTACACTGTTCGCGGCCATTAAAATCCAAAATTCAAAAATAATATCATGATCTGTAATTTCTTTTGTGTTATTTTGACAGATATTACACAGTAATGGAGCACGCAAATTTTTGTTCCCAGGACTAGCAACTGCTGCAACATGGCCTCCGTTATATTGAGCACACAGAGAATTTACTTCTGCATTGCATTCTTCTCCTTTGTTCTTCTTCTTGTATTTTTTAGATTGAATTTTGGTTGTAAATTTTTTTATTGTATTTATTTAGTTTGGTACATATAAATTTATTGGTTGTAAGATAGAGATTTATGTGTTATTAATTGAAGGTTCATATATTATTATTATCATTTTTGAAATGAGCTTTATGTATTATTGATTGAAGATTCATGTATTATTATTTAAAATTAAATTAAATGTGAATCTGCAAGTAACGACAAGTGAAAATAAATAAAAATACGGGTAAAAATCAATGAACTTGTAGTAGATTTATTGATTTTGACATATAAATT
Organism: Mallotus nudiflorus; assembly: GCA_947683625.1. Taxonomy (NCBI): domain Eukaryota; kingdom Viridiplantae; phylum Streptophyta; class Magnoliopsida; order Malpighiales; family Euphorbiaceae; genus Mallotus; species Mallotus nudiflorus. The sequence goes on along the minus strand of CANTUR010000220.1, from coordinate 1,326,190 downwards.
TATTAATTCTTAATAAATATACAAGTGAATATCAATGAATTTTATAATTTTAATCAATTAATTAACTAAATAAAACAAAGTTTAACAAAGAGAAAAAAAAAGAGGTTTGACGTGGAAAAAAAAAACCGTTTGACGTAAACAAAATAAAGAGGCACGTATTTTTTTTTAGAGGAAATTTCACATTTTATATCCTTTGATCAGTTTTATTTCGTTCATGACTTTGGGGTTTTGTTTCTTTCACTTTTGTTTTTGCTGATTTCATTTTTGTCCCAAAAGTGGTCCATTTTTGAAAGTTTGGGCACACTTTTAGCGATTTTCGTACTTCTTCTTTTCTTTATCTTTTTTTTTTTCCATTTTTTTCTATAATTTTTTTATCTACTTATTATTTTTGAAAGCATGCATGTGTTTATTTGATTTGTATATTTTTAATAGTTTAATTTTATATTCTAAATAATAATTTTTTTTAATTTGAAACTTACTATTATTTAGAATATAAAAATTAAGCTAATTAAACAAAAAATTATCCATAATTTTCAATAATTATTTTTTGCATAATTATTAAGATTTTAGAAATTAAATTAATTAAAAGAAAAATTATCCATAGTAGTCAATAATTATTTTTTCAATAAAAGTAACAAAAAAATTATGAAATATATCAAATAAATTATTATTTTTATTATTTATACTAATAAAAGTAAAAATTATATTTATGGTCTTAATTTTATTATTAATGATAAAAAAATTTTAAAAAAGAACAAAAATCAATAAAAAGAAACAATAATTAACAACAATCAACAACTTTGAAATTTTATTATTTTTGTTGGTTTCAATTGATTTTTGTTATTTTTATTATTTCAGTTACAGGTTTCAATTGTTTTTATTGTTTTTCTTTATTGATTTTTGATAAAAAAAAATAAATAACAATACAAATTATGAGATATATAAAAAATTATTATTTTTATCATTAATACTAATAAAAATAAAAATTTTATTTATGACCTTAATTTTGTCATTAATAATGAAAAAATAATTCTAAAAATAGTAAAAAATAAAAAATCAACAAGTGGCAATCAACATAAAATTTTGTTGATTTTTGTTGTTTTGTTGTTTCAGTTGTTGTTTTTAGTTTTTTTTTGTTATTTCGGTTTGTTGATTTTTTTTTATTTTTTCAGTTTTTTTTAGTTGATGTTACAAATACATCATAAGAATTGTAAACTATTGATAATTAATAAGTATCAAATAATTAAAAAAAAAGAAGTTATTCATTTTAATAAACAAATTAAAGTTAAAAAAAATAAAATCCTTATTCTTTAAGAATATAAAAAGAGAAATTTTTGTTTATTTATTGTTGTTATAACAATTGAAGATATTTATTGATTGGTTTAACAATAATTGAAGATGTTTAGTTTATAATTATTCATTTGAAAAAAATCTTAAGAGAAAAATAATATTGAGCAAAAAAAAAAATATTGAGAATAAAATGAAGATAATACCTTAAAAATAAAAAATTAAAAACGTTGAGAAAAAAATTTGAGAAAAAAAGATGAAGACATTAGGAAAAAGTATTGAGAAAAAAAATAGATATAGTACTATAAAAATAGAAAAAAATGTTTAGAAAAAAAATGTTGAGAACAAAATGAAGAACAATAGAAAAAAATATTGAGTAAAAAAATATTGAGAAAAAAATAGATTAAGAAAGTAAAAAAATAATGAGAAAAAATAAATAAAAATAGTATAAAGTAAAAAAAATTATTGAAAAAAAAAAACAAATAAAATGTTGAAAAAAAAAGTATAAAGTAAAAAAAAGAGTTGAAAAAAATTAATAAAAAGGAAAAAAATGTTGGAAAAAAATTATCCTAAAAATAAGGGTGGCAAAATGAATGAATTATATTTGAAAGAAAAAAATTTAAAAAAACTAGTTTTTAAAGATAATAATTTTTTTGAAAGAGTTTTTTGTTTTTTTGTATATTTATATAATTGTTTTTATTACACCATTGATTTATATTGTAATATGGATAGAGTTATATGGTATAACAATTGTTTTTTAGCCGCACAAATAGTTTTTAACAGGGCCATTTCTAGCTTCACTTCTTATCGGATAGTTTTCAAATTTAATTGTCCTACAATGCCTTGTTTGTTTGGATGGAAAGTATGAAAATGAAATTAAAAAAATAATAATAATTTAGTTATGTTTGTATCCAATGTTGAAATTTGGGTTAAATTCAATTAGAAGGCTAATAGTTCAAAATTAATTTTAAACTTCAACTTATGAAAGAGACTTGAGGAAGAAAAATATTGAAATTTACGTTACAATTGAGGAGCATAAAATACTGAGGGTTCTGAAATGCTTATGAAGAGTTGAGGAGTTGATGAAGACATGATGTACACATAAAATTAATTACAAGCTTGGTTTTAATGGAGCAAAACTGATGAATTTAATATATAAAAGTAAGAAAGGGTAGCGAGATGCCGAGAAGAACATAATCATCCTCAACAATACATCACAATATACAAATCAATTATTAACAATTGTAATATTTTGTTCTTATTTCATTTCAAATTTACAAACACTTTCTTCAAGCTATCAGTTTGTGTTTTACAAATAGGCAACATATGAATTTCTTGTAAAACTACCATTCATTGAATTGATTTTTTTTTAACTAATCCAAAGTCTATTAAATTTACAAATCTTATTAAAATTTGAACAAATTATAGTAAATAAAATTGGACATTCACATTGTCTGGTTAGAAGTCAATTCTTTTTTTTTTTTAGGAAGAAATTCCTCTGACTCGCACATACATTAAACCACACTCAGTTCACAAAAAATAACAACAAGTAGTAATTTAATCATTAAAATAAAAAAGAAAAAATTAAAAGGGATAACAGTATTTTTAGTCCTATAATTTATAATTTTTTTTAATTAAGTCCTATAAGTAATTTTTTTTACAATCAAGTTTAATAAGTTTTAAAAAATTTTACTGTTTGTTAACCCTTAAAATTATTATTTTTATATATATTTCAGTCCTAAAACTTATCAAAAATATATTATTTTTATATTTTCAATAACTATTGTTTGTTTATGATTTATTTTATTATTTAACTTGCATAAATGAATAAATTTTTTATATGAATAAAACTCAATCAATTTTGACAATATTATAATTCGTGTTATATCTTAAATAATTTTTAATTTCGATTTAATTTAAAATAGATATTATTTTTTTTTTTTAAATACTTACTTAATATACATTGTTTTGTGTTAAATATTCAATGAATTAAATAACTGAACATAAATTTTTATTAAATAGCTTGATGTAGAGAAATATATATTTTTTAAAAATATCTAATTCAAATATAATTGAATTCAATAGATATTTAAAATTTAACATAAATTATAATGTTGACAAAACTAATTGAATTTATGTAAATACAAAAAAATATTATTCATATATGATATATTAATTAAAATTATTTATTTTAAATAAGTAAAATAATACTTGATTAATTTTATGTGTCACTGTTAATGCAACTAATAATTTAAGAAAGAAATATTTTGAATGTTTTGATATTATTTTTACTGAGTAAATACAGTTATTATGAAAATTAAATAATATAATAAATTATAAATAGAAATAAAAATTATTTATTTAAAATATAAAAATTTTTCAAATTTTAGAACTGAAATGTAAAAGAAAAATTTAATTTTAAGGGTTGACTTATGGAAAATTGAGTTAACTAACTGAAAGACTTTTTAAAACTTATAAAATTTAATTGTAAAAAAAATTACTTATATGATTTAATTGAAAAAATGATATAAGTTATAGGATTAAAAATGTCATAATCCCAAATTAAAATAAACAGAAACCGACAAAAAGTTGTAGTAAAAAATCACATTTCCTTTTCTTGAGTAAAAAAGAAAAAATATTTTTACTTTTCACTTGGACTCTATATTTTTTTTTTCTAAAATTGAGAAAATAAAACTTCATAAACAATATATTTAATGTAATAACATATTTTTGTTATATATTTTATCATATAAAATAAGATGGTAACTGAAAATTTTTTAGAAAATGAGGAAACATATAATAAATCGTAATCTTTTTTCTCCAAATATTATCTTTTGTCAAATAAAATATTAATAATTGTATTTTTTTTTAGGAACTCATTGTATGTTTTATTTTTTTATCCAAATATGTTTTATTTTTACTTTTTTGGATTTTTGTATATGTCAGCAAGTTTTTTAATTCATGTGTTGAATATTATTTGTTCTCTATTATTTTTCATTCTTATTTCAGTATATACGCCATCTTTTAAAGTGTTTCAATGTTAAAAAATGACTTAAACCATTTTAAAATCCCTAAATTTTCCCCTTTTTTAATAGTTCTTATTTAATTATTTTCTTCAATTGAGTTCTCAAACTTTTATTTTTATAATTTTTATATCTATAATTTGACGTCTGTTAAATTTAAATATATTTTTCATCAAATTATTGTCACATCATACTATTTCGGTTAAATTTGAACTTATTAAGTTTTGTTCGATAAGTTCTTAATGAATTATTTACATTTAATTAAGTCCTTATACCTTTATTTTTCTAATTTTTATATCCTTTAGTAAACATATATGAAACACATTTCAATAAAATATTGTGCAATACAACTATTTAATGAAACTTATAATATCATGTAGAATATTTTTTATTTGTAAATTTAAACTTGACTCGAGATTGGCTCGTAAAAACTTGAGTTCAACTCAAATTTTAGCTCTTTATTAATTTAATATTTTTAGTTTTTTTTATATTTAATTTAATAAAATAAAATAAAATTAGTTCATAAATTAATTTAAATAATCTAATGTAATTTTATTGTTTAACTCAAATTTTATTGAGTTAACATTTTTTATTCAAAAAAAAAGTTAAATATCAAAATTAAGTTAAATTTAACCCAATTTTATTATTTAACTTAATTTTTACTAAGTTAAATTTTTTATTTAATAAAGAAATTTTAAATAATAAAATTAAGTTATATTATTTCATAAACTTATGTTAAAATTTTTAACTTAATTTAGTATTAAAAATAATTCAATTATCAATTGATCTATGGGTTTTAATTAAATTTTATTATCATAATTTTATAATTTTAATAATTAATATGGCAAAGGTTGAATTTAAATTATACTTTATGTTATTCAAGTTTTATGGTACTATATTAATAAATATTACATATATATAATAAATTTATAATTTTTTAAAAGATATTTATATATAAATATTTTGATAAAAATGAGAAGTTACCAATTAAAAAATTTCTATTATTAAAAACTGAAAGTAAATTAAAATTATAATATTTAAATATAAAATTAAATAACTAAAAATATTAAATTAAATTATAAGGCAAATTCAAGTTTTTACAAGCCAATTTCATGTAAAGTTTAATGTATAAATAAAAAATATTCTACAGGATATAAGTTTCATTAAATAGTTGCATTACATAATATGTTATTGACACGTGTTTTGTATATGTCTATTAAAAGATATAAAAATTTTAAAAAATGTTCAAGGACTTAATTAAATATAAATAATTCATTAAAAATTTATCAAAACTTGAAAAGTTCAAATTTGACGGAAATAGTATGATGTGGCAATAATTCAATGAAAAATTTATTTAAATTTAATGTACGTCAAATTAAAGATGTAAAACTTACAAAAATAAAAGTTTAAGAAATTAATAAAAAATAATTCAATAAGGACCACTTGAAAGAAAACTGAAAAATTCAGTGACTTTAAAAATGGTTTGAGCCTTAAAAAATTCAAATCATAACTCTCAAAAACTATCTACATTGTCCAAACAATCGCATCAATAGACGAAGGTTAATTTCTAATCGAATGGTTATTTTGTGCAATTTGATTGAATGAATGTTATTTTAATTTTGATTATATTCAAAAAAATTTCTCACAAACCAAACTTTTGTATAATTATTCTCTTTTCTAATTGACACTCTATTTTTTTCAAACTAATTTCTTTATTTTTTCTTTTTCTAATGGTACTCTTAATAGATTTTTTAAGTCATAAATTATGCTATATTTTCATAACTTATATTTGGTACCAACCCTATCATTAAAAAGTGTAAGTATGTATTTTATTTTTTTTCTCTATGTTGCATTTATTTAACTTAAATTTTAATTTGTATTTCAAATGTTTGATTTCTATTTTTCGTTAAACAACATATTGGATACAAAGAGATTCCTCTCCTTTTAGGTAATTTAGACTTATCATACAAATTTATGTCTTTTTATACCATCATTTATGTCAATAAACTAAATATTCTCTTCCTAATAATTATACTTTGTTAAAATGAAATTTTAATTTTAATGGTATATTCACTTAAGCTATCTATACAATAAGATAGAATGATCTGTGCAACTGATTTAATAAGCACCTCTTTACTCACCTGAGATAACTATGCCACCCAAAAAGTTTATGTCAAAGCTTGTGCCGCAAATAAGCAAAAATTGCCCTCTTCCATTTCGCAATCAAAGAGGGTAAACCAAGATATCTACCAGTATTCAAAGGATTATGCACCCCCAAAACCTACTTAAGACTAGCATGCAAGTCATCATCAACATTATTATTGAAAAAATACCAAGCTTTTAAAAGTTAACAACTTAACCAGACACATCTTCACATCTAGCAAGAATCTATTTGACCATTAGACATGCCAAAGGAGCATCTAAAAAAACAAAAAACTATCATCTGTGAATAATAGGGTAGATACACTAGGAGCTCCTTAAGAAAGCTTACACTTATGCCAAACACCCTTATTTTTTACTCCTTTAATCATAGTAGATAAACCTTCTACACATAAAATATAAAAGTAAGGTGAAAGAGGATCACCTTGCCTAAGCCCTCTATTCAAAATAATAAGCCCTACTTCCTCAATATTCATAATAACATGATAAGAAATTGAAGTAACACACAACATAATCCACTTCACCCATTAACTATGAAAATCCAATTTTAACATATCAACTTTCAAATAAGAAATTTCACATGATCATATGATTTACTAATATCAATTTTCATAGCTACATACCCCCCTCTTACCTTTTCTCTTTCCATGCATAGTATGAATTAACTCGAATGCAACAACAATATTATCTTGAATATAATATCCAGGTACAAAAGCAGACTACTCATTATAAATAATAAATGAAAGAACACCTTTTAATCTATTAGTAAGGACTTTTGCCAATACCTTATACAGGGCATTACATAGAGATATCAGTCTTAAATCTTTCATAGTTATTGGATTATCAACCTTGGAATAAGCACAATAGTAATATCTGATAAATGTGCAAGAAAGACTCTAAAATTCAACCACCCATAACACGCTGAAAAGACATCCATACTTAAAATAGGCAAAAAATGTTTAAAATATGCAAGATTAAGACCATATGGCCTAGGGGCTTTACTTGGGTGCATAGAAAACATTGCCCTCTAAAACTCATCTATAGTGAAAGGAGCGAGAAGCATATAATTATTAGCCATAGTAACCATAGGTTGCAAGTAATCCACATTCGGTACAACCTTCGAATCACATTCCAAGAAGAGGGTAGAAAAATAAATACTGGCAACTTCCTCTAAATCGGCTTGTTGCTTCACCCAAAGACCATCATTCCGTTGGAGCTTAAAAATTTTATTAGTGCGCTTTATATGAGAAGCCATATTATGAAAATATTTACTATTCTTATGATAGCCTTGCAATAAAAAATTATACGATCTCTGTTGCCAAGGTCTCCTCTTTAGTCAATAAATCATTTCAGAATAGCATGTTGCTCCAAAACCTTATTATCTGAATTAAGATCATAAGATGCCATATACATGGCCAGATCCATCTTAGCTTTCCTAATTTGAGAAATAAATTGACATTAAAACTAACTACCCCAACTTTGCATAGTGTTCACTTATGACAAAACTTTATCCAAAAAGTTATAACTACTAGAATTATACTAATACTCATAAACCACATTATAAAAATGAATTCAGACAACTAATTATTCTCAAATTTAAACCGAAACCTTTTACAAGATGGAGCCAAAGCAGTAGTCATCAACTCAATGGGCTAATGGTCTGAGATTGAAGCCGTGAGATAAGTAAGTCGAGCATTAGGAAATAAAGATAACCAAACCCCATTAATAAGACAACGATTTAACCTTTCCTCCACAAACTCAGTAAATCAACAAGATCACATTTTGTAATTGCTTCCTGAAACCCAGGAAACAACCATTATGGATGAGCAGCACCAAGATTCGTGTCATTTAGACTAAGAATGTCATTATAATCCTCAATCAAACACTAGGTTAAAGTAGACCAATCCTTTAAGCTTCTTAACAAGTCTTAGGACAAGTGCCTTTGACTACGATCTGGTTGACCATAATAGCCAGTACAATGCCAAGTGTTAGAACAATCATAAATAATAATGACGTCAATATGAAATCTAGAAAAAGATAAAACACCAGCAGAAATTGTGTCATTCCAAATAAAAACTAGGACTTTACTATGACCCTCTTTATATACATAAAAACAACTAACACTGCATTTATTTCTTCCACTTTATTCAAATTAGCAAGAGTTTTAATCAAAAAATAAAAATAAAAGATGGTTTACGAGACTTAATTAAGTTTTTAAGAGCTAAGTCTTACCGTGGGTTACTAAGGCCATAGCAGTTCCAACTAACACCTATCATGGCTCTCAGCAAGGTCAAAGAGAAAACCCAACGGATAAATCATCATTACTAGATACAGCTCCAGCAAGCTTCTGTCCATCCTTATCAATAGATTTATTTCCTCGACTCTTTCATAAAATTGGGTTTCTAAAACCATGGCCCATTTTCACTTTCATTCATTAATTAAATGGAGTTCTTGTTCCTCTACCCTTTAGGGCCTCATATTGGCCCATCGCTTTTTTTCAGGATTAGTCAACTTGATTGACCTATCTTTACCAACCCATATAGATAACTTACCCTTCACAATTGAAATTTGATTTTAGGTAATCCCATGATTCTCGAAATTCAAATGATTATCTCCTATATCCATCTCTATGATTTTTGCTCCTAGTTCTTGCTCTCCTAATTTGAAATTTGAACCATTGCTCTCCTCCTCCCTCAACCACTGCTATCCTCCTCCACTAGCTTTCCTCAAAGCCACTTCAATCCACGAAGCCCCACTCCTTTTTCACTCCCCTCTACCTATTGAGAATTGTAAGGACATAAGTTATTAGTGTGTCCCATTAATCCACACAGGTAATGAATATAGCTGTTTAACTTGTGTTGAAACTAAGTAACACTACATTTGACATTAGGTAGCTTGAGTTTTTTCCACCTTTTCAAAGGCTTATTGAAATCAAGTCGAACTCAAGTTATTATATAACTTGGCAAAAAACTAGAATTTTTTTTGGTATTATAATCTAAAAGCTCTTTAAGAAAAGCCCTAAATTGTTGCCCCATAAAAGTCGAAATATAACCAATTAGAAGGTCATGAATTCTGACCCAAACCATAACATAAAAAGAAAAGGATATTGGAAGGAACTTGTCCCTGTTGTAAATGATGTAGAATTAAGATATGATTGTCGAATGTCTATAGGCCACCATTCATAACTTGTTGTAAATCCAGGATATAATGAAATTGAAAAAGGATTAAACCTCCATCCAATGCTTTATGATATGAAATTTGACATTCCAGTCTGTAAGAAAATAACCCACCATATAGAGCTCATTATGTGTCACCATACTATCTGCCCTTATAGCACCCAACTCTAACTCATCCTCTTCTTCTACACTTAAAGTTAGTTTTGAAAAGCCCTCTTTTATAATGAAAAAGAAAGACAAAGAGAAAAAGACAAATAAAAGAGATAAAGAAAAACATAAAGAGAAAAAGACAAAGAAAAGAGACAAAGAAAAACATGTCACACAAAGGAGAGAAAAACCACACTCTCAATAAGGAGAGAAAAAAGATGGTATTAAAATATTTATGGAAAGCACTTCACATTATATGGAAGTTGAGAATCTATAATAACATGTTTAAAAAGTGATAAACTTTTATATAATTAATAAAGATTTTTCTTACGTAACTAGTAACATTTTATAGTTAATAATATTCCAAGCTAATGGACCAACCAAATATTATTGTGCCTAAGATCTAATATTCCTTTGAATATTGGTAGATATCTTGGTTTACCCTTTTTGACTGTGAGGTCGAAGAGGGCAATTTTTGCTTATTTACAGGATAGGCTTTAGCATAGACTTTTTGGGTGGCATAGTAAGTTAGTATCTCAGGCGGGTAAAGAGGTGCTTATTAAATCAATTACACAGGCTATTCCATCTTATTGTATGGGTATCTTTTTGCTTCCTATATCCTTATGTGAGGAGCTCCAATGTATGATGAATTCATTTTGGTGGGGTTCAAAGGGGGATGGTCATAAGAAAATTCATTGGGCATCTTAGGATAGGTTATGCTTGTGTAAAGAGCATAGAGGTATGGGTTTTCGTCATTTATCTTCTTTTAATATTGCTTTACTCAGAAAATAAGGATAGAATTTGGTAATCAATCCACATACTTTGGCAAGTAGAGTTATTAAATCTAAATATTATCCAAATAGAGATTTTTGGAAGGCTCTGTTGGGTTCTAACTCGAGCCTAGTATGGAGAAGTATCTGGAATGCTAAACCAATTCTTGAAGAAGGGTGTAGGTGGCATATAAGGGATAGGGATGGTATAACGATTATTGTTTGGAAGGACCCTTGGATTATTAATAGTAATGGTTTAAAATCCATTATTAATCTTGGTATTGACTTGGAGAATATGTGTGTTGGTGATTTGTTTGTTCTTAGGCTTCGAGAATGAGAAGTAGAGCTGCTTCATGGTGTTTTTAATACAATGGATATTTAGTCTATTTTAAGCTTACCTGTTGAGGGTAGCTTTGGTGTTGATAAACTACAATGGCATTTTGATAGGCGTGGGATCTATAATGTAAGATTAGGTTACAGGTTGGAGGTAGCTTATCAACTGGGGTTAAATGGGGAAGTTTGGCTCTCTATCGTGGACTAGAATTTAGAAGTTGCACCTTCCCCCAAAGGTAAAAATTTTTCTTTAGAAAGCTTGTTGCAATTATCTTCCTAATCAAGAGCAGTTATTTTTTAAAGGAGTGTCTATTAATAATTCTTATATGGTGTATGGTTCTTTTGATAAACATAACCTGCATTTATTCTTAGATTGCTTTTATGCCTCCCAATGTTGGTATGAGGCTGGTATCTCTATTTTGGATGCTCATGCTGACTCGTTTCATGATTGGCTTGGATTAATGTTTAAGATAAAATTTGTGTTGTATATGGAGAATGTTTATATAATTTTTTAGAGTTGTGGAACCAATAGAATAATCGACTTTAGCGTGGTATTTTGATTTCTTCTTTTCACACATTTTGGTCTGTTAAAGCTTTTTACAACAGTTCAAGCAAGCCAATTTCATTTTAGTTACAGCTCAAGCTAATGTTGTTCCAAAGTTGCATGCTAAATGGAAATGTCCTTCGTCTGGTGTGCTTAAAATGAATATTGATGTTGCTATTAATAATGCTAGTCATTTGGTGGGTCTGGTATGGTATTAAGGGATTGTTTAGGTCATGTTAGCAGGTGTATGACTTGTTGTACACCTGGATTGTTCAAATTGAAAACTGCAGAAGCAGTTTTCTTGAAAGAGGCATTGAGGTGGATTAAGCAGCATAACTTTTCCATTGTATAGGTAGAGATGGATGCCTTAATGGTTGTTAATGGTTGTAGTAATATGGATGTGGATAGGTTTTAATTTTGTGGAATTTTAGAGGTTTGTTGAGCCTTGCTATCTCAACTTCCACATGTGCAACATGTGAGGAGAGACGCTAATAAGGTTGCACACAATTTAGCTAAAGCTGCCTTTAATTTTCCCAGTCCTACAATACGGCAAGAGGCTCTTGATTTTGTTAGGTCTCTTGTTGTTCATGATGTAATGATTGTTTGAGTTATGGAAATTCATTTTGATTTCAAAAAAAAAAAAAAAACTTCTTAAGCTATTGATTTTATTTTACATGTATTTGATTTGAAATTCATTATCTTTATATAAAATATTTTTTATATAATACAATTTTTTTCTCTTACATGAAAAATTACCTTTTAAGTATTTTTCACTGTGTTACTTCTAAAGTTATTAGGATATTTTTATTATTTTTATGAGCAATTAATTAGATAAATAGTGAATAATTAATTATATAAGATTAAAATTAATTATAATAATAAATATCTAATTAATTATAAAGATACCGAATAGTAAAATTAAAATTAAAACTAGATGCAATAGTAAATAAATGTCTAATTAATTATAAATTTATTATATTTCTTAATGTCTAATTAAATATCTTATGCTAAATTTGATAACCATAAAAACCACACATATATCATAAGTCAAAAGATTTTTCTAGACTTTCTATGTAAATATTTTTAATTATTTGTAAATATTTTTAATTATGTGACTTCATTTCATTAGTTAACTTGCCATTATCGTCATTTCTATATGAAAATTTATTTTACATTTTATTATTTATAAAATTATTTGTATTTTTTTCACTAACAATTTATTTACAAATATGTAAAAATTAAAATAATATAAAATTAATTTATCAGTGAGGTAGTGGTGAAGTGCTAACTCCTCTCCAACTGCATCTTAAAACGCAAAATTTAAATTATGTCATTGTCAATATAAAAGGGTGGAATAGTTCATCGATACTTAAATTATATAATCTTTTTATGATCATATGATTTTGTTATCTTCCTTTCAAAATGCAAGTTTATTATTTATGAAATGATCAACGAATCGAGTTGCTCATAGGCTTGCTAAGGTAGCTAATTCTATTGTTGATTGTTGTGTGTGTGGAGAGATAGACCTCCTCTCTTTTTATTTGATATTTTGTCTTATGATTCCCATTAATGAATTTCACTCCATTTATAAAAAAATAAAAACTATTATGAGATTGAATTATAACAAAGAAAAAGTTAATTAGAAAGATATTGAGTATTAAAATTAAAATTAAAATTAATTACAACTAAAAACTTAATGAACTTCAATGTATATATAAATCATGGTAGGGAAATGATTTATATTGGGACTTGCGATAACAACAGTGCTGTCGCAAGTCTTGAAATTATAAAAAACTCTCCACCCCAATGGTAGATGGTCTCCCTATATATTTGGAACAAAAAAAGGAAGAAATTTTTTTTTTTGTCTTACGGCGGGACTCGTAACACACTGTGCATGTCACGAGTCCCGACATGTATCGGCATTTATCATGGTAATTGTAGAATTTAGCTGGCTCTAACTCTCTGCAATATACAAGTAATTAATGGTTCATGGAGTGCATATGGTGTTGATATAAAGGGCAAGTATACTTCTTCATCTTCAACCACTGTGCAATACAACAAGGATGAAACTTGTGTGTGCAGTCTACAGTTTTCGTTTCATACCCTTACTTCGTCTCTTCTAAACAAACACCACATACTTCTCCATCTCTATTAACAACCAATCTAATCTCTAGTCTTTTAATAATAGGATCTTCTTTGCTCATGATTCTTCCAAGTTGTATCAATACCCCAAACTTTACTTCCATCAGGGTTTCCTCAAAGTATTTATTTTTAGCCATAGCTTGGGATCTCGCCAATGCCTTCTTTCTTGCTTCTATGATATCATATTGAAACAACAGGTCATCCATGTTATAATCCTAGTTTTTAAATTATTTTAATATTAAATGAGATATGCAGTGTTAATAAAATTATTAAAAGTTAAATTTTATTATTTTACAATTTTATGATTATTTATGTGCTATATATATGTGTGTGTGTGTGTGTATATATATATATATAAGATATTTTTATTGTGTGGTGTAGATTTAATGTTATATTGTATAATATTATAATATAAATTTTTATTAAATTATATTATATAGTTTTATTATTAAAATATACATATATACATACAAAACAAACATTCATAAAAACAAAAAACACGAACACAGTAACTTTATCCCTTCCCTCCCCCGCACTATCCTGATCCAAGCTCGTCGGTATGCCTCCCTTGCTTCCAGCCGGCCACCACCTTCTTCTCCAGCCTTCCCACCACCGCCTGCAAGTCGGAGCGTCACTGGAGTTACAGAAACGGCAGCGGTAGCCAGTTGAATCTCCTCACCATTTCTTCCTTTTTCGGCCACCATACCTTGCATTTTCGGTGTTGTTTGACTCCTCTAACTCCAGTGAGCATGAATCTAGCTTTGGTTTGAGCTCAAAACATCCGTTTCTTAATTTTCTTGAATTTTAGTTTTTGAGCTTTAGGGTTTTCTATTTTTTTGTAGGTTGATATTGATTGAATCTTACATACTTCCTTCACAAAATTTGATCTTGGTAGCTTAATCTACATGCCTATATTTTTTTTAGTTTTTGAGCTTTAGGGTTTTCTATTTTTTTGTAGGTTGATATTGATTGAATCTTACATACTTCCTTCACAAAATTTGATCTTGGTAGCTTAATCTACATGCCTATATTTTTTTAAATTTTTTGAATTTATTTAATTCTTGTGAATTTTTGAATATTTTATTATTATTTAATTAATTTTCGTAAATTGATTTATTTAATTATAAAATTTGTTGATTTAGTGTTTTTATGGGTTATTATTAATTTAGTGTTGAGATAATAGTTTTTCTGATTTTTATGTAATTTTTATATTATGTCAATATTAGAAAATTAGGTTAAAGTTGGGTTTTTGTTGAAATTATTGTTTAATAATGTGTTTTAGTTGATACTAATATATATGTTGAGAAAATAATTTTTATGCATTGATATAATTTTTATAGAATTTTTGACTAATATTAGTATGTTATGTGTATTTTTGTATTATAAGGTTAAATATGTAATTTTGTTAAAATTATAGCTAAATAATATGTTTTAGTTGATTTTATAATTATTTAAGGTATTAAAATGATTTTTACAAATTATTTGCTATTTTCAACTAATTAATACTAATTTTCGAAAATTGTTTTCAAATAATATATTATATATTATTTTGATAATAAAATGGGTTTTTAGTAATTTTTAATATGTATTTAGGCTATTTTAGTTATTTGAATATATAAAGTGAATTTTTATTAATTTATATTGAATTATCGAGAAATTTGAACTTTTATAATATTATATTATTATTTCGGGATTTGTACGTAATTATTGAGAAAATAATTATTTTTGGTGTTTTAATGTTAAATATGCTATATTTTGATATTTTGAGGATATTTATGGCATTTATTTATTTTTAGTATATTTATTATATTATTTGAAATTTTGGTGAAATGTGGATCTCGGTTGAAGAAATTGTGCAGTTTGGGATCCCAACTAAGGGTTGTATGAATTATGTGATTTGAAGTGCGTTTTTCTTATAGGATCGGCTCTACTTTTTAGTAGAGAGATGGTCATTTTACAGAGGAGGTTCTGCCAAATTTTTGGTAGAATTCTTGTAAAACGTGACATCGGGTCAACTTTAAAAGTTTATGTTCTATAATCTTAGATCGAGTCTCTATAGAGCTTAAGTTAGATTTATTTTGATTTTCATTATTATTTTATTGTTTAGTTGCACCGAGATTGAGGCCTAATAGACCGGGCCCATCGGACTAGTCTCGAGGAGCGCAAACCTGTGATTTGTTATTTTATGTATACATTGTATTTAAGATGCATGTTTTAACAGATATTCATGTTTTGAATTGTACTTATTCATAAATTGTTTTATTATATGATTAGTATATTTTAGGTATATTTTTAGTTTATTTTGAAATGAATGCATGTTATATTATCGATTTATACTTAATTGTTTTAAGTATATATATGGTTTATTTTTGGTATATTTCATGTTTGATTTGAATTTATTTGATATATATATACTTGAAATATACTTAGTTTGTTTTAAGTATATTTCTGGTATATATATGGTTTATTTTTGCTATTATGAATGTCATTCTTCATTATTTATTTTTTCGTATGTATGATTTATTTTAAATGAAGGATATCGATAGAACGTGCTACCTAGTGGGCAGCATTAGGACTGTGTATGTACCGATGTGATAGATTTAGGGTTGAGTGAGAATCATTTATGGAATTATAATTTGATCGAGAATGATATGATCAATTTGATTGAGATGTGATATGATTGATAGTGTGATTGTTGGAGCTCGGTTGACTAAGTGTCTCGGGGCCAATCACACTGACAGTCAAACTGTTGGAGCTCGGTTGACTTAGTATCTCGGGGCTAGTCTACTGTCCATATGGATTAAGTGAATTTATTTGGAATTAAGTGAGCTTATATGGCTAGAGTGATGTTATTGTTGATCGAGGTTACGTTAAATAGGATTTTATTTGATCCTTCATAAACTTATATTTTTTAGTATTATTATATAAAGTGATTTTTAGCATTTGTGTAAAATGCTTGTATATATATATATATATTTATTATATATGAATTTTTGATTGCATTTGACATTAGGAAATGCAGGTATATATATTATAACAATTCACTCAGTG
This sequence comes from Mallotus nudiflorus, assembly GCA_947683625.1. Lineage (NCBI taxonomy): Eukaryota > Viridiplantae > Streptophyta > Magnoliopsida > Malpighiales > Euphorbiaceae > Mallotus > Mallotus nudiflorus. The sequence goes on along the minus strand of CANTUR010000220.1, from coordinate 1,309,557 downwards.
AGGTTTGACTCCCCTCAGTTGACATTCTTATAGGATAGTTTTCTTTTTCAAACCTCAGCAGTAGACCTCTTCGCTGGACTTCTTCCACCCTGACTCATTTATGTAAATTATCTACTTAATTTTATATTGTACTTTAGAAAACTGTAGTAGTCATATTTTATATCAGTAGTGAGTTGTATTTATATTCACTGTATGTGATTGTAATTCAGAGGTCTTTCTCTAAATATTGTATTAATATATTTATGTTATGATATGGAAGAGATTATTTTTATTACTTTTATTTGAGATTTTAATTATGATGCATATTTATTTATTTTATTTTATTGCATGCTTTTCTTTTAAGGCTTACTACGGGTTCCGGATTCGAAAGAATTCCTGTTCTGTAGCGTCAGTCATGGCAAAGTTGGTTTTAGAGCGGAGTTTGTATCTGGGCCTAAGTTGTTAGCGTTGTGGCCTTAGTTTTTCTGAGTTGTGTTTTCTTTGAAACTACTACAGTTAATTAGGTTCGAGTATGTCTTTGATAAGTTTTCCTTGAATTAATTTTCTGCGTTACCATTAGTTGTCTATTTTTTTTGAATCCTTCTGTTTGTCTTTTTAGAATGAGGAGACAAGCACGTGTCGCTCTTCCGGTCGTTGAGGCCGAGGATGATGAGTCTTTTCAGGATGAGGTTTTACCTCTTGTGCCGCCAGCGAGTCGTAGAGGTTGTGGTAAAGGTAGACCTCGAGGAGCGGCAGGTCGCTGTAGATAGAGAGAGCTACAGGATGAGGAACTTCTAAAGCTAGAGTATGAGGATGCTCCTATACCTCTAGTTGCACTGCCGATTGAGCCTGTCTATCAATAGGGTATGTCTGACCTTGAGGCAGCGTTATTTTACGCCAGAGTTGGCCGTATAACATTCGATAGGACTTCAGATCTATTGGACTATCTGTATGCTATTGAGATAAGGACTCAGACTGCTCACGCCGAGTATCAGTGAATTATGATTGTCGAGCTGTCAGTAGAGGGACCAGCCTTGGATTGGTTCATACAAATGATTTAGCCGCATATGACGACGATGACCTGGGCACAGTTCAGAGAGTGATTTATGAGGAGATTTTGCCCAGAGCCACTCTGTATGAGCTACAGACTCCGACTAATGAGTATATCTCAAGGTGATAGATCTGTTGAGGATTACACCAGAGAGTTTCTTTGACTCAGCAAATATGCAGAGGACCTTATGAAGGACCGGTATTTTACAGTCATCACCTATGTTACTAGTTTGGGTTCTACTTTTGCTGGGATGGTTACAACAGGCCTTACTCTAGAGTCGGTGATAGAGTTAGCCAAAGAGATTGAGCTGAGGCTAGTCAGGCAAGGAGCTATGCCTGATTATTACTAGTTGGGAACTCAGTCAGGAGGATTTCAGATTACTTTGTACTCGAGTTTTCAGATTGATTCGAGTAGTTAGCAGAGAGGCCCAGTCCAGCAGAGCTAGAGACAATAGTAGAGAGTGCATAGGAGTAGTAGACATGGCCGTGGAGGTTAGCATAGACTGATTAAATTTGGATCAGGTGCTTCTAGCAGCAGCAGTGGTCGTAGTTTTAGGTCAGCTACCAGTGTTTGTCAGACGTGTGGCAGAGTCCATCAGGGACCATGTTACATGACATTGTTGACTTATTTTTGATGCGGACAGATGGGACACTATGCCAGATTATGTCCCTATTCTGGTTATCAGCCATAGCAGATTTTGCGATTTCCACAACAGTTGATTGCCAGTGCAGCACTAGTACCTTTTCAGTTGCCTCTAGCTCAGCACCAGAGTTCTACTTAGATAGTTCCTCAGCAGGGTCGTGGTAGAGGTACCAAAGGAGGTGTTAGAGGTTTTGGCTAGGCTTCTACTAGTCAGCAGGGAGGTCAAGGTTAGGCCAGAGTTTTCCATCTTACTCAGTAGGATGCTCCGGCATCTAATGTAGTCATGGCAGGTACTATTTTTGTTTGTTACCTGGATGCTTAGGTTTTGTTTGATCCGAGTGCCACACATTCATTTGTTTCTCCTATGTTTGCTTCCAAGTCTTGTTGGTAAGCTTCGAGGATGGCTTTTCCTTTGTCTGTCACCACTCCTCTAAGCAATTCTTTGGACATCGATGTTATTCTTTATGGTTGTCCAATTTTCATTGGAGGTAGAGAATTGTCTGCAGATTTAGTGTTGTTAAATGTGATGGAATTCGATGTTATCCTTAGTATAAATTAGTTGTCTCAGCACTATGCTGTTGTGGATTATCAGAGTAAAGAGGTGATATTCAGAATTCTTGATGAAGAAGAGTTTAAGTTTATTGGTGATAAGAGTTCTGCACCTCAGAATCTCATCTCCGCTATCACGGCTAGGAAGATGCTGAGGAAGGGTTGTCAAGGTTATTTGGCATTAGTCAGGGATACTTCAGTGGAGAAGTTGTCACTCACAGATGTTCCTATTGCCTGTGAGTTTCCTGATTTTTTTCCTGAGGAGTTTCCAGGTTTACTACCTCACAAAGAGATTGAGTTATATATAGATGTGGTTCTAGGAACTACCTCTATTTCAATGCCACCCTATAGAATGGCTCATGTAGAGTTGAAAGAGTTGAAAGAGCAGTTGCATGAATTTTTGGATAAGGGTTTTATCAGACCAGTGTTTCTCTTTAGGGTGAACCAGTCCTATTTATGAGGAAAAAGGATGGTACCTTGAGATTGTGCATTGACTATAGAGAGTTGAACAAGGTGACAGTGAAGAACAAGTATCCTCTTCCGAGGATAGATGACTTGTTTGATCAGCTTCAGGGTGCACAATTCTTTTTTAAGATTTATTTGAGGTCGGGTTATCATTAGTTACAGATCAGAGAAGCCGATGTTCCTAAAATGACATTTCGCACTCAATATGGCCACTATGAGTTTCTGGTAATGTCGTTTGGCTTGACTAAAGCACCAGTAGCTTTTATGGATTTGATGAACAAGGTATTCAAACCATATATGGATCAGTTTGTGGTAGTTTTCATTGATGATATACTGGTGTATTTGAAGAGTATGGAAGAGCATGTATATCACTTAAGGACTGTACTGCAGACACTGAGAGAACATCAATTTTATGCTAAATTCTCGAAGTGTGACTTCTGGTTAGAGAGCGTTGTATTCCTTAGACACGTGGTGTCTAAAGAGGGTATCCAGGTTGATCCACAGAAGATTGAGGCAGTGTCTGAGTGGCCTAAACCAATTTCAGTTATAGAGATTCAGAGTTTTCTAGGTTTAGCTGGGTATTATAAGAGGTTTGTACAGGATTTTTCCAGAATTGCAGCTCCTATGACTCACTTGACTCAGAAGAATGTGAAGTTTGAGTGGTCAGATGCTTGTGAGAACAGCTTCTAGTTGCTGAAAGAGAAGTTGAGCATAGCTCCAGTTTTGGCTTTACCTAATGGAGTAGATAAGTTCATAATGTATTGTGATGCATCTAGAGTTGGCCTAGGTTGTGTGTTGATGTAGAATAGTAGGGTGATAACTTATGCTTAAAGGCAGTTGAAGAAGCATAAACAAAATTATCCTACCCATGATTTAAAGATAGTTGCAGTGATCTTTGCTCTCAAGATCTAGAGACATTATCTGTACGGGATGGCTTGTGAGATTTTTACTGATCACAAAAGCCTTAAGTATATTTTCCAGCATAGAGATATGAATTTGACATGGAGGAGATGGCTGGAACTGTTGAAAGATTATGACTATGAGATCCTTTATCATCCAGGCAAGGCTAATGTGGTAGTAGATGCCTTGAGTAGAAAGTCTTCAGGTAGTCTTGCTCACATTAGTGTGGAGAGGAGACCGTTGATCCAAGAGTTGCATCAGTTAGTAGATCAAGGTATGATGATGAAGATAAGTAGATCAGGTGGACTACTAGCTCAGTTTAAGTTGCGATCTGTGTTAAGAGATATGATTAAGGTAGCTCAGAGCCGAGATCCTATTCTAGAAGAGCTTGTAAAGAATGTTCGAGCAGGGAAGTTCACTGATTTCACACTTGATGATGAAGGTGTTTTATGGATCAGTGGTAAATTATGCATTCCTGATGTGGATAATTTGAGAGAAGAGATCCTTGAGGAAGCACATTCTATAGCTTATAGTGTACATCCAGGTGTCACTAAGATGTATCACAGTATCAGAGACTTGTACTGGTGGGATGGACTGAAAAAGGATGTAACTGATTATGTTGCTAAGTGTTTGACGTGTCATTAGGTGAAAGCTGAACATCAAAAGCCTTCTAGGAAGCTTCAGCCTCTTCCTATTCTTGAGTGGAAGTGGGAAAGGATTGTTATAGATTTTGTGGTTAGTTTACCTCATTCCAAGGATGGATATGATTCCATCTGGGTGATAGTGGACAGATTGACCAAGTTTGCACATTTCTTGCCTGTGAAAGCCACTTATTTTGTAGCCAGATTGGTGAAGTTGTATGTGAAGCATATTGTGTGCCTACATGGAGTACCTGTGTCCATTGTGTTAGATAGAGGTTCAGTGTTTACTTTCCGTTTTTGGCAGAAGTTACAGGAAATAATGGGCACCAGGTTGGATTTCAATACTGCTTTTCATCCTCAAACAGATGGTTAGTTTAAGAGGATAATCCAGACACTGGAAGATATGTTGAGGATGTGTGTTTTGGATTTGTGAGGTAGCTGGGATGATCTTTTGCCACTTGTGGAGTTTACTTATAATAACAGCTACCATAGCAGTATTGGAATGGCACTGTATGAGGCTTTGTATGAAAGGAAGTGTAGGTCCCCTTTGAGTTGGGATGAGATTGGGGAGAGAGCATTGACTGGACCTGAGATGGTTCAGGATGCTACAGAGAAGGTTGCTGTGATCAAGAGAAGACTAGAGATCACATTTAGCAGGCAAAAGAGCTACGGATCCTAGACGTAGAGATGTAGAGTTCCAGGTAGGAGACTATATTTTTGTAAAGGTGTCTCCGATGCAGGGTGTGATGAGATTTAGTAGGAAGGGTAAGCTAGCACCAAGATATATTGGACCATAGAGATTCTGGAGAGAGTTGGCACTGTTGCATATCGGTTGGCTTTACCTCTGAGTTTGTCTCAAGTGCATCTGGTGTTCCATATCTCGATGTTGAGGAAGTATATTTTAGACCTTTTGCACGTGTTACAACCCGATAGCATGGAAGTGAGTGAAGACTTAACGTTTGTGGAAGAACCTGTTGCGATTGTGGACTATCAAGTTTGACAGTTATGTTCGAAGAAGATTTCGATGGTCAAGGTGTTGTGGTAAAGCAACAACGTAGAAGAGCATACCTGGGAGACTGAAGCTAAGACGCGAGCTTCTTACCTATATTTCTTTCCTCCTTGATTCTTGTAATTTATTCTTTTCTTGAATTCGGGGACGAATTCCTATAAGGAGTGGAGACTGTTATAACCCTAGTTTTTAAATTATTTTAATATTAAATGCGATATGTAGTGTTAATAAAATTTTTAAAAGTCAGATTTTATTATTTTACAATTTTGTGATTATTTGTGTGCTATATATATATATATATATATATATGAGATATTTTTATTTGTGTGGTGTAGATTTAATATTATATTGTATAATATTATAATATAAAGTTTCATTAAATCATATTATATAGTTTTATTATTAAAATATACATATATACATACAAAACAAACATTCAAGTATACAAACATTCATACAAACAAAAAATGCGAACACAGTAACTTCATCCCTTCCCTCCCCTGCACTGTCCCGATCCGAGCTCATCGGTATGCCTCCCTTGCTTCCGGCCAGCCACCACCTTCTTCTTTAGCCTTCCCATCGTTTCCTGCACGTTGAAGCGTCGCCAGAGTTATAGAAACGACATCGGCAGCAAGTTGAAGCTCCTCGTCGTTTCTTCCTTTTCTGGCCACCATACCTTGCGTTTCCGGTGCTGTTTGACTCCTCTAACTCTAGTGAGCACGAATCTAGCTTCAGTTTGAGCTCAAAACATCCATTTCTTGAGTTTTTTTAAATTTTAGTTTTTGATCTTTAGGGTTTTCTATTTTTTTTAGGTTGATATTGATTGAATCTTGCATACTTCCTTCACAAAAGTTGATCTTGGTAGCTTAATCTACATGTCTATATTTTTTTTTTGAATTTTTTGAATTTATTTTAATTCTTGTAAATTTTTGAATATTTTATTATTATTTAATTAATTTTCGTAAATTTATTTATTTAATTATAAAATTTGTTGATTTAGTGTTTTTATGGGTTATTATTAATTTTAGTGTTGAGATAATAATTTTTCTAATTTTTATGTAATTTTTATATTGTGTCAATATTAGAAAATTAGGTTAAAGTTGGGTTTTTGTTGAAATTATTGTTTAATAATGTGTTTTAGTTGATATTAGTAATATATATGTTGAGAAAATAATTTTTATGCATTTATATAATTTTTATAGAATTTTTGAGTAATGCTAGTATATTATGTGTATTTTTGTATTATAGGGTTAAATATGTAATTTTGTTAAAATTATAGCTAAATAATATGTTTTAGTTGATTTTATAATTATTTAAGGTATTAAAATGATTTTTACAAATTATTTACTATTTTTAACTAATTAATATTGATTTTTGAAAATTGTTTTCAAATAATATATTATATATAATTTTGATAATAAAATGGGTTTTTAGTAATTTTTAATATGTATTTAGGCTATTTTAGTTATTTGAATATATAAAGTGAATTTTTATTAATTTATATTGAATTATCGAGAAATTTGAATTTTTATAATATTATATTATTATTTCGGAATTTGTACATAATTATTGAGAAAATAATTATTTTTGGTGTTTTAATGTTAAATATGCTATATTTTGATATTTTGAGGACATTTATGGCATTTATTTATTTTTAGTATATTTATTATATTATTTGAAATTTTGGTGAATTGTGGATCTTAGTTGGGGAAATTATGCAGTTTGGGATCCCAACCGAGGGTTATGTGAATTTTGTGATTTGAAGTGCAGTTTTCTTATAGGACCAGCTCTATTTTTTAGTAGAGAGATGTCCATTTTACAAAGGAGGTTTTGCCTAGTTTTCGGTAGAATTCTCGTAAAATGTGACATCGGGTCAACTTTGAAAGTTCATGTTCTGTAATCTTAGATTGAGTCTCTATAGAGTTTAATTTAGATTTATTTTGATTTTCATTATTATTTTATTGTTTAGTTGTGCTGAGACCGAGACATAATGGACCGGGCCCGTCGGACTAGTCTCAAAGAGCGCAAACCTGTGAGTTGTTATTTTATGTATACATTGCATTTAGGATGCATGTTTTAGCATATATACATGTTTTGAATTGTACTTATTCATAAATTGTTTTATTACATGATTAGTATATTTTAGGTATATTTTTAGTTTATTTTGAAATGAATGCATGTTATATTATCGATTTATACTTAAATTATTTTAAGTATATATATTGTTTATTTTTAGTATGTTTCATGTTTGATTTGAATTTATTTGACATATATATACTTAAAATATACTTATTTTATTTTAGGTATATTTCTGGTATATATATGGTTTATTTTTGCTATTATGAATGTCATTCTTCATTATTTATTTTTTCGTATGTATGATTTATTTTAAATGAAGGATATCGATAGAACGTGCTACTACTTAGTGGGCAGCACTAGGACCGTATACGTACTGGTGTAATAGATTTAGGGTTGAGTGAGAATCATTTGTGGAATTATGATTTGATTGAGAATGATATGATCGATTTGAATGAGATGTGATGTGATTGATAGTGTGATTGTTGGAGCATGGTTGACCAAGTGTCTCGGGGCCAATCACACTAACAGTCAGACTGCTGGAGCTTGGTTAACTTAGTGTCTTAGGGCCAGTCTACTGTCCATATGGATTAAGTGAATTTATTTGGAATTAAGTGAGCTTGTATGGCTAGAGTGATGTTGTTGTTGATCGAGGTTGTGTTAAATAGGGTTCTATTTAATCCTTCATAAACTTATATTTTTCAGTATTATTATATAAAGTGATTTTCAGCATCTGTGTGAAATGCTTGTATATATATATATATATATATATATATATATATATATATATATATATATATATTTATTATATTTGAATGTTTGATTGCATTTGAAATTAGGAAATGCAAGTATATATATTATAACAATTCACTCAGTGAGATCTGACTCCCCTCAGTTGACATTTTTACAGGAGAGTCTTCTTATTCAGACCTCAACAGTAGACCTATTCACCAGACTTCTTCTACCCCAGCTCATTTATGTAAATTATCTACTTAATTTTATATTGTACTCTAGAAAACTGCAGTAGTCATATTTTGTATCAGTAGTGAGTTGTATTTATATTTACTGTATGTGATTGTAATTCAGAGGCCTTTCTCTAAATATTGTATTAATATATTTATGTTATGATATGGAAGAGATTATTTTTATTACTTTTATTTGAGATTTTAATTATGATGCATATTTATTTATTTTATTTTATTGCATGCTTTTCTTTTAAGGCTTGCTACGGGTTCTGGATTCGAAAGAATTCTTGTTCCCTAGCACTGGTCATGGCCCCCAGTTTGGGTTGTGATAGTCCAAGTCCATATCTCCATTGTTGCTTCTATCTAGATTCTCTACGGCTGACATAGCAATCCGATGCTCATCTGTAATGGGTGTTGTAACAGCCATGGTTTTAGGTTATGTAGTTGAATAAGTTTCGAGTTAAAGATAAAAGCTTTTGATTTTGGAAAAAGAACAAGACACCAGAAGATGTAGGATCTCTAATGGGTGTGGTATAACAGTTGTGTATGGTTCCTACAATCAAGGAATATCTGTATCAAATCTTTTCTAACTCTTTTATATAGAATTTGTTAGCTTACTTCCTTTAAACTAGGATCTTCAATTGTACTAAATTCCTTTAGACTAGGCTTTTCAATTGTACTTCAAGTTGTATATATACCTCTGTTAAACATTCAATAAATAATACAATTCCTTTTGATATCATACTCTGTTATAGTATGAGAGCAATAAGCTCTTTAATTTTTTTTCCTATCTTCTTCCTCTTGTTCTTCTTTTCTTTCTCTCCATCATGACTGCTAACAATATAAACTCAAATCTAACTATTCACAATACTAATGATCCTTCAAATTCACTAATCACAATCAATGTTGCTGCCCAAACACCTTTGAAACTCACCACCACAAATTATTTATCTTGGAAACTTCAGTTTAAAACTCTCTTCATTGGTTATGACCTTTAAGGTTTTATTGATGGTTCAAAACTATGTCCACCCCCCACCATCACAAATAACAACATCACTTGTAGTAATCCAGTTCACACTCTTTGGGTTTGGCAAGATCAATTGATCCTTAATGCTATCATTGGTGCTATCACGCCAACCTTATTTCCCTTTATTGCAAATTCCAAAACTGCTAAAGCTTCTTAGGACACTCTAGCTAAAACCTATGCCACTCCTTCAAGAGGACATATCAAGCAAGCCAAAAATCAACTAAAACAATTGACCAAAGGGTCAGAATCGATCACTGAGTTTCTACAGAAAGTGAAAGCGTGAGCTAATTAATTAGCTCTTCTTGGCTTGCCATTTGACAATGAAGATTTGATAGACAAAATTCTTGAAGCTCTTGGTGATGACTACAAGGAATTAGTACGGGTAGTGCAAGCAAGGGATACTCCCATTGCTTTTAAAGAATTACATGAAAAATTGCTTAATTTTAAAGCATCTCTGCTTAATCATAAACAGGAAACACCTTTCCCAATTATGACAAATGTATCTACTCGCACCAACTCACACTAGTGAACCATCAACAAAAATCCCAACCATAATCCTTTTCGCCTTAGCAGTCAAAATTCTGGATAGCGTCCCCAACATCCATATCTGGGGTTCTATAAACTTTGCCAAATCCAGGGGCATACAACCAAGTAATGTCCTTCCTACAAGCTGTAACCACTTCAACTAAATCACACCAATCCTAATTCTCCATGGTAGCCTAAGGCAAACTATGCCTCCAACTCATCCATTAAACCTTTATGGCCACTTGATAGTGGAGCTTCACTCCATGTAACTTCTGATTTGGAAAATCTGTCCCTTTATACACCTTATTATGGCAATGATGATATAATGATAGGCAATGGCTCGAAGCTCTCCATAATGCATACTGGTTCATCAACTCTTTCCACTCCTCACAAAACCTTTCATTTACAAAATGTTCTTTGTGTTCCTAACATGAAAAGAAACTTGATTTCAGTTTATAAATTTAATAATAAAAATAATACTAGTATTGAATTCTTACCTGATTATTTTCTTGTGAAAGAACTCAACACATGGGTACCACTGCTGAAAGGCCAAGCTAGAGATGGTGCCTATGAGTGGCCAAAATCTAAACCCATTATTGCATTCTCTAATGTCAAGGCATCAATGTCTGATTGGCATAATCGATTAGGCCATCCATCAGTGTCTATTTTAAAGCAAATTCTTTCCAAAAGTAACTTGAGTTTGTCTCCCTTATTTTCACCTACTGTTGAATGTAATGCTTGCTTATGCAATAAAAGTCACAAACTTTCTTTTTCCCACTCTACTGTCACTTTATCTCATCCTTTTGAAATCATATATTCTGATGTATGGACATCTCCAATTTTCTCTATTGATGGTTATAAGTATTATGTCATTTTTGTGGACCATTAGACACGGTATGTTTGGCTTTATCCACTCAAACACAAATTTGATGTCAAATAAGTCTTCATAAGATTTCAAACCATTGTAGAGAAACACTTCAATCATGCCATTAAATTTCTATATTCTAACAATGGAGGAGAGTATGTATCCATGTCTAGTTTTCTTTCTTCTCATGGTATTTGTCACCAGACTACATGTCACACCTTGTTTCACATAGCCTGAGATGGATGTTTAAAACCAACCATTCCATAAACTATTTAAATACTTCATTTTAGGTCCATAAAAAAATATAAAAATATCATTTTTCTACTGATATAAATAGATTTTAAAGGCTTGAACATTTACTCACAAAATAGCCTTCAAAACACACAAAATTCGTTCACCATTTTGCTTAATTGGCACCGGCACCTTCCTTCCCCTTTCCAGCCCCTAAAACATGAAATTCATTTAAAATTCATAAAAAAAAAAGCCTATATACTACCCTAACCATGCATCCCCCAAATGGTATGCAAAACATGCAAATGAACTCAACTCCTTAATTCAACTTCATTAACTCTAAAAGGGCTGTTGTCAGGCCAAACTTAAAAAAATTAGTCAGACCAGTAAAAAAGGAATTTGAAGCTAAAATTTTAATCAAACTTATATTTATGTGTCTAGTATATGCTATAGAAATTTCACTTTAATTGGATAACCACAAAGAAAGCTATAAGGGTCGTATTATAATCAGCTCAAAGAATCTAACAGATTGAGCATTAAAATGTTTTCTCTGATTACACTAGCATATAGATTGATTCAGATCAGGCTCAAAGAGGAACAGTTTTAGGTAACTCTTCAAAATTTCCATAACATCAAATAAAACTCAATTTGGAGCTATCTAGATCAAGTTATGATTAAAATACCAAGACTAAAAAATTGGAAAAAATCAGCCTGAGAACTGTTATCCTAATTGAAATCAATCAAAACACTTAAATTACTTACCAAATCAATTAGAGCAAGCTTTTAGGATGAAATTTCCACCTTGAAAAGTGTTTTTGATCACCAAATTTCATTTTCAAATCAAGCCTAAACTTGAAGAATCAAGCAGCCCCTTTAGTTTCTCTCTTTCTTTTTCTTCTTTTCTCTTTTCTAAGTGTTTCCTTTTTTTTTTTTAATTAGATGTGGCTGCACAAAAAGGCCACTACTTAAGGATGATTTTAGGATTTCTTAGGATAGATCATAAGGTAAAATATCCATTTATATCCTTAATGAAATGGCTTTACTTCCTGTTCATCCTCAAGCTTTCAATTATGCATTCTAGGATGACTATTTGCTTTATTTGGGTCCTTATCTCTTACTAACGTTTAAATTCTTATCATTTACTTCATTTCAATTGCATATCTCTTTTATTATCAATATTTTATCCATTTTAAGTGTCATCAAAATTCAAAAATTTACACTCCTTGATTGAGTACAAGTCACAACTTAACCTGATACACTAGTTTAACTATACATATACTAGCTTATATTTAAATTCTATCAACATATATGTAAATATAATGCAAAAATGAATGTAAATGTACCTATAATTAGGGTACAAGTGTGACACTATACCACCTCATACACTTAAACATAATGGTTTAACTAAATGTAGGCATCTTCACATAGTTGAGACAGGTCTTGCCTTATTATCACATGCCTCTTTGCCACTCAAATATTGGCCCCATGCTTTTGCCACTGCTGTGTACTTAATTAATTGTATGCCAACTCCCACTCTAAGTCTTAGCTCATCGTATGAAAAATTTTTTTAATCAGTCTCTTAATTTTTCAAAAATCAAAATTTTTTGCTGTCTCTGTTATCCTTGGATGAGACTATACACATCTAACAAGTTAGAGTCCAATTCTAAGCCATGTGTTTTCCTTGGTTACACTCTCTCTCAAAGTGCCTATTACTGTCTTGACCTACACACTTCTAAGATTTTTATTTCTCAGCATGTAAGGTTTGTTGAGTCAGTTTTTCCTTTTAAAAGTTTAACTACTCAAGAGTCTTAATCTATCTCTAACATAATTTCCACTTGGATACCACCACCTCTCCCTATAACATCATCATCTCCTCAGCCTCTTAATACAACATCTCTAGTGGAAGTCTTACAACAACCATAACAACCAATTAACCCCGTATCTATATCATCTCCTACAATCCAAAACCCCTCCAACAAAACCACCCATACCATGATCACCAGATTGAAACATAATATTCACAATCCACTTCAAAAGATGAACCTTCACACTCAACTCTTTACTCTTCATGATCTTGAACTATTAATAGTTTGTCAAGCTCTTAAAAATTCCTAGTGGTGCAAAGCTATGGCAGATGAATTCAATGCTCTAATTACCAATGGAACTTGGGAACTAGTTCCACCTAAAACTAGCCATAATCTTATTTGGTGCAAATGGATTATTTATAATAAATGAAACTCTGATGGCTCTGTTGACAGGTACAAAGCTTTTCTAGTTACTAAAGGGTGAATCAACGTCCAAGAGTGGACTATCATGACACCTTCAGTCCTGTCATGAAGCCAACTATTGTTAGACTTATCTTAAGCATTACGATAATGAATGGGTGGAAAATGAGACAACTGGACATCAATAATGTTTTTTTACAAGGCACTTTGTTTGAAGATGTGTATATGACTCAACCTTTGGGTTTTATTGATCATGATAGACTTGACCATACGTGCAAGCTAAAAAAGGCCATATACGGTCTCAAGCAAGCTCCTCGGGTTGGTTTTCAAAACTCAATTGCAGACACATCTTTATTTGTTTATAAAAATACTGCTCATGTTATTTATCTCATTGTTTACGTTGATGATTTGATTATTACTGGAAGTGATGTTTTGGTAATCAATGATTTTATTGCTACTCTTACAAAGAAATTCTCTCTAAAGGATCTTGGATTCTTGTTTTATTTTCTAGGCATAGAAGTTGTTTCTACACCATAAGGGATTATCAATGCTGGTACATTCTGGAATTGCTTGCCAAGGCCAAAATGCTTGAGGCCAAGATAGTTAAAACACCTCTTGCTGTCACTAACATTCTCATGCAAAATTCTAGTACTACTCTCACTAATGCTATAGAATATCGAGCTCTTGTGGGGAGTCTCCAATACTTGCTCATTACCTAGCCATATATTGCATTTGTGATCAACTGCTTATCTTAATACATGTACATGCCAAAAACTAAGCATTAGGCCTATGTAAAATGCCTTTTACGATATTAGCTTGGAACTATTTTTAATGGTATTCATTTGTTTCACAATTCTACTTTTAATTTACATGCTTTTTATAATTCAGATTGGGGAGGAAACACAAATGATCTCGCATCTGCTGGAGCTTATGTTATTTATTTGGGCAAGAATCCAATATCTTGGTGTTTGAAGAAGCAATGAATAGTTTCACACTCTTCTACTGAGGCTGAGTATCAATTTTTTGTAAACACCGCTGGGTCTGCTCTTTATTAACATAATTACACATTCAATTGCCTCAATGTCCAGTGATTTATTATGATAATGTTGGAGCTACACATCCTGTTTTTCATTCTCGTATGAAGCATGTTGCTATAGATCTTCACTTATTTGTGATTTAGTTCAAAATGGAGCTTTGCATGTCACCCATATTTCTTCTGTAGATCAGCTTGCTGATGCTTTGACAAAAGCTTTATCTCGCTATCAATTTCATCTATTCTGTGACAAGATTGGACTTTGTAGCCAACATCCATCTTAAGGGGGCATAATAGTTGTATACGGTTCCTATAATCAAGGAACATCTATATCAAATCTTTTCAAACTCTTTTATATAGAATTTGTTAGCTGACTTCCTTTAAACTAGGATCTTCAGTTGTATTGAATTCCTTTAGACTAGGCTTTTCAGTTGTACTTCAGATTGTATATATACCTCTATTAAAAATTCAATAAATAATACAATTCTTTTCATATCATACTCTGTTATGGTATTCTTTATTACGATTTTTATGGTTTATAGGAGAAGTAGGTAGTTCTTATAGTTGCATTGATCTCAAGTAATAGGCAAGTACCTGATTTGATATGAATTTTTTCTTTCCTATTTCTTGATCAATCATCTTTTTTAGCTTTAGAGGGCTGCCATTCTTCTCTTTATATTTCACAGGGATTTCTTTAAATTCAAACTGCAAGGCTTTGATTTCTATAGTTGGTTTTATTTTTTTCCTTTTTATGGATTAATAAATCTTTCTTTCTAGGTTGTGATTATTGATCATATTATAATAGGGATTTATTACAAATTTGCAAGTGTCAGAGAGTTCAGTGAAATCCTAATTAATGGTTTTGTTATCTCTATTGCTTCATTTAAAAGAAAGGTTCTTGAATCTAGATATAAATCTAAAATGAAGTCTGATTTCAATGAACTGTGTTTAGGTATTGATTTAGATTTTATTGTTGTTAATGCTCAAATTAATAAAGAATATGATGATGATTCAATGTCTATTGCTAATTATACTAGTGTCTTGCTTCGTCAAGTTTCTGGCTCTTGGTGTCGCAGACCCATACCAGTGCTATTATGTTTCTTGAGTAGTAGAGTCTATTATCTTCCTCATCCAGGAAAACATCTGCAACAACTAATTCTACAAATTTTTCTTATGGGTTATCATATGCAGTAAGTAATGTCGATAATTAGTTTTGGAGTGATTTAAGTACTACAATTCCTAGATTAGATGGAGCAAACGATGAATATAGCAAGATTAAGGCTCTAGTCAATACATCAACCTTGGACTAGAACAATAGAGGCGTGAAGCATGGCAAAAGATACAAAAGATTGGGGTTTGGGTTGTATAAGAAAACACCTTATGAGGGCTATATTTGTCACAGGTATAAGATGTAGGGGCATTTCATAAAAGATTACCCAACTAATGGAGATCCTAATTATGACTTCAAAAGAATGAAACCTGCTATAGTTCCTGTTTTACCATAAAATGAGCTTGCTTTTGATAGAGAAATTTGAGGCATATCTTCAAAGAAATCATTATCTGTGAGTGACATTCCCCTAAAACTCCTCTGCTCTTTGTGTAAGCAGGTTGTGAGAGATGATGCAATAACTAGCAAATGTTGTTTAAACAACTTTTGTGATGGATATATTAGGGATCATTTGATCCTCTCTAAGTTGCAATGCATCTGTGGAGCTACACAAGTACTTATAGACTTTCTTATTCCTAATATCACGTTTAAAGATACAATTAAACGCATTTTGGAGGTGAGTCTTACTCGTAATAGAGGTAATGTTGAAAATTTAACAACTAAGGCATCTTTAGCAGTACTATCTATTGCTAAGTTGTCTGATTGTATACAAGACAAGGAAAATAAGAGTAAGTCTAATGATGTTTTATAATCTATCGCCAAGAGAGCTAGAATTGCAGAGGCACCTGATGTCTCTACTACCACAATTGAGTAAATGAGATTGAAGGCTTTAACAGCACAAGGAAGCATTCAAGCAACAACAGAAAAAGAAGTACAACAGAAGATTATTTTTGGTTATAAAAGGAAGAAAAAGAAGCAAAGTAAAACATGTCATAATGTCAACGCTTGGACTTGTTATATGATGCATGTTGCCTCTTATGCTTATAATCCATATTAGTATGGTATGAAGGTTGCAGGAATGGAAGGATGCATAGCTCTATATCATAATGGTGGGACTGGTGGCAATGGCATAACCTATGGCTCTTTTAGCATCCTATTTATAATGTAATGCTTCAATATTGATTGATTTTCAATTGCTGTTTGTAAATGTTTCCTCTTTGGAAAATGTTACATGTCTTAACTAGCAACATTTAATAGTTTATTGCAAGTAATAAAATAATAAGTATAGAGTCATTCATCACCAGTCATATGAAAATGTTTATTACTTTTTGAGTACATGCATTACTTGGCTTTCGAAGGGCCTTTTTGGAAGAAGTATCATACTCAAAAGTGTGTACTGTAGCTAAGAATTTCATAGGGATAGGCATTTTTATTATCACAAACTAAATTGCTATATAAAAGTCATGAATTTGGTACTATTGAAGGAAAATTTCTGGATAGAGAGTTGTAGATTGGAGGTTGGTTATAAAATAAAACCTTATTTTCACCAAAATTGCAAAGGATGTTAAGTGGTCTTTTATATTTTTTTATTTATTAATTGAATCAGGGGGTTTTTTTTATTTGTTTATTTTGATCGAATTTTAATTGAATTGGGGGAAAATATCATTTCTGCCATGGAGCTTTTATAAAATTATAAGAAAGAATAAGATGAATTACAGATTGAGCATGACAATGCTCTCAGAGAAGCAGAGGAGCTGCAAAAAAGCAGAGCTGAGGCCTCAAGCTCACACATGCCTCTGTTAATCTCTGAGTTCTCTTTTTAAAAGATTAAAGAAGCAACTCACAAATTTGATCAGTCTCTCAAGATATGGGAAGGAGGATATGCTAGCATTTATAAAGGTCTATTATGTCTCACCCCAATGGCAATAAAGGTCCTGCACCCTCATAGCTTGTAAGGACCTATGTAATATCGACAGGAGGTGAAGTCTATTAGTACTATTAAATTTTTCATATTATTCCCATCCTTAGCACAACATCTCTTAGCATTGATTTTGTGTTTAAGCATGAACTGAAAATTTATCCAAGAATATTATTATTATAAACACATCTTTGGTAGTAATTTCGTTCAACTGCCTGATTTATTGTACATTTTTTGTTGCTTTATATTTTTTTTCAAAGAATATTTTGTTGGTTCTAATCTAAATGATTATTTAGGTATGTATTGTATTGGAGTTTGCACCTTACCTTTCTTCTTTCAGAAAATGCTAAACTGTCTTGGTTAAAGTCGCATCATTGCAAGTGGCATAACTTGTGGTCTACTGGAGTCTAATCCAATATTATTGCTTTAGATCACTTTGAACATTGCAATTATAGTTCAATTTGGTTATTAGGTTAAATATTATAACAAGTATATGGAGCCAGATAATTATATATAGAATTGAACATTAATAAGCTTATTTTAGTACTTACATCCTACTATAGTGGCATGTTGATCACATATAGGATACAATTCTTGTTTGTATGTTAGAAGAATGAATTTGAAGAGTTAGCACCATAATATTTCTGTTGGTTGTGTAACAGGTTAATGTGTTGGGCAAGATGAGGCATCTGAATCTTGTCACTCTCATTAGAGCCTGCCTAAAAACTTGGATGCTAGTATACGAGTATCTTCCTAATGTAAGCCTTAAGGACCAACTGAGCTGTAGGGATAATTCTCCTACTATCTTGGCAAACTCGAATTTGCATTGCCACTAAGTTATGTTCTGTACTTATCATCTTACACTATAGTAAATCCCATTGCATAGTGCATAGTGATCTGAAACTTGCTAATTTCCTTCTTGATGCTAATTTCGTTAGTAAATTAAGTGACTTTAGAATTTGTCGTCTACTTTCTCAAATTGAAGATTTAAGCAATAACACAAAAAAATGTAACAGAACTGACCACCCCAAAGGCACTTTCGTGTACATGGATCTAGAGTTTCTTATGTTAGGAGAGCTCACTCCAATGTCAGATGTTTATTGATTTAGTATTATGTTGTTAAGATTATTAACTGGAAGACTAGCCTTGGGCATAATAAAGGAGGTGTAGTATGCATTAGACAAAGGAAACTTGAAAAACCTCTGGATCCTTTAGCTGGGGACTGGTCATTTATTCAAGCTGAACAATTATCCTACTTAGCACTGAGGTGCTGTGAGATGAAATAAAAGAGCCTGCCGAATCTTGCATCAAAAGTATGGAGGGTGCTTAAACTAATGAAAGATTAATGTGGAGGCTCATCACTTTTCTTGTATGGATCAAAAGAGCATTGCCAGCCTCCTCCTTACTTTATATGATCCATTTTATAGGTAACTCATATGTTTTCCTACTACCTTGGATTTGTCTGTAATAGCATCAAAGCTTCTAAGTTTTTCATATGCACTTATGTGGGAGTTTATTAAGCATGGGAACTAAACTTTTATATTATACAGTTTTAACAATTAAATATTGACTTCTATTCTAAGTGGACAATTCTAAGCACTCTAAATTCTTATTATGCATCTACTGTTTATTTTACCTTATTACATTAGTTTATGATTAGAGATATAGACAACTAAGTTATAGCCTTCCACCTTTTCAATGTAATAAACTTACCACCTTTTGGGGAGTTAACATATAGGAAGTAATGCGAGATCCACATGTAGTAGCAGACAGTTTGACATACAAGGAAAAAGCTTTAAGAGGGTGGCTGGACAGTGGACATGATACTTCACCAATGATGAACATTACACTTGCACATGATAATTTTGTTCCCAACGATGGTCTAAGATCAACAATTTAAGAGTGGTTGTAAGAATAGTGAAAACTAGAATCAATTTCTTTCTCCTTTCAGTACCTACTATATTTATAGTTGTATATCTCTAGCCAAAAGGAATGCCATTACATTTTTTTCCTTCTCCATTCTTACTATATTGTGATATTGTATGGATCATTGAAATGATAGTGTTATCCCTTTTCACCCTTTTATCTTTGGACTCTCTGTGTATAGATGATGGTAGGTATATATATTGTATTAATAAAATGAAAGTTCTTCAAGGATGGTTGAATTTGTACATGATGAACTTATTAGTGATTTTTTTTAACAAAATGGAAAGAAAAACAATTAAATCGTGCCTTAGTGGTAGAATGTTTCTATACAACGAAAAATATTTCAATTATCGATTACTGCAAGGCTATGAAAATTCTCTAATGAGCTAGAAGAAAAATAGAATAGAATCATAACATTCTTCACTACATAACAAAACTAATATAGAATTTTTTTAAAAAGTCTTATCAATTTGATAATGTCCTCTACTACAATGCAGTCATTTTTTCTATTTTGTGAAAACTTTGATATCAGTTTTCTTCATTTTCATTGTGAAAGGTGAGTTGTCCTATCATTTTTTTCATAAATACCCCAAAACATAACCAAAAAAACAATAATGCCTAAACTTTCATTAATTACATGCGTGTTCTAGGGCAAAAATTTAATTACGCAAATGCATCTGCTCTCAACAATGACCACATCTTCTTCTTCTTCTTTTGGTTTCCTTTGGTCTCAAGCAGGATTACACAACATTGGGAAATACCAATAACCAAACTATATATTAAGTGTCATTTCAATTACATATCCAATCATGCACAGCTTCCTCCACTTTTGTCCGTATATAGAAGAATTGTTAGTTGTAAATAATTTTTTTTATATAATATTAAAGCATTTACTATGTTTTTGGGCCATATGTCCAATAACAAAACTAAATAAAACTCTGGCCTTATAATGGAGAAGAAAGTTGGATAATTTTATGTTTAATATCTCCACCTTAGAAGTAGTCTTAAATAATATTGACAAACCCATTTGATGAGTTATTATGCAATTCTAACCCCACAACAACCAGGAATTCTTTCATGTCCAAGACTCCAACACAAGCAATATACATGTCCAAGTCTCTAACACAATCAATATAAATGTTACACAACCAACCGTTTTGACATTTGTACATGTGTCATTACTATGCACAGACCTTGATTTGATTTGCGTCCGGATACATATTGGTGTGTGTTATTGTACATAGCAAATTGAGAAAAACAAATATATATATATATATATATATATAAAGTGTCATTTCAGTTACATATCCAATTATGCACAGCTTCCTCCACTTTTGTCCGTATATAGAAGAATTATTAGTTGTAAATAATTTTTTTATATAATATCAAACCATTTACTATGTTTTTAGGCCATATGTCCAACAACTAAACTAAATAAAACTTTGGCCTTATAGTGGAGAAGAAAGTTGGATAATTTTATTTTTAATATCTTTACCTCAGAATTAGTCCTGAATAATATTGACAAACCCATTTGATGAGTTATTATGCGATTCTAACCCCACAACAACTAGGAATTCTTCCATGTCCAAGACTCCAACACAAGCAATATAAATGTCCAAGTCTCTAACACAATCAATATAAATGTTACACAACCAACCGTTTTGCCATTTGTACATGTGTCATTACTATGCACAGACCTTGATTTGATTTGCGTCGGGATACATATTGGTATGTGTTATTGTACATAGCAAATTGCGAAAAACAAATATATATATATATATATATATATATATATATATATATATATATATATATATATATATATATATATATATATATATATATGATTTTAAATAATCATGACTTGGAGCAAAATACACTTGCTCAGTATTAAATAATAATAGTTTTTGTAGGAATTAAATTGCAGTGCAATGGTTCATACAACTTAGTGTAATATATAGCAGAATATTATCATCTATAAAACTATGAAAATCCATAAAATCCAACACAATATACAAATTAATCCTAAAACACTCGAATCAATTATGGTTATTATAGTAAATGGACAGTGACCATCTTATAGGCTGAATATATAAGACAATTTAGTGGATATCTGGCAAGATGGTAATTTAGCACCACCCCCTTCAAGAGACACACTGCATGCCCATTGTTGTGTCTAAAGGAATAACCTACAACATAGATTCAAAGAATGTTGTCTTCAGTTAATTTGCCACATATTATAAAAAGATATTCGACACGCTTCATCCCATTAATTGACTATATGGTGGCATGCAAAAGGAAGTTGGATACAGTCTGCATTACAATTACATTAAGAAGGGCATTGCCCAGGCATAAAAATTGGGTTGGTACTACAAAGTTCAAGGTACGCATGGCAAATCAGCTCACCTACATTTAGGAAGAAGGTTGAAAATACAATTTCAAAACATGATTTGATATAAAAAAAATTAGTAGATGGAATACCATAATCACCATTAAAGTCAGAGAACAAAATCAGTCTACCAACTTCTGAACATTCTTTAAAAATCCTATAAATCGTAACCTAATAAAAGCGTATCATAATTGCATAGAGACAAAAAATGTTAGCAAGAAAACAATAACCAAAATAAAGGATTATGAACATAGATAACCAAAACAATGGATTATGAACATAGTTTTTTATCAATAATGTCCTACTATAAATATCAAGTATGATGATATTTCAGTTTTATTATAAAACATAGTGGACATTTTATATAAATTGTGGGAGAAACATAGTTCACCTGCAATGCCCATTAATAGATGCTTTCACAAAAAAATCATAGCCAAGCAATGCAAGTAATTTGGTTTAGATGTCATATTTGTTCATTGCCATTTTTCTTGTGGGAATAATACCAAGAAGCATAAATGTAATTCAGATAAGAACAAAGATGAAAACAAGAAGTTCAATATTCATAATAGTTTTTCAAACCACCTCAACAACTTAAAAATTTTTCCAATGATGACTCCATTAAACATGATTCCATCCCTCATGAATTATACGTTAAAAGGACTAACTTCTAATGCGCATGAACAGTAATATTATGCTCCTGAATGGCCATTATGACATATGCAATCAAATAATATAGTCTTTATTGTATTGGTGAAAAATATAAGAAGCTCTTAGACCATTATAATTGATGATTCTTTATAACACACCTTTATTTAGCTTTGGATGTATCGAGTCGACGGATAGAGGCCACCTTTATAATGTACAATAGGGTAGTAACCCTCTGCCTCCCTTTTGTATGTACAACCTGACAACTGATGAGTGCTGCACTTGTATGGGCCCCCTTCCATAAATTACAGAGGGAGGTAAAAATGTCAATTCCTTATTTATAACCCCAATCATATCAGTATGCCAATTTATAGTTAGCGTGGTACCCTCCACTATCCTCCTATAAAGGTAGTGTCTTTCTTAATAGAGAATAAATTGTATCCCTATATGCAGTCATGATCTCATTCATAAAATGCCTTATTTCCCAATGTGATCCTGCATGCATGTTTTCAATCAATTGCTAAACATTTCCACCACATTGGTAGTTTGTAGCATAAACTTATTGTAATTACATTTTGACTACAAGAACATTTAAAATGCAGTGAAATTTTTGTACATCATTTTGCGTATGCAAGATGCTTAGCATTTATGTGTACATGTAATAATATCATACGTATACTGTAAGCACCCAATTTCAGGATGCAATTGTGCATGCGTACAATGAAAGCCCCTATGATGAAAATCTAATTAAGAATTGATCTCTAGTGTTGAGTTTCGCGATTTAAAGGATTAAATTACAATTTTTGTGGATTTAATTGCAAAATTAGTTTTTTTAAGGATTTGATTGCAAAGATTAGAAACTTACGAGGACTTTTTTGTAATTTAATTTTTTTAAAAAATAAAAATTGGTCGGCCGACATTATGTAATGCCAGTCGGCATTAGGCAATGCTAGTCGGCATTACGGGATGAAAATCAGTATTTTGGAATGTCAATTTTTGCTAAAAAGTGATTTTTTACGCTGATTTTGTCTTTTTTTAATTTTTCATTAGTTTACGACACCACGTGTCCCTACTTATTGAGTGTTTAATTTTTTAAAAACTTTATCTCTTGATCTTGATTTTAAAAATTAAAAATCCAACTTCCCTCGGTGATCACAGGGGTTGGAGGTTGATAGGTCTGGCTTTAGAAGCCATAAGGGGAGCTATGAAAACCCTAGAACGATCTAACTTGTGAGAGAGAGAGAGAGTAAACTAGCTAGAGAGAAAGGAGGCAGAGTCTATAAAAATTAGAGAGAAAAAAAACCTAATTAGCTACTGAAAAAAATATGTTCTTTTCTTTTAAAATTCCAGAAGATCAAGAAACAAAAAACAACATAGTCAATCTCGAAATGGTGACAATCCAAATCCGAGGGGCATTCAAATAGTATTTGCACAACATCTTCTAATCTTTCTTTTTTATTCTTGATTTGATTTTTTTATTATTTTATTTCTTAATTGAGTAGTTACTAATTAATTTTTTTTTGTGTTTTTTTGTTTTGATTAATGTTCTATGATACTATGAAGGTGAAGGTGGTGATATAAGATTTTGGCAATGACCATTGGAAGAATCTATGGAATGTCATGGATTAAGATCTATAAAACTCCCATAGGATTTTGATTATATGTTAAGTGTAGTCATTTTTTAGGTTGGGTTTATGCATATTTATGGTGTTTATTTTTTATAATATAGTTATTTCTATGTTTTTTTTAATTTATGTGTATAGTATTTATTTTTATATATTTTTAGTTAGCCATAAAAGAAGCATAAGTTGCAATGGTAAGGAAGGTGAAAGTCATGGAGAAGATGGACATATCTTTATTTGATAATTGTTAAACCAAGTAAAAAATGCTTGCACACCAAAAGGAAAGTTTTAAAAGTTTACTGCTTCAAATTGCTAAAGATGGTCCTAACAAATTGCTAAAGATGATGCTAACAAATTGCTAAAGATGGTGCTAACAAATTACAAAAGATGAGTTGAAAAATTGCCATCCTTCATGGCTATATAAAGAGTTAACATACAACCTTGAAAAAGACTAAAAAAAAAAGTCAAAAATCTGATGCCTACCATTGAAAAGTTGATATTTGGTTTTTCTTTCTTTAGTAAAGAAATGGCTATATAAGGCCATGCATGCAACGGAAAGAGCAGGAGTGGTTTTTGTAAGGGTATTAAATGTTGTATGTATGTCATAAAAAAAAAAGAGTTAATGGTATGTAATATGCATGGTTCATGCAACGGAAAGAGCAGGAGTGGTTTTTATAAGGGTATTAAATATTGTATGTATCTCATAAAAAAAAAGAGTTAATGGTATGTAATATGCATGGTTCATGCAACGTGAAAAATATAGAAAAAGAAGAAGTAGAAAATAGAAAAGGGAGAAGGCAAGAAGAACTGTTGGAAGAAACGTTGCATTAAAAAGAGTTTTTTTTTTCTTTCTCTCTTCTTTATTTTTCTTAGTTCTTAAAGTATTTTAATTTTGAATTTGAAAGCATTACAAATATTATGTTTAGCTAAATTTATTTAAGTTAGGGAATTATAGAACTCATTTAATTTAAGTAATTTCATATTATTTCTTTTAATTTGCATAAAGTATTCATTATGCTTGATCGTTTTTTATTTGGCCAATCATAATTAACTTTAGATTGAGACTAATGATTGAGAAATATTAATCTTAATATATTATGAATTCTTATTGAATGATTTAAATCTAGAGATAGTTTAAATTATTTCAATTCCAACTGGTTGTGATTATGATTTATTTGCTGACATTATTTAGGCTTGAAATTAATGAGAATCATTTGAAGTTCTTTTTAATTAATGGAAATAAATTAGGTAACTTTTACTTGAGAAAGATTAATTACCTATTTTGAATCCCAAGGATGTGCATTTAAAAAGAAAACTCTTTTTATTTGAATTGCTTAAAGAAATTAAAGTACTACATTCCCTAACATCTTGGCTATTTATTATTTTTGTTAAATTTAATTTTGGTTTATTTTTTTATTTAGTAAATTTAATTTGATTAATTTTTATACTCTAGCTTCATTTTTAGTATTCAGATTTTAGTAATTATAATTCACTCAAAATTTGGTTCTTAAACAAGTTAAAAAAAAAATTAATAGTTGGATAGGCATTAAATTCTCGTGGGATCGACTTTTATTTATTACTTGACAAACTTATATGCTTGCGAGAAACCAACCAACCAAGTTTTTAGCACCGTTGCCGGGGATTGAATAAGCTTAACAACATAATTGATTATGTTTTTCTTGATTTAAGTTAATTTTTTTTTAATTTTGGATAGTCACATTTTTTTTATTGCAAGAATTATTTTGGTGCATGCATAATACTTGAAGGACAAGAACAGACCCTCTAATTTTTATTCCAGAAATTACATGGTTTGAAAGACATAATAAGAGGCATTCTCAAGAGGAATCAAGTATTATGCCAGAACAACGAGAAGAAGAAAGCACACTCTTGGATTTTTCCATGCCAGGTCTAGATGGTACACGACAAAGCATTACAAGACCAACAATCAATGCCAACAATTTTGAAATTAAGCCAGCCTTACTTCAAATGATCCAGTTAAGTGTTCAATTTTATGGCTTAGCAAATAAGGATCCCAATGCTCACATCGCTAATTTCTTAGAAATATGTGATACTTTCAAATATAATGGGGTGTCGGATAATGCAATTCGTTTGAGACTATTTCCATTCACATTGAAGGATAGAGCTAAGGCATGGTTAAACTCATAGCCACCTGCCTCTATCACCATATGGGATCTCTTGGCAAAAGCTTTTCTAATAAAATATTTCCTACCTTCAAAGATGACTAAGATCATCAAGGATCAAGGATATCACCACCTTTCAACAATTTGAGATGGAATCCTTGAGTGATGCATGGGAAAGATTTAAAGAGTTGCTAAGGAGATGTCCTCATCATGGTTTGCCAAGGGATGTGCTCATCAGAACTTTCTATAATGGTGTTGCTCGATCCACTAGAGACACTATTGATGCAGTAGTTGGAGATTTTTTGACGAGGAAAATAGTTAAAGCTGCATTTTCACTTTTAGAGGACATGGCAAATAATAATTGCCTTTGGCCATCAAAGCATCAAAACCCACCAAGGTAAGGAGGAAAAATTGGGGTAGATGTAGTAACTTCTCTTCAAGCCCAAATCATTGCACTTTCAAAGCAATTAAGTGATCTCAACCAAAGAAATGTAGTGGGTGCAACAACTTCACAATTGTCATGTGAAAATTGTAATATGGTAGGGCACTTAATTGGAGAATATGGATGTGTCAACAATGGTGTATATGGAGATATATGCTTAGAGTAAGTCAACTTTGTTGGGAACCAATTTTAAGAAAAACAGGGTAACAATCCATTCTCCAACAGTTACAATCCAGAATGGAGGAATCACCCAAATTTTTCTTGGAACAACAACAACAATTTAGTTCCCAAAGGTTTTCAGAATAACATGGCAAGGAAAACTCCTCCAAGTTTTCAACAACCTCATCAAGATCGCATAACCTTAATGGAAAATAAATTAGATAAATTTTTGGAAGCTATATCCAATAAAATGAGCCATCAAGATGAAAATCAGAAGCAGGTAAAGGCGAAGTTTGATCAGATAGTTAAAAATCATGCTTCTTCAATTCACAATATTGAGGTGCAATTGGGACAACTTGCTAATGCAGTAGCACAAAGAAATCAAGGGAACCTTCTAAGTAATACTGAAACAAATCCAAGGGAGCAGCTGAAAGCCATTACATTAAGAAGTGGAAAAGAAATAAGATCAGGAGATGAGCTTAAGAAATAAATGGTGGAAACACAAGGCAATGAAATTCATAATGGTGATGATAATTCTAAAAAAGGCAAAGAACAAAAAATAGAAGATAGTGATAGGAAGGAGCAATTTACTATGCCTAATTCACATAAATATGAGACAAGGATGCCTTTTCCACAGAGATTAAAGAAACCTAATGATCAAAAGAGGTTTAGTAAGTTTTTAAATACTTTTAAAAAGCTTAAACTTAATATTCCTTTTACTGAAGCTCTTGCAGAAATGCCAACATATGCTATAAGTATCTTAAGGATATTATCACTAACAAGAGGAGATAGGATGACAACTAGACTGTAGAATTAACAGAAACTTGTAGCTCTATCATTACTTGCAAAATTCCAACTAAACTAAAAGACCCAGGGAGCTTTACTCTTCCTTGTGTAGTTGATGCTCAAGAATTTCCTAGATGCTTATGTGATTTGGGTTCAAGTATTAACCTTATGCCATTTTCTCTTTTCAGAAAATTACAGCTTGGAGAGTTGACCCCTACGAACATGACTTTGCAACTTGTGGATCATTCTACAAAGAAACCACATGGGATCATTGAAAATGTTTTTGTTAAGGTAGATAAATTTATCTTCCCTGTGGATTTTGTAGTTTTGGATTTTGAAGAGGAAGTAAGTGTCCTCTAATTCTTGGAAGACCATTTTTAAATATTGGGAGAGCCATTATAGATGTTCATGAGGGAAAAATCACTCTTAGGGTTGGTGATGAAAGTGTAGAATTTATGATGCTTAGGTTGATGAAGTACCCAATAGAAGAGGAATTTTGCATGAGAGTGGAAGTTATAGATGACTGTGTGAGGGGAATGGATTTGAATAAAGAAATTCTTGAAAAAAGTTTAGAATATGAAGTAGGTAATGAACCCTTACAAGAAGTCACTTTTGTTAAACTTGAAATTTTAGTACGTAGTGACAACCCTACTCTACCATTTATTGTTAGACCACCTATATTAGAGCTTAAACTGTTACCTACCCATTTAAGATACACCTTTTTAGGGGAGGGAAACACTTTACCCATTATCATTTCCAATAAACTATCCATTGAACAGGAGAAAAAGATATGTAAAATAGTGAGAAATAGGGTGAAATCAATTGAGTGGCAGATTTCAGACATTAAGGGAATTAGTCCTTTAATTGTTATGCATAGAATCCACATGGAAGAGGGAAGTAAACTTGTCATAGAGAGACAAAGGCACTTGAATCCAAACATGAAGGAGCTAGTCAAGAAGGAGATTGTCAAATTGTTAGATGCAGGCATTATCTACCCAATTTTTGATAGTGAGTGGGTAAGCCCAGTGCAGTGTGTACCGAAGAAGAGTGGAATAACTATTATGGAAATTAAAACAAGTGAAGTAATTTCAAAAAGAATGGCTGATGGGTGGAGAGTATGTATTGATTATCAAAAATTGAACTCATCCACAAGGAAAGACCATTTTCCTCTCCCATTTATTGACCAAATGTTGAAGAGGATAGCAGGGCATACATACTACTGTTTTCTGGATGGTTATTCAGGTTACAACTAGATTTTTATTTTTTCAGAGGACTAGAAGAAAACAACATTTACATGCCTATATAGGACTTTTGCTTACCGACATATGCCTTTCGAACTATACAATGCACCAGCTACTTTTTAGAGGTGTATGACAATAATTTTTTCTGATCTCATTGAGAACATCATGGAGGTATTTATGGATGATTTCTCTATTTTTGGTGATTCTTTTGAACTATGTTTGTCTAACTTTGATAGGGTCTTAAAAAGATGTAAAGAGGCTAACCTTGTTCTTAACTGGGAAAAGTGTCATTTTATGGTAGAGGAAAGGATAGTCCTTAGTCATAAGATTTCAAGTGCAAGGATCGAGGTAGATCAAGTCAAAATAGAAATTATTGAGAAGCTACCACCTCCGACAATAATCAAAGGAGTTCAAGGATTTCTAAGACATGCGGGTTTTTATAGGAGTTTCATTAAAAAATTTTCTTTAATTGCCAAGCCTTTAACCTAATTATTAATTAAAGATGCTCCTTTTATATTCAATAATGATTGTTTAAATGCTTTTAACATGTTAAAAGTGGAATTGGTTTCAGCCCCAATTATTTCACCTTCATATTGGGCACTTCCTTTTGAGATCATATGTGATGCAAGTAACCACGCTATGGGAGCGGTGCTTGGTTAGAGGAAAGATAACAAGCTTCATGTTATATACTATACAAGTAGAACTCTTACAGAAGCTTAATTGAACTACACCATAACCGAGAAAGAGATGCTAGTAGTAGTTTTTGCTATTGATAAATTTAGGTTATACTTACTTAGTTCAAAGGTTATTATTTTCACTCATCATGTAGTGATAAAATATCTCTTAGCCAAGAAGTATGCAAAACCATGTCTTATTCGTTGGGTGTTACTTTTACAAGAGTTTGATTTGGAGATCAAAGACAAGAAAGGTTTTGAGAATATTGTAGCTAACCATTTATCCAGGTTAGAGGGTTATGAACAAGTGAGGCAAGGAGAGGATATCAATGATGAGTTTCCTGATGTTTTATTACTAGTAGTTCAACATTTTAGTGCTCCATGGTTTGTAGACATTGCTAACTACTTAGCATGTGGAGTGTTGCCCAAGAATTCTCCTATCAAGAAAAGAAATGTTTCCTTTATGAGGTGAAGCATTATTTGTGGGAGGATCCATTTCTTTATAAGATTTATGGAGATGGGTTGATTAGGAGATGTGTGCTTGAAATTGAAATGTTAGAAATTTTATCTCATTGTCATGATTCTGCATATGGTGGCCATTTTAGAGCAACAAAAACTGTTGCAAAGGTGTTAGAAAGTGGGTTTTTCTGGCTTGCTTTATTCAAAGATACCAAGGAGTATATGGAACACTGTGATAGATGTTAGAGACATAGGAATATCTCTAAGAGGAATGAAATACCACTCACATCAATTCAAGAAGTGGAAATTTTTGACGTTTGGAGATTGGATTTTATGGGTCCCTTTCCATTATCTTTTGGGAACCAATATATCTTGGTTGGGGTAGACTATGTGTTTAAGTGGGTGGAAGCTATTCCTTCACCTACAAATGATGCTAAAGTGGTGATAAGATTTTTTAAGAATTTTTTCAACAGATTTGGAATACCTTGAGCTGTGATTAGTGATAGAGGCTTACACTTTTACAATAAGCAGTTTAAGTTATTGCTTAAGAGGTATGGAGTTCACCACAGAGTTGCTACCCCATATCAGCGGTCAAGTTTAGGTTACTAACAGGGAGATAAAGAAGATTTAAGAGAAAATAGTGGGTTCTTCAAGGAAAGATTGGGCATCTAAGTTGGATGATGCTATATAAAACTCCCATTAGTATGTCACCTTATTGATTAGTTTTTGGGAAAGCTTGTTATTTGCCGGTGGAACTTGAACATTGAGCTTACTGGGCCATTAAAGCACTGAACTTTGACATGAAAGTCGCCTGTGAAAAATGTTTATTACAACTCAATGAATTAGATGAGCTTCGATTTCAAGCATATGAAAACACCAAGCTCTTTAAGGAGAAAACAAAACTGTGGCATGATGCTCATATTCTCAAAAAAGAATTTAGAGTTGGTGATCTTGTTCTTTTATTCATTTCTAGACTAAAGTTGTTTCTGGGCAAGTTAAGATCAAGGTGGAGTGGTCCATTCAAGGTACAACAAGTTTTCTCTCACGGTGCACTCGAACTCATGAATTCAAAAGGAGAGTGTTTTTGAGTGAATGGTCAAAGGTGCAAAGTGTATCGAGGAGGACTAATGCCTAAGGAGAAGGAGACTCTCTTCCTTCATTAACCCTAATGAAAAATTTTGGGTTTTGGTCATGCTATAGACCTAAAATTTGGCATTTTATATTGCTTATTATTTTCTTTTGTCATTTTCTTTGGTTCCTTGTTAATCTTTATCTTTTGAATTTAATTTGTTTAAAAAAACAAAAGTATAAAAAAATTTAAAAAAAATTATTAAAAAATAAAATTATATATAATTAAGTGTTTTGAATTCTTGCAAGTGCAAATTTCGATCACCATCACAGCTCTTCCTCATCCCAAATCAACCATAATCCCTATTGCAGCACCATAAGCCATTAGGGGAGTTTTTTTTTTCACTTTCTTCATTTAGTTATTTCTTTAATTTTTTTGTGTCACATTTACATTTCACATTGAGGGCAATGTGAAATTTATGTATGGGGGGTGCATTTTGCACATGCATGGCATTTTGAATGATTAGAAATTCATGTGTTTTATGTTCATGCATAGGGTAGGAATATAATCAAATTTTCCATAACTTTGATGCTTACAACTTATCAATCTCGTGAGCTTGGCACATTGGTATAGTTTTTCTTGATTAATTGATTAAATCTTCATGTAATGTTTGATTTAAGTTTTAAAGCATTATAAGCAATCTGTGGTTAAGGACATATTGTTACACTTTCATGAATCTAATGCTTACTCTTTTTTTTGAATGTGTTAATGTACATAATTTAAGAGGAATAAAAAAAATAGTGGGTTAGATAGATTGAGTTATTGGAATTGCTTGGAATTGGCACTTAATTTAAAAAAAAAGAATAAAAAAATAAATAAAATAAAATTTTGCTATGGAAGGGTGTTGAAATTTCTTATTCAAATTTATAGATGCCCCTTTACTTTAATGCTCTTTGAAGAGTATAAGTATCCTAAAAGGACCTTTCAAAGGATTCCATGTTGAGTAGTACAGGAAAAGGTGGGGGAATTCTGACGATTGGAATATCCACAAGAAAAAATGTTTAAAAAATAAAAAAAAATTATAAATCTTCTTTGTATCTTATTAAAGGTAATTCTAGTAAAAAAATGTTGTCTGGCTTGTTTTTCTTTGTGAATCTTGCTTTATGTACGTTTGTATATTCAACGAGAGAGTTTGCTATCCACTTGGTAATCTTTATATATGTTTTTTTATCATGAGTTGTTGATTCTGTTTTTATAATTTAAATCTTAAACTAAGTGGAGATTTTATTAATTGGTCAAGATGAATTGATTAATGTGCTGAGTTCATATTATTGATACGTATTGTTTTCATTTTCTTACTTGAGGACAAGCAAGAAGCTAAGTGTGGGGGTATTTGATTATATGTTAAGTGTAGAATTTTTTAGGTTGGGTTTATGCATATTTATGGTGTTTATTTTTTATAATATAGTTATTTCTATGTTTATGTTTTAATTTATGTTTATAGTATTTATTTTTATATTTTTTTTATTTAGCCATAAAAGAAGCATCAGTTGCAATGGTAAGGAAGGTGAAAGTCATGGAAAAGATGGACATATCTTTATTTGATAATTGTTAAACCAAGTAAAAAATGGTTGCACACCGAAATGAACGTTTCAAAAGTTTATTGCTTCAAATTGCTAAAGATGGTGCTAACAAATTGTTAAAGATGGTGCTAACAAATTGCTAAAGATGGGTTGAAAAATTGCCATTCTTCATGGCTATATAAAGAGTCAACATACAACCTTGAAAAAGACTAAAAAAAAAGAGTAAAAAATTCGATGCCTACCATTGAAAAGTTGATATTTGGTTTTGCTTTATTTAGCAAAGAAATGGCTATATAAAGCCATGCATGTAACGTGAAAGAGCAGGAGTGGTTTTTGTAAGGGTATTGAATATTGTGTGTATGTAATTAAAAAAAAAAAAGTTAATGGTATGTAATATGCATGGTTCATGCAATGTGAAAAATATAGAAAAGGAAGAAGTAGAAAATAGAAAAGGGAGAAGGCAAGAAGAATTGTTGGAAGAAAAGTTGCATTAAAAAGATTTTTTTTTTCTTTCTCTCTTCTTTATTTTTCTTAGTTCTTAATGTATTTTAATTTTGAATTTGAAAGCATTATGAATATTATGTTTAGCTAAATTTATTTAAGTTAGGGAATTATAGAACTCATTTAATTTAAGCAATTTCATATTATTTCTTTTAATTTGCATAAAGTATTCATTATGCTTGATCATTTATGATTTGGCCAATCATAATTAACTTTAGATTGAGACTAATGATTGAGAAATATTAATCTTAATAGATTGTGAATTATCGTTGAATGATTTAAATCTAGAGATAGTTTAAATTATTTTAATTCCAATTGGGTGTGATTATGATTTATTTGCTAACATTATTTAGGCTTAAAATTGATGAGAATCATTTGAAGTTCTTTTTAATTAATGGAAATAAATTAGGTAACTTTTACTTGAGAAAGATTAATTATCTATTTTGAATCCCCAAGATGTGCATTTAAAGAGAAAACTCTTTTTATTTGAATTGCTTAAAGAAAATAGAGTACTACATTCCCTAACATCTTGGCTATTTATTATTTTTGTTGATTTAATTTTGGTTTATTTAGTAAATTTAATTTGATTAATTTTTATACTCTAGCTTCATTTTTAGTATTCAGATTTTAGTAATTATAATTCACTTAAAATTTAGTTCTTAAACAAGTTAAAAACAAAATTAATAGTTGGATAGACATTCAATCCTCGTGGGATCAACTTTAATTTATTACTTGACAAACTCGTATGCTTGTGAGAAACCAACCAACCAGATTTAGGATTTATGATTTCTGCGTTCTTTTAATTTGCTTTTGTTTTGGGTTGTAATTAATTTAATTTTAATTTCTGCATAATAGTTTGTAATAGCCCCAATAGTAGAAAATAGTAGAATTTTATATTCTCTTCACTAAAATTTATTAGTAATTTAGGTTCAATTAGGTAAAAATCAATTAAAATCAATGGTGGCTTTAGATTAATTTAGGGTTGCATGTAAATTGATTTAGGGTTTTTTTAGAAAATCACATAAATCCCGTGTTCAATTTGATTTTGTTATGATTTTTTTGTTTGGGTTTTATTTCTGGATCTTTTAGTTCTTTGGGCTCTAAGCGCACGATAGGTCCAAACCCACTAAATAAAAAATAGGCTTAAAAATTGTTTAGGTTAATTAATTAAAATCAATTTAGGCCCATTAGATTAATTTAGACTTAGGCCCATTTTTAGGTTAACTAAAATTAATTTACACTTAGCTCTGCCCATTAATTTCATTTCTTTTAAAATAAATAGATTTAGGATCACATCACTTAATATAAAATCAAGTTAGACTTAGGCCCACTTATTAATTTAATTTATTCTTTAAAATTTGGTAGACTTAGGACTATTCCCATAGTTAAATTAAAATAAATAGACTTAAGCTTACTAAAATTAATTAAAAATGTAGGTCTTTTTCTAGTCCATTTCACTTGTAAATAAAAATATGTAAAAATAGCTAACTTTTAAAAATTAACCTAGCTTAGACTTAGGGACGCTGCCTTTTGTATGTATTTTTACATGTAATTTTATTACCTGTTGCCTTTTTTGGATTACATGGATGTTTAATTAGGGTTTAAATAAAATTGCATATAATTAGAGAATAAAATAGTAATTCATAAAATAAATCTAAATGAACATAAGACTGATAGAAGTTAGTATTCCATTCCCAGAATCTTCTGGATGTAATGCTAGCTTTCTTTTAGAGAATCGAGTACCAAATTTTGATTTGTCCTAGTTATTACCTTGGGTGGTGACTCCTCATCTCCACGCTATGTCTTTGTGACATAGTAGTGTGTTCCCTAGGGTCTTGAGCCCAAATAGTGTCGCGGTTACTAAAATCTTGGGCGTGCGCTAAACCCCACCGTCTACAGTGGCGACTCCACTGGGGATAAAAGATACTAATTCTACTTGTGTTTTTTAGAGTTATTTTATTAATTATTATTTTATTCTTACATTCATTCTGCATGTTTATATTAAACTGATGATGTTGGTTTATAATGCCATAATTCCACTAGCTTCATGGAGTTGTAAATTGGCTAACCATCACTTTTAGCCTTAACTCGGTTGAATAGAGATTACTGAGCTCATTTGACCATAGTCTGTAACTTAAGTCTTAAAGGGGGTTAGTCTTCTCTCGAGTTTGCAAAGGATGTTGGGCCCCTCTGACTTTGGCTAGTAACTAAAGTTTTAAAAGAGGGCATCTTACTAGGGGAACCTTGACTTTTGACCAGACCCTGCCCACATATAATGGCTTAGTTACTTCCCCTAGGATCTACCTAAATTACTTGTATGATTTTTTCCATGAGGTATCTCTATCTATAAAAGCGCAGGCCCATACTTTTGAAGCCCACTTGGGCGAATAAAGATTGGGCTAGACATGTTGTTTCTATGGTTATCACCATGAGGTATTTCTATCTATAAAAGCCCGGGCCCATACTTTTAAAACCCCTTAGGGTAATGAAGATGGGGGTTAGACCTTTATACCTAAAAATGTTGTTTCTATGCTTTATTGCTTTAAGAGAGATCTGGCATGCACGTCGGTCCTTGATATCCCTCGTTAATATTAAGACTAAGATAAAAAATCCTAGGATAAGAGACTCACCATTGAACACATGTGTGGGAGGAATAAGGTTGAAAGGATGTATGTTGTACACTTGATTGATACTTGCTACATATTGCATAGCACATGCATCACGCATACATGCATCTCATTCATCATACTAACACCTTATTTTACAACCATCATAAATACTTCGAGGTCTTCTTATATTTGGGGACGACGAGGTGGCAGACTAAGAAGAATGAGTCAGAGTCCTAAAGCCTTAGCAAAGGAAATCCTTAACAGACTGGATAGACTGGAAAGAAGCCCTATCAACCCACTTTACTTGAAAGCTAAACCAACTTCACCTGAATCTTAACAAATGGAACAACAGCAAGGGAACTGGACTTTATAAGACATCAAGGAAGCTCTGATGGATGACATGAGGGCTACGATGCAAGATGAGCTGAGACAAGCACTATCTGGACTGATGCAACTTGCTACTATCATACCACCACTTGCAATTGAACAACCACATGCTGCTGCTGCTATCCCACCTACTGCCAACAATGCTGGGGGGCAACCTACTGCTAGAAACCCACTTGCTATCGATGTGAAGCCAGAGGATGTCTAGAATTACATGGTAAAGAAGGCGAAGAAAGAATCCTTTGAACTGGTACATAATTACGAGTCCAAGCAGATACGAGCACTGACCTAAAAGATGTCCAAAATGGAAGAGCTAATCAGGGGACAAGGTATAGGGTATTCATTTGACTTTGATGACATGTTGCAAATGGAAGATGATAGGCTGCCTGACAAGTTTAAGATGCCATAGCTGCAGAAATTTAATGGGAGAGGAGATCCAAGGATTCATCTCAACCAGTACACAATAACCATAAGCACTACTAAAGCACCATCAGCAGTGATTACTAAGTTGTTTATGTTATCCTTAGAGGGAATAAGTTGTAAACTGGTATCATGCGCTAGAAAATCTATAAGAGCTGACTGGCAAGAACTATATACTGCCTTTTTAAGACAATATAATTATAACACTTGGTTGGAAGTGTCTATCAAAGATCTAGAATTGAAAAAGCAAAAACCCAATGATTCTTTCTCTAATTTCCTTACTAGAATCATGAATAAAGCAGGGCTGATAAAGAATAAGCTGGCCGAGAAGGATTAGGTTAGGATGATAGTTCAGAATGTGTCACCTAATCTAGTCGAGAGGTTGCAAATGATGAACCCTAAAACTTTCATAGACCTGTATGATAATGGTCTACAAGCAGAAGAGATTGAGAATGATAAGAAAAGAAGCTCTAGAGGCACTAGAACCAGAAACTACCCAATTAGGGGCACACAACAGGGAAGTACTAGCCGAATTATGGAGGTGCGCGCAGTACAATAACCCTAGAGATTCTCCAACTTCAACCAACCACTCTATAAAGTCCTAGAATAATTGATCCAGAAAGGCTTACTCTAACCCTTAACCTTCTTCAAACCACCTAACCTAAATGTCCCAGGCTACGACCTTAATAGCTACTGCAAGTTTCACAAAGTAGCTGGCCACTCTATAAACACCTGTATTCGCCTCAAACACGAGATCCAAAAACTAATAGACTTCAAAAAAATCACAGACCTGAAAATCCAACTCCAACCCAAATACTAAAAATAATCATTTCCCTCACTACCGAAATGTCCTACCACTGGCCACCATGATGATTAACTCAGGAGTGAGTGAAGAAGAAGTGTTAAACTCCTTTGAAAACCTAAACCCTATAGCTAATGGAGAATCTCTTGATGCCTCTAGAGGAGTTGAGGATTTGTTAGGGCAGCCCTCAGGGAAATTTGACTATAAGGTGCTCTATTCCAAACTACCCTCTACATATATCCTAGTTAAATCAATTATGCCCTCAGGATGGGGTGATGAGTTTAATAACGAGGAAGAATCCAAACCCTAAAACATCCAAGAGTTGAGGATTTATTAGGGCAGCCATCAGGCAAATTTGATAATAGGGTGTTCTATTCAAAGTCTGCTTCTAGTGATATACCTCTTGAGGGGATTGTACCCTCAAAATGGGGTAATGAGTTTGGTGATGGGCAGTGAGAATAAGAAGTCTATAACTTCCAAACATGGAATTGAGGAATTATTAAGAGCACATATGGGAAAGCTTAGCATGAAGGGAAAGGAAAGGTGCACAGTAGAAGTATAGAAGGACAGAAAGAGGGACAGAATCATCAAAGTTGTAGACATTTGGTATGACTCTGATAAAGAGAGTCCCGCTAGTCTGGATGTGTGGAGTGATGACCTTAAAGTGAATCATGTCACTAGAAGTGGGAGGAATTACAAGGCAGCAGAAAAGAAGATTAAGAGAGTTACAGAAAGAGAAGAGACAAATGATGCAGAAACAAAAGAAGGGGAAAGGGAAGAACTGATTCTAGAATAACTAAAAAAGGTTAAGGTAAATGTCAATATTTAGGAACTACTGATGCATCAGGCAACCACAGAAGAGCTTTGGTGAAAGCTCTGTCAAACATGAACATTGAAACAATAACCACACTCAAGGCTATGGTAGTAAAGGTTATAGAAAAGAATTACGAGTTGATAACCTTCTCAAATGATGACCTTCCTTTAGAAGGAAGAAATCATAACAAGACATTGTTTATCCCAGCTGAAGTAAAAGGGAAAAGAACCAACTTTATAATGGTGGATGATGGTTCAACCATTAATGTATGCCCATTGAAGATCTTGCCTAACTTAGGTTTGAAAGCTGAAGACTTGATAGATTTAAACCTCATAATCAGAGCCTATGATGACAACACTAGGCATGTGGAGGGGACATTCCAAGCTCTAGTTAAAACAAGACCTATGGAATCAACTATTGAGTTCATTGTGCTGGATATACCAGTTACTTATGCGTTGTTATTGGGAAGGCCAAGGTTCCATGCTCTAGGAGGGGTACCCTCAATTGTGCACCAAAAGATAAAATTCCCTTATGAAGGAGATGTAGTGACAATCGAAGCAAGAACCAATGCAGTTGTGGCCACCATACTAGAAAAACATAAACAAGTGTGTGTTCCTCCCAATGTTCAAATTTTTGGGATATTTGATGGGACTGAGATGGACCCAAGGGTTGCAAAAATGATGGAGAGCATGAATTACCAACCTAGATGGGGGCTAGGCAAGAATGAGCAAGGAAGTTATAAGCTACCAAAATTCAAGAGTCCAAATGACACTAAAGGAGTAAGGCATATTGAAATGGAACCTGGTAGCAAAAGAGGAAGGAAAAAGGGAAAGCCAAGACAAATAAGCCCTTGAGGAGAATTGGGCCAATAAGTGAGAATTTCATCAAGCTAGGAGAGGGCAAGTATTATCTGGGTGCTAAGGAGTTCATTAATGTCACTGGCGAAAATGTTCCTGGGTTCGAGATTTTTAAGGACTAGATTGTGGAAAATTTATTCAAGAGCAACAAAGAAGAAGTGATGAAGTAAGTAGCTTGAAGAATATGGGATGCTGTTGTTGAAGAGCTGTTGTGTCTGCCACCTGAAAAGGAGCCACCCCAGGATTTAGCTACTCTTATTAATGATAGCTTTACTAATGTTTTTTATGAAGAGACTAATGTAATAACATCTAGTCTCTATGAGGATGAAAACTCTATTTTTTCCATGGTCAGTGATATGAATGCTGGTTTTGTTTACTTGTGTGATGTCCATCCTGATAGTTCTATGCATTATAATTTTGATCATTCATGCATGTTTGACATTAATTCAATTCAATTTGATTCATTTAACATAGGCATGAATGATAATCTAAAGAACATTTCTATATCATATGATGTAACTCCTGAAGAAAGGGAAAATTTTGAGAAAATACTAACAAAAAGAAAGGTAGTATTTGCTTGGACCTACGAAGACATGCCAAGTTTAGATAGGGAAATTACAGAGCATTATATTCCAACTCATCCAAAAATAAAACTAGTTAAACATACATTGTGCAGGTTGGGACTAGAATGGACAGAAAAGAGAAGAGAAAAATTTGCTAAACAAATTCAGGCCAACTTTTTAGAGGTAATAGATTATCCCCAATGGCTAGTAAGTATAGTCCTAGTACCTAAGAAAGATGGTAAAGTACGAATGTATGTTGATTTTAAGGATTTAAATAAAGCATGTTCGAAGGATGACTTCCCTTTACCTCATATCAATGTGATAGTGGATAGTGCGGTGTCAAGTGCGATGTACTCCTTTATGGATGGGTTCTCTGGGTATAATCAGATAATGATGGTAGTTATGGATACGATCAAGACAACTTTCATCACATAAAGGGAGACGTATTATTACAAGGTTATGCCTTTCAGGTTAAAGAATGCAGGTGCAACATATCAAAAGGCAGCCACCACTTTTTTCCATGACATGATGCATAAGGAAGTGGAGGTATATTGTAATATCCCGTGTTTTTAAAATATTTTTACACTGTACCGGGATATGCAGTGTTAATAAATTTTGAATATATATATGATATTTTTACGAGTTGATATGTATTTAAAACCTATTTTAATTATTGTGTATTATTTACAGTGCTTTACGTAAAATTTTCCCGGGACTTGCATTTTCCGGGAAATTTTTACGTAAATAATTTATTATTAATTATTTTAAATATATTTTCAGACTTGCATGAACTCATACGTATTTTTAAAATTTCTAAACACCGTGTATGTGTGCAATATTTATTTAATTAGGGTTTAATATTACCCTAATATTTTATTAATTATTTATTAGTTTTATTGTTATTTAATTATTTTTATTTAGTATAAATTATTAAAATATTAAATTATATGCGTGTGGTGTATATTTAATGTGTGTAATTTAATATTATTTTAATATATAGTATAAAGTATATATATATATACATATAATACATCAAAAATCAAAACTTTTGAAAAATTACACTTTTGCCCCCGACTACTCCTTCTTCCCCGATCTTCACCCTCACCGTCGTCCGGTCACTGCTGTGCCGATTTCTCACCGTTGGTGTGCCGTCCGGTGTGCCACCACCTTCCCCAGCCTCTTCCGCCGCCTGTGGTAGCCATTTCCGATGCTTGGAAGCCATTTTTGGCCGGAGAAGCCGAACTTCTCTTCACCATCGATCACGCCGATTCCGGCCACCATTTTCGACACCGCTTGTATCTTTCTTCTCCTTGAGCTCCGGTGAGTGTGATTCTAGCTTTGGTTTGAGCTTAAATGGTCTAGAATTGCTTAGGTTTCGATTTTTCTAATTCGGTCACATTAGGGTTTTTGATTTTTTTGAGCTTTGAATTGATTGATTCATGAAAAATCCCTTCACAAATGTTGATCCTAGTAGCTTAATCTACATGTATGAATTTTTTTGGAATTTTTGGAGATTTTTTGGATTTTTGGGTATTTTTGAATATTTTAATATTATTTTCTAATTTTCGGAAATTAATTATTTAAATTATGAAATTGTGTTTTATGGTTAAATTAGGTGTTGAAATGAATTATAGGAATTTATTTGGAATTTTTATGAATTTCTAAGTATTTATTTTGAATTATTGAAATTTATGTAATTTGGGAAATTAGGATTAAATGTGTTTTTAATTGAATTTAATTGGTTAATTGAGTTTAATTATTAATATTATTGATAAATATGTTGAGAAAACTAATTTTGGATAATTGTATAATTTTTGGTTAATTTTTGAAGTAATTATAGTATATTTATATATATAAGGGCATTTTGGTAATTTTACACAAAATTGGATAAAAATGTAATTTAATTGGTTTTAATAGTTATTTAAGGTATAAAAATTATTTCCACAAATTATTTGGTATTTTTAACTAATTAAAACTATTTTTCGTGAATTATTTTCAATTATATATATAATATACGGTTTTTCTAATAAAATTAGTTTTTATTGGTTTTTAATGTGTTTAAAGGTTAATTATGTAATTTCTACTTATAAAATTTATTTCTATGTTATAAGGATATTTTGGTATTTCTGAAATTATTCTGTGATTGTGGACCCCGGTTGTTGGACTATAGTTTGGAGTCCGACCGTGGGATTTTGATTGTGCTCTGTGTAGTTTTTCGAAGTGTATTTCCTTGCAGGGTCGGCTCTACTCTTTTAAGTAGAGAGATATCCGTTTTACAGGGGAGGTTCTGCCCGATTTTCGGTAGAATTCTCGTAAAACGTGATATCCGGTCGAACCTTGATATCGATTCTGTGTTTTATACTCTATATCGAATTCTAGGATTTCTGTTAGGTTTATTCTAATGTCTGTCATTATTTTCTTGTTTAGTTGCACCGAGACCGAGGGCTAGTGGACCAGGCCCGTCGGACCCGTCTCGTGGAGCGCACTAGGTGAGTTACTATACTATATATATATGTTTAGGATGCATGATTTAGAAATATATGTTTTATTTTGATTAAAATGCATAAATAATATGATTTGTATTTAAGTATATTTTTGGTTTATTTTTGGTATATATTAAATTATATGCATGTTTTGTAAATAAAATATATTTAAAATGTTTTTAAATATATTTCCAACTTAATTTATAATTTGATTGAATTTATTTGACATATATATACTCGAAATATACCTGGTTTACTTTTGGTATATTTCCAGTATATATATGGTTTATATTGTTGTTTTATTTAAATTCATGCATCATTTAATTGTGAATGAATGCTTTATATTTATTAATGAAGGATATCGATAGAACGTGCTACCTAGTGGGCAGCACTAGGACCGAGTACGTACCGGTACACCTATAGTATTTAGGCTATATTACTAACTTATTTGTGGATATTGATTGGCTATGATTATTTGATGTGTGAGATGTGATTTGGGTGTGATTGCTGGAGCTCGGTTGACCAAGTGTCTCGGGGCCAATCACACAGGCAGTCAGACTGCTGGAGCTCGGTTGACTTAGTGTCTCGGGGCCAGTCTACTGTCCAAATGGATTAAGTGGATATATTTGGAATAAGTGAGCCTGTATGGCTAGAGTGTTGTCTAACACTATTTCTGAGGTTGCGATATTCTAGGGTTCTATGTGATCCTTCATAAACTGTGATTTTCAATAAAATATATAAAAATGATTTTACTGCATCTGCGTGAATTTACCTGTATATATATACATATTAGATATATACTGTTGACTGTATGCATTATCATTTAGTGTGTATGTATATATATTATAGTAATTCACTCAGTGAGGTCTGACTCCCCTCCGTTGACTATTTTTCAGGAGAGTCAACATCTTCAGATCTCAGTAGCAGGTCGATACGTCGGATTTCTTCCGCCCCGGCTTCTTTGTGTAAATTATTTACTTGAGTCTTATTTTTATAATCTAGACACTGCAGTAGTTGTGAATTAAAATGTGGGATTTCATATATTTTATTTAAAGAGATGTATTATATTGAAACTGGATTTGTACTGAAAAATTTTATATATATGTGATGAGTTGAGATTTGATTTAAATCCAGTGATGAAAATGTTATTATTATATTTATGATTTTTATTTCCGCTGCATATAATATTGTTATTGTTATTATTGCATGATTTATTTTATTTTTAGGCTTGCTACGGGTTCCGGATTCGAAAGAATTCTCGTTCCCTAGCGCTGGTCATGGCCCCTGTTTTGGGTCGTGACATATATATAGACGATATGATGGTCAAGTCAGAAACAAGAGAGGGGTATTTTGAAGCTCTAGAAAAATTCTTGGCATGCATTGAGAGGTATAATTTAAGACTCAACCCGAAGAAATGCATTTTCGGAGTTACTTCAGGGAAGTTACAGGGGCATATAGTCAATAGGAATCATAGTGGATCTAGATAAAGTGAAAGCCATCTAGGAAATGCCAACACCAAGGATAGAGAAAGATATAAGAGGGTTCATAGGCAGGTTATAGTATATTAGTAGGTTCATTGCAAGGCTTACTAATATTTGTGACCCAATCTTTAAGCTTCTAAGAAAAGATCAACCTGTAGAGTGGAATGATGACTGTGTCTTTAATAAGATAAAAGAGTATCTCACTAATCCATCTGTACTTAAACCACCGAGGCTAGGTAAACCCTTGATCTTATATTTAGCTCTAGAAGAAAAGGTAATAGGGGCAATGTTAGCACAAGAAGGGCTGGATGGGATAGAGCACGCAGTGTATTACCTCAATAAAAAGTTCATACCGTATGAAGAAAAATATGATTTAGTGGAGAAAACGTGTTTAATAATGATCTGAGCAATAAGGAATTGAGGAATTACTTTTAGTCTTATAGGGTTTAGGCCATTTCAAAAATAGACCCCTTAAGATACTTACTACATGCACCTGCTCTAACCAGAAGGATGTCTTGATGGCTCGTTCTCTTGACTGAATTTGATATAGAGTACATTACCATAAAGGTTATTAAGAGAAAGGCAGTAGCAAAATTTCTAGCTCAAAATGTAGTAGAGGGTGATGAATAGTGGAGCCTAGAATTCTCAAATGAGAATCTAGTAGGTGTAGTGCATCGGGAATGGAAGCTTTATTTTGATAGTGCAGTAAACAACAAACGAGCCGAGTTAAGAGTGTTCCTCATCACGCCAAAGGGAGAAACCATACCAATAGCCAAGAAGCTAGATTTTAAAGTAACTAATAATATGGCTGACTATGAAGCATGCATTCATGGAGTAGAAGCAGCGATGGCAGCTGGAGCAAAGGAGTTGTTAGTATATGGGGATTCTATATTGGTGATCAACCAGGCTAATGAGGAATGGGAAGTGAAAGAAGAAAAGATGAAACCCTACATCTGCTATTTGAAAGCTTTAATAAAGAATTTCATCAAGTGTCTCTTTATCCATCTATCAAGAGATGACAATCAGATGATAGATGCACTGGCGACACTCTCTTCAATATGGGATAGTGTGACTAAGTTGACTATGAGGCTATTAGTGATCATGAAATCAAAGGCTCCATGTTATGGGGGTGAGCAGATTATGGGAATTTAGATAGGGCCTTAAGAGAAGCCATGGTTTT
The DNA here is from genome assembly GCA_947683625.1 of Mallotus nudiflorus. Lineage (NCBI taxonomy): Eukaryota > Viridiplantae > Streptophyta > Magnoliopsida > Malpighiales > Euphorbiaceae > Mallotus > Mallotus nudiflorus. The sequence continues at coordinate 1,265,118 of CANTUR010000220.1, read as the reverse complement.
ATGATGTTTAGAGGTTCATTAAGGAAGGAAAATATCCAGATGATGCCACTTCAAAAGAAAGATTTGTGTAAGCACCCAATTTCAGGATACAATTGTGCATAATTACGACGTACGCCCCTATGATGAAATTTATTCAAAAATTGAACTTGGTTGTTGATCTTCTGGACTTTAGGGACTAAATTGCAACATTTTTTAGGATTTGATTGTAAATAAGTCATTTTTCTGGGGTCTTTTGGTAATTAAAAAAAAGAGTTAGCATTTAATGCCAATCAGCATTAGTGTAATGCCGACAGACATTGTGTAATGTCGATCGGCATTGCATAATGACGACCGGCATTGCACAATGCCGACACGTTAAAATACAGTTTTTTTTTTTATTTTTTCACATATTTTTATTGATTTTTCAGCGTTTTGATTAGTTGAAAATTCAAATTTTATCTTTACAATTATCTAATAAGGTTGTTTAAACGCATAAGGTTTTTTGAAATCAAAGAAAAATAAACGCTATCTGAAAAAATAGGTCTGTTCCTCCTTTGGAGGAAGTTCAGTACGCACAGACTCTGCATTGAAAAGCAGAGTCTACATGCGTGCGTGAGGAGAGGTTTTTTGTTAGGGGGACTTCTTCTTCTTCTGGTTTTTGAAAGGATTTCTTTTACAGGAAGAGACTGAGAGAAAAAAGACAGTGAGAAAAAAGAGAGATTGTGAGCATAAAACCCTAATTTTTTATACTGAAATTTCCGAAGGCAATAGTCCAGAATCAACAATATCTTAATTTTAACAGTGATAATCCAATCTGAGGGGCTCAAAAAGGGGCATTTGCACAGCAGCTCCAGTATTATTTTTCTATTTCTTTTATTACTTTTGTTATTATTATTTTCTGTTTATGTTTTTTTTTCTTTTATTTTTGTTATTATTTGATTTCATTGCTAATTTATTTATTTTTTGTGTTTTGATGTCTGTATGTGGATTGAGGAGGAGGATTCTGCTTGTGTTTAATTGAACAGAAGGTCCATGGAATGTCATGGATGAATATGTACTGTTTTAATAATAGTTCTTAGGATTTTAATTTTAATTTTGCATTTTTGTAACCTGTGTAATTTATTTTAATTTATAGGTGTATAATTATTTAATTTTAATTCTATATGTAGTTTATAATAGCCCCAGTAGTGCACTTTAAAATTAATTAGTAATTAGGTTTAATTGGATAAAAATTAATTAAAATTAATGGTGGCTTTAGTTAATTAGGGTTTGTATGTAATTAAATTAGGTTTTTTTAGAAATCATATGTGAATGTGTGTTAGATTTGATTTTGTTATGTTTTTTATGTTTTTTTTTTGGGTTTTTTTTATGTTTTTTGGGCTTCAAGCCCACATTTAGGTCTAACCCACTAAATAAATAGGTTTAAAAATGATTTAGGTTTTTTAAAATAATTAAAATCAACTTAGGCCCATTAGGTTAATTAGATTTTAGGCTCGCTTAATTAATTAAAATTGTTTAGACTTAACTCAGCCTATTTAATTGCATTTCTTTTAAAATAAATAGACATAGGCCCACATTTAATTTAAAATAAAACTAGATTAAGACTTAGGCCCACTAATTTAATTTCTTCTTTAAAATTGAATAGACTTAAGCCCATATTTTGGAAATACTAAAAAATAGATTTAGGCTCATTAATTAATAAAATGTAGGCCCACCTTTATTCTATTTTCACTTGTAAATAAAATGTAGATTTAGCTAACTTATTTAATAAAATTAACATAGTTTAGACTTAGGGACGACGTGATCTTGAGTTCATTTTTACTTGTAATTTTATTGACTTGTTGCCTTTTTAGGTAGATGGATGTTAATTATGGTTTAATAAAATTGCATGTAATTAGAGGATGAAATAATTATTTATAAAATTATTCTAAATAAACACGAGACTAAAAGAAGTTAGTATTCTGTATCCAGAATCTCCTGGCTATGGTGCTAATTTTCTTTTAGAGAATCGAGTACCACCAATCAAATTGTCTTAGTTATTACCCTGGGTGGCTACTCCTCATCTCCATGCCATGTCTTTGTGACAGTGGTTAGTGTGTTCTCTAAGGCCATGAGCCTAAACAGTGTCACGGTTGCTAAAATCTTGGATGCGCGCTAAACCCCGCCATCTATAATATGCCCTGTATGTTCTTGTACATAATTTTGCAAGTCACGATGCGGTGTTGTATAAGAGAATGTCGAATGGGATACAACTCAGATGTCTCAAGAAGGATGAAGCAAAAGAGGTGATGAAAGAGGTTCATACAAGAGCTTGTAGTTCTCACATGAACGGGATAATCCTAGCAAAGAAGATCATCAGACAGGGATACTACTGGATGAGCATAAAAAAGGATTGTATTAGAACCGTAAGGCAATGCCATCAGTGTCAGATCTATGGGAACCTCAACCACCTTCCTCTAATGATGCTGGGTAGTTTATCATCTCCTTAGCCTTTTATGGCATGGGGGATTGATATCATAAGAGAAATAAGGCTAACAACATCAAATAGGCATAAGCACATAGTTGTGGCAATTAATTACTTCTCTAGATGGGCAAAGGCTGAGTCTCTCAATGCTCTAAAGGCAAAATAGATGGCTCAATTTATCGAGAAGAATCTTATTTGCGGATATGGGGTTCCACATTATGTAGTGACAGACAATGGGGTTTAGTTTTAAGTAGAAACAATAGAGTTATTGCAGAAGCATGGGATCGAGTATCATAAGTCTTCACCATATCGACCTTAAGCTAATGGAGTAGTGGAAGCAATAAATAAAAATATTAAGAAAATTATCTCTAAGATGGTCAAAACTTATAAGGATTGGTATGAGTTTCTTCCCTCTGCCTTGTGAGGATACAGAACTACAACCAAAAATACCACAGGCCAAACTCCGTTCTCCCTGGTGTATGGTTGTGAAGTAGTTTGAACAATAAAAATTGAGATCAAGTCTCTAAGAGTAGTTATGGAGGCCAAAATGCCTGAGAGTGATAGGCATGGAAAAGATATAATCATCCGGTGTCTCTGAACGAGAAAAGGATGAATCCTTTGTTTCATACCCAAATATACTTGAAGAGGATAGCAAGGGCATTTGACAAAAAGGTAAAGCCGGGGAAGATAAAAGTTAGGGAGATGGTACTAAAATCTAGAGCAGTGGTGTTCGATCCAAGAGGAAAGTTTAGACCAAACTGGGAAGGACCATACTTAGTCAAGTCAGTTCTGCCAAAGGGAGCCACCAAAATATCTAATCTTGAAAGGAATAAGTTCATGGAGCCTATTAACCTAGATCGTCTCAAGAAATATTATCTATAAAAATAAATAAAATTAGTATAAAGAAAATAAAAGTCCGCTGACTAGAAAACCTGAAAAGGCTAGTCAGGTAAAAATTAGGACATTCCCGCTGTTCAGAAAACCTACAAAGGGCCAGCAAGTAAAAATTAGGGAATAAATAAAAGAAAAATGTCCACTGATTAGAAAACCCATAAAGGGCTGATTAGGAAAAAATTAGGAAAATAAAATATGAGTGAAAAATATTCAGTTAGAAAATCTAAAAGGACTAGCTAATAACAGAAGTTACGTTATGTGACATAGTAAATGTACTCATTTTTTCCCTAATTAATGAATCTTATTGAAATTGAAATTTTATTATGACATTGTATGTTCTATCTTATTTATAATACATAAGCACTAGAAAGGAAAACAGAACATAAAAGATTAAGACTAGCTCAATGAGACCATTTTGTTCTAGTGGCGCCTATATTTCTTCTTCTGAGACTCAACATGTAAAGCTCGGATCCTCTTGTATCTAGAAAATTCGAGTGGCTCTGTAGCTTGTATGATGGCCCAGATTTGAAAAGTAAAAATAAGAAGCCCGCTAAGTTGAAAACCTGAAAGGGTGACTTAGGCAAAAGTTAAGACATAAAAGAAAAAAAATCACTTAGGACCATCTATTCATCCAAGTCCAATTTCAAGAAAGGAAAATTTGAAATAGATCAGTACAAGAAGGCAATCTAACATAACTATAAATCAAAGATGAAGATAGCCTAGAATCAGTTATCCCGGACTCCACTATCAGGCCATAGGCTCTGTCCTCTGCTAGGGTCATCATGATGATAAGTATTTGAAAGTCAAACAGATGAAGTACCAACGCTGCAGGGGTCCATGCCCAAGTCCTCAAGCCGTCAACGAAGCATCTCGTTCTCCCACTCTAGATTCCTAGAATAACTCTGCATATATAGGAAACATCATATCATATGCATTCCATGTATACCATGCATACATTTTCATAATAAGTGTATATGCTTACCCTTCAACTATCTATGACCTCCATGGCAAATAAATCTGAGATGAGGCGAGTCTGTGCAAATATTTTGCCTGTGTCCAGGGGACCTATTTTGTAAAGTTGTACTAATATAAATTCCAAGTGTATAGGTAATATAAGAAATAAGTTAGACAAACTCACATAAGAAGTATCTACTAGAGAAAATTTAAGGAGCTAAACATCACTGAAATGTATTTGTTGCTTAACTGGAGCCTAAACATCAGGAGCCCAATAGAGCATGGATATGTTAAGAAGGGGAACATCACCAAAAACAGCACTAGCAGAAGCTCCCTCACAGTTGGTCCTGACATGTTGAGTGCATTATGCATGGCCAAGACTGGGCCCAGGGACCTCAGGTGCAATCTCAGGCTTAGGGGCAGCCTTACTCTCTTGCATAGTCTCAAACCCCTTATTAGCCCCAGCCACCTCCTCCATCACTTCATCAGTAGGGGAGTAAACCTCCTCAATTTGTGAAAAGCAAACTATGAGAAAAGAATAAGTGATTGGAGAGTTCCAGAAAAGAAATAATCAGAAGTTACCTCAGCCTGATCAATAGGAACCTGATCCAAGAGATTCTCATGGATAAACTGCCAGTAATGACGAGACCATTCTAGAAAATTATAGTGTTATAACCTTGATCACAGTAGGTCTATAGAGTATTCTTGAAACTCGCTAAATGGGAAGAGCCCCATCTTTATATTAGGGGGAGACTCTTGTCAAAGCTGATAGCCTTAAAGCCATGAATCAACCCAATCTCTATACTCCATATCTGAAAGAGAGAATAAGTCAATAAAAAGAAAGAAAAGGAAAAGAGAAGAAGAGAAACAAAAAGGGGACAGATGCACTTGTAGGACATGCTAGAAGCCACACATAGTGATAGCTCCTCTACAGATAGTGTTTAATCTGTAATACAAATAACTCAGTGCCGTAGATCCCCAGCTGAGGGTGATAACTTTGTTTAAATCATGAAGGGAGTCGAGTAGTGCAATACTGACTTCATGACCAGTCTCAAAGAAGAGGGTCATGCCAAGTAAGATTAGGAGGAAGCACCTCACCTTATAAGCAATCTAGCGAGATGTGGTGGTGGGAAGACGTTTGAGCACAATGGCTAGATTAGTTGGAATCTCTACTCCTCTATGTAGCCTGTGTTGTGGGTCAGCCATAGGATCCGACATATCATAAATTAGACTTCGGATAAGCAAGAAATCACAAGAAGAAAATCAAAGAAAAGAGAAAGAAATGGAGAGGGAAATGAAAGAATAGCATCAAAAATAAGGGGAAGGCTTCTTATAAATGAAAAACATCCATTTTGGTCCTTTGATTATGCATGCATTCAAAATCAAGTTTAACTTTACAATTTCATCCATATTTGCATTTTAATTAGGATTTAATTCCTAAATAATTCATTCAACTCACGTCATCAATCAATAATTTATTATTAATTGTGTTTGTATTTATTCTGAATTATCTGTCAAGTATAGAATAAGGAATATTATAAAATTCAACCTTGCATTTATATATGCACCATTTCAATCAAATGTCAAAATTTGTTTCATGCTACATAGTAACTAAAACACAAATTTCTAAAATTATCATGTTATGTGCTGTACAATAGTCATAATTGTGTTGCACAATAGTCACAACATGAATTTCAAATTCCACATGTTATATGCTTTAATAGCAATTATAACATGACCTTTTTTAGACTTTTTACCACCAGACATTACACGGTAGTTATGGCGATGTCGCTAGACATCCCACAGGGAATATAGCAGATTTTAAATCACTAGATGTTCCACAAGAACTATAGCATCATTTTCAAAGCTCACTAGATGTCCCACAAGGAATATAGTGAGGGTCATCACATTCATTTCATTGAACATCCCATAGGGAATACAACGAAATTCATTATCACTAGACATCCTAAAGGGAATATAGTTCAATTTACCAGACACTACACAATAGTTATGGTATCATTGCTAGACGTTCCATAGGAACTATAACACATTTTTTAAATCACGAATCACTAAACGTCCCACAAGAAATATAGTGAAGTTTTAAATCACCGAATTGCTAGGCGTCTCACAGGGAATATAGCGAGAATCATTGCATTCATTTTGTTAAAACATCCTACAGGGAATATAATGAAATCCACTGTCACTAGACGTCCCAAAAGGAATATAATGCAACTCACCAGACATTATACAATAGTTATGGCATTATTGCCAAACGTTCCACAGGAGCTATAGCATGTTTTCAAATCAAGGCTCGCTAGACATCTCACAAGGAATATAGCGAGAATCATTGCATTCATTTCGTTAAAATATCCCACGGGGAATATAATGAAATCCACTATCATTAGATGTCCCAAAGGGAATATAATGCAGTCCACCAGACACTACACAATAGTTATGGCATTATTGCTAGACATTCCAGAGGAACTATTGCATGTTTTCAAATCACAAGTCACTAGACGTCCCAAGGGGAATATAACGAAATACATAAGTTTTACGCAACATTCCATAAGAAATATAGTGAAACATATTAAACATAACATCTTGCTTAAAATTGCTCAGCAATTTAAGCAACAACAAGTAAATTAGGATACAATGAAGTACCTAATTTTTTCTTTTGAAATTGTGTGCTACTATTGCTTTGCCGCAATTTGTCAAGCAAACAACGATGAAGGGGGGCAACTGTAAGCACCCAGTTTTGGGATGCAATTGTGCACGCATGCAATGAAAGCCCCTATGATGAAAATCTAATTAAGAATTGATCTCTGGTGTCGATTTTGTAATTTAAAGGACTAAATTGCAACATTTTATGGATTTAATTACAAAATTATTTTTTTTAGGGATTTGATTGCAAAGATTAGAAACTTCCGAGGATCTTTTTTGTAATTTAATTAAAAAAATGAAAATTGGTCGGCCGACATTGTGTAATGCCGACCGGCATTACGTAATGCCGATCGGCATTACGGGATGAAAATTGGCATTCTGGAATGATGATTTTTGTTAAAAAGTGATTTTTTACATTGATTTTTTTTTAATTTTTCATTAGTTCAGGATACCACGTGTCCCTACGTACTAAGTCTTGGATTTTTTCAAAACTTTATCTCTTAATCTTGATTTCAAAAATTAAAAAGACAACTTCCCTGCGTGAGCATAGGGGTTGGAGGTTGATAGGTCTAGCTTTAAAAGACATAACAGGAGGCTATGAAAACCCTAAAGCAAGCTAGCCTATGAGAGAGAGAGAGAGAGTAAACTAGCTAGAGAGAAAGGAGACAGAGTTTGTAAAAATCAGAGAGAAAAAAAAACCTAATTAGCTACTGAAAAAAAAATACATTCTTTTCTTTTAAAAGTCCAGAAGATTAAGAAAGAAAAAATAACAGAGTCAATCTCAAAACAATGACAATCCAAATCTGAGGGGTAATCAAATAGCATTTGCACAACATCTTCTACTCTTTCTTTTTTATTATTGATTTGATTTTTTTATTATTTTATTTCTTAATTGAGTAGTTACTAATTAAATTTTTTTGTGTTTTTTGTTTTAATTGATGATTTGTAATACTCTGGAGGTGAAGGTGGTGATATGAGATTTTGGCAGTAACCATTGGAAGAATCCATGGAATGTCATGGATTAAGATCTATAAAACCCTCATAGGGTTTAGGATTTATGATTTCTGTATTCTTTTAATTTGATTTTGTTTTTGGTTGTAATTAATTTGATTTGAATTTTTGCACAGTAATTCGTAATAGCTCCAATAATGGGAAATAGTATAATTTTATATTATCTGCACTAAAATTGATTTTTAATTTAGGTTCAGTTGAGTAAAAATCAATTAAAATCAATGGTGACTTTAGATTAATTTAGGGTTGTATGTAAATTGATTTAGGGTTTTTTTTTAGAAAATCACATAAATCTTATGTTTGATATGATTTTGTTATGATTTTTTTGTTTGGATTTTGTTTTTGGATCTTTTTGTTCTTTGGGCTCCAAGCTCATGATAGGTCCAAACCCACTAAAAAAAATAGACTTAAAAAAGGTTTAGGTTAATTAATTAAAATCAATTTAGGCCCATTAGATTAATTTAGACTTAGGCCCATTTTTAGATTAACTAAAATTAATTTAGACTTAACTTAGCCAATTAATTTCATTTCTTTTAAAATAAATAGATTTAGGATCACATCACTTAATTTAAAATCAAGTTAGACTTAGGCCCACTTATTAATTTAATTTCTTCTTTAAAATTTGGTAGACTTAGGACTATTCTCTTAGTTAAATTAAAATAAATAGACTTAAGCTTACTAAAATTAATTAAAAATGTAGGTCTTTTTATAGTCCATTTCACTTGTAAATAAAAATATGTAGAAATAGCTAACTTTTAAAAATTAACCTAGTTTAGACTTAGTGACGCTGCCTTTTGTATGCATTTTTATATGTAATTTTATGACTTGTTGCCTTTTTTGGGTTAGATGGATGTTTAATTAGGGTTTAAATAAAATTACATGTAATTAGAGAATAAAATAGTAATTTATAAAATAAATCTAAATGAACACAAGACTGATAGAAGTTAGTATTCTGTTCCTAGAATCTCCTGGTTATGGTGCTAGCTTTCCCTTAGAGAATCGAGTACCACCTTTCAATTTGTCCTAGTTATTACCTTGGGTGGCGACTCTTTATCTTCACGCTATGTCTTTGTGACATAGTAGCGTGTTCCTTAAGACCCTGAGCCCAAACAATGTCACAGTTGCTAAAATCTTGGACGCAAGCTAAACCTTGCCGTTTACACATATAGCGATAAATCTACACTTCAATCACACCTAATGATGTCCAACTCAAAGAAAATTTGACATTGAATATGGATTATTAAATCACATTCAGGATTCAATAACTGATGTGCTACATCCTCCCCTCCCCTCCCCCCATCCTCTCTCTTCTTTCCTCCCTTTGAAGTTTTAAACAATTAAAATTTATTATTAAAAGGCCTGCCATAAAAAAATTGTATAAGCCAATCGCCAGCTTTGTGAATAAAAACAAATCTTATAAAACACAATGAAACTACTTAATATCATTTGCTGAAAACCTTGCAAAACCAAGAAAAATAACCAAAAAAAAATTTATGACATACATACAAATATAGACATAAACATGAATATTAAGGATGCAATTCTTATTTTTAAATAGAGAAATTACCTTATTGATGTTTTGGGTGAATGACGGTACGTGGAATCATCTCACAGTTTACCTTTCTTCCAAGTGTTTATCCTCCAAGACTTGTTCAGTCACTTGAAATGTTAAATATGGCATTTAATGATTTGATATAAAAAAAAATTCCTTCCAATACCTTATAATGCAAAAAAAAACAAAAATGGAAACACGTGAAAAATTGTGTTTCCTTATGATATTAAATTAAACATGATGTACAATCTTCAAAGTTATAGTATTGCTTTCATAAGTTGTATAACAAATGAACCTGTTTTAAATTTTTAAGTGAAAGCACACTTTATTAAAGTTATATTTAACCTATAAAGTCCAATTAAAACCTACATCACATCTATGCAATTTCAAATATTTTCTTCGTAAATTAAGAATGTGACTTGTGTTCTTCACCTTCATTACACTGTAAATGTGCATCGGAGTTTTAACTTGACCATGTCTTCCTTTCCTCTCATCCTTAGAGTGTGCAAATGCAAGGGGATCAAAGCCAAGAACATTCATTATTTTGTTATGGTTGTGTTGCATATGTGTTTGCATCCACCCCATCTATCCAGCATCTCAAACCCTAAATAAACGTAGTAGAAATAAGTCCACCTGTAAATGTGAAATATGTAATTCATGCTATGTTTTCAAGAAAAGCAATATTTTCGCACTTGAAAATTTATAATATGATTAACTTCTGTTATACTTAATTTAAAAGAAATTAGATTCAAACAATAGTTAATTTAATTAAAATTTAAATTAAGCATACATATGGCACATTGGCATTGTTTATGCCCATTACGCCATTATGTGTAATTGTCAATGTCTATGTTTTGAGGCATTAATAATATGTAGCCTATTATGACAAAAAGTAGTAAAGGCCATTACCTGAAAGTGTTTGCACATTGACAAATCATAGACAACTATATGTACACATTTATGGTGACATATTGATATTGTACATTACATTTCATCATTGTTAACTTATACTAACAGTGTATTTGTTTGCTGAGTTTAGTTTAAAATAATAAAACTCCCGTGCCACCTTATAAATCTAGTCATTCCTAAATTGTGTAAAATTCCATTACCACCTTTACCTCAAATTCTTATTTAGACTTCATTTAACTAGTAGTTAATATTTTCTTTTAGTTTTACTACTAAATAAGTAGTTTAACATGTACATTTAATACATCCTAATGTTATTGCTTCCCATCTATACTATAACCTATTTTATGCATGTCAATATGCAAAATGATGGGCCATTCCAAATTAAGCACTACTGATATCATCATTTTATCACTGAATTAAGAATCCATCCATATGATGAAAGATGAAAACATTATATTTTGGAAGACACAAAATAGAAAATACATAGAACAACATTTAGGATTAAATAATATACAAACAATGGAATGTCTTTGATAAATCAGAGTCAGTTTATGCAAACATCTATAATACAGTAAAGAAAATTACTATTTTTAATTTATTTTACCATAATTGATCCTCAACTTTAAATATATGTTGCAACCTCCAACATTAGTTTTTTTTCGTAATTTCGCATCTGACTTTATAAATACCTGAAATGCAATCCACTTATTAAACAATTGTCTCTCAGGCATTTTTTTCAGCTTGTAAATTGTTATGCTTTATATACCTTTATATAGGATCGTGTAACATAAGGACTGCAATAAAAAGACAAAGAAAAAAGTAATATAGAAAAAAAAACACTCATCAGTTGTAGTGTTATGGGATTTGTTCGGTTGTATAATAGTAATTAAAAAAAATAAAGAATAATGTGTATTATACTTAGCTTCATGGGCCATTGTAACAAGATACACCTTCCTACATTAACTTGACAACTGTAGCTTCATAGGCCAAATTAACAACACACCCCCTTCAATCACCTTTATAATTATATCATTATCTTTCTATTGACCTTAAGAAAGCTATAAGTTTTTAAGCACTGCGCCGGCTTATCCAAAGTGCAATATCATCGTTGTTCATTTCTTCAAAGACTATAAACGATTGATGCTTGAATTGTCCTTCCCAACTACCAGCTATGAAGTTTCAACATAAGGAAAGTGCTTTTTGGACATACGATACTTTTTGAGTAAATCATAAGTAAATCCATCCATTTCAACCCTTATATAATATCATTTTTAAAAATTTTTCATTCCTAGTGATTTTTTTAGCCCAACAAAGGGACACCATATATATTTTTTTACATAAGAAGTAGAATCATCGAGCACCATTGTTTTCACTACAAAAAAATATCTTATGCTTCCTGCATTTCATTAAATACTAATATAAATATGTAACTTCTTAATTACCCTATTTTTCACCCTATATACCCTTTATTTTTTAATTTTGCTGCCCTATTTATCCACTTTAATTATCGTATTGTTATTCTGCATTTGATTATATAATGGTGCATGAAGCTTTAAATTATCATGTTTTCATAACCCTTCATTTTATGCATTAGTTAGAAGATTTGTACCTTGCACGATACAATGTCGAGAACATATGTGCAGATAACTCTATCTTCAGGCCACTTGATAAGTTCCAAGCACGATTTCATTTCTTGCTTTTGTTATTCTGGTTGCATATGTCATATCAATAGCCTTAAGCTCTAGTTATCTTTTTTTATCAACTGATGACAAAGTCATCAAAACCAAATTTGACGTATTTAGGTCGGTATCTACGTTGTCACCACCTTGCATTTTTTTTGCTCAAAGCATGGTTTCTATCCTTTATTTTTCAATTTTTCTAGTTCAGCAATTTGGATTCAACAGTTTGTTATACATACTATTAATGGTGTTATATGTGAAAATAATGTATTATAATTGTTGTGCATTTGGCTAAAGGGGCATGTATTGATTTAACTCAACTTGTCTTGCTTAACTCTAACTTTGCAAAGAGTTTTATTAAGGGAAATTGGTTTACTTTACTCACTTATACCTAAATCATCAAATTTTTAAATCTGCAACAACCGTTACCCATTATATATTGTGTCCTATTGCAATTACTTATATTTTAGGTTTGGGAAAGATTCATAAAATTACGACCACAAACAAAATTAATTAAGGTTTAGGGAGTCAAAATTGCCTAAATTATTTTACAATATGAAATGTGCTATGTCATCATTGTGTTTGTTGAGCGCATCTAAGTAGAGTTTCATTTTGGTCGTCGTATATTAAAGCATCCCGTAATTGAGCTATTTCCAATTGTATATAGCATGTTGATCTAAACAAGCTTTAACAGTTTGTGCAGCTGTGTTGTGCATATACAACCAAATTTATTTTGACCCACTTAATTGACATGCTATAATATTTGGGCTTATGTCACATTTTTACAGGTTTCATATACAACCTTAAAACGATTCTTCACTTGGCTACACCCAAAAACATGACTGACATTATGCATTTAATTTTGTTAAATAATTGAGCCAAGCATGCCTAACCCAACCTTAATTAGTTCAGTCATTGATCGCAGTTTTATGATCTATCCCACACCCAAATTTTGAGTATATAAAATGGGACACAATTAGTACTTGGTAATTATTAGCGCATATTTGAAATGTAAAATACTTAGGGATTATTGAGTTAAAAGTCATATACGAGTTTTATAAATAATGATAACTAATTTCTTACTTGCAAGCAAGATAAATTGATGTTAAAGAATACTTGTACCTCTAGAAAAATGCATAACGATTAACAAATAAATCATTTAATATAATAGAATTATTAGTATGAAAAATAAACATTGAAACAACCAATCCCATAAGTGCAAATTCAACAAATTGCACATGCACAAGCCATGATTTACATCAAACCATAGTCAAGTTTTTGGCAACTAAGATACCATCCTCTTCATGTACAATATTGTTTTGCTCAAACAATTGTGCTTCTGCATTAACCTGAAGTTGTTCGCAATAAAAATTAGAAAAACATGTCATATAAACTTTAGACTTGACACATCACATTAATTTGAAGTAGGCATTTGGTTGCAAAAAAAATAAAGGTTGAAAAAAACACAAGCTGTGAACAACAAGGTAAATGCGAACTAAACCAGCATTAACAGACACAAACAAATTGAAAACAAAATAAACAACTAACATGAATCACAATGCACCTCACATTGAAGTAGCTTACTTAAAATGATAGTATACAAGTTTGTGTGACAACCGTAATCCAAATTGACATTATACATAACAAAGGACTAAAAAAACACAGTAATGTGAAACATAAAGTAGACAAATCATACATTAAAAACAAAGCCAAGATAGCACCTTGTTCACCACTAAACCATTATATTATTATCACAATACCCGTCAACCCTTAAATAATTTGTAACCTAAGATCAATCAATATGCACATATACCATTATATGAAAACACCCATCCTATATAACGAAATACCCCACACGCTTTTTTTTAAACAAAATAACGAGCCTTAATTTATTGAACACCATTAACCAATTAATCTATTAACCCTTCAACCACACCAATTGGTCTTTATGTCATCCTGATCACTGACTGAGAGGAAAAAATCATACCTGCAACATTTAATACACAAATCATATTCTGATGTCACCTAAAGAGAATATATTTTCGTAATGAAAAAATAAAAAAATAAAAAAAATTATGTGCTAAATTAAAATAAATCAAAGGATCAAAAATTTAAAATTAGAATCAATAACATATATGGGCCATACCTGCATTTGAACAAATGTTACTATACAAGCACCATTTTCTAGTACCCATAAGCAATGAATAATCGCATAAGGTCACTGTTAAACAAATGTCCATATCAATAGAAGAGACAAATGTCGTTCCTCCCAGCATTGCTGAAGGAACTAGAAGATCAATGAATCACAATTGATGCATCTGGTGTCTAGCGCATTACATGTGTGCCTCTGGTTGCTTTTGGGGCAACAGTGATCGGAGTTAAGCGTATATCATAATGGCATCAAGAGTAATAACTTGAACCCACATAGTTGTTGGAAAATGTTGACCTTAGCAATAATCAATCTTAATTTTGATCTTAAAAAACTTAATTTTGAGCATTTAATTTATTTTTTTAAGGGTGTATAAGTTAGGACTCAATTGGAAGTTAAAATGAAGTATAAATATCTTGGGCTGATTCGACCTCTGAGATTCAATGAGGCTTTTGACATCCTTAGAGCTTTATAATGAAAAAGTTATCCTCTTCACATTTGAATTAGACATCTTGAGCTTTCTGAATTGGGCTTACTTGTCAAAAACTGAGTTTATTTGGGTATGGAAATATTGAGTCGAAATCAATGTATGCAACTACCATTTCAGATTGCATAACACTTAGTATTTTGGACATATCTTGAGATACAGAAGTCCAATTGAGGTGATTAAAAATGATATAGAAAGCTAAGTCAAATATCTTAAACTTTAATGAAGAAATTTTGAGCAAATTCAAACGTCTCTAATATAAAATTATGGTTTCAACTTGTGTACAACTATCTGATAGTAGTCTGTCATTTTAGATTGCATAGCTCTTAGTATTTTGGATATATCTTGAGCTAAATAAGTCCAATTTAAGTGATTCAAAAATATATAGAAAGCTAAGTCAAACATCTACAATTTTAATAAAAAAAAAGTATGGGCAAATTTAAACATCTCAAATAGAAAATTATTATTTCAACTCGTGCATAACTGTCTGACAGTTGTCTATATTTTAGATTGCATAGCTCTTAGTATTTTGGACATATCTTGAGGTAAAAAATTCCAATTGAGATTATTCAAAATAATATGGAAAGCTAAATCAAATATCTACAACTTTTATGAAAAAAGTGTAGGTAAATTCGAATGTCTCTAATAACCAATCATGGTTTCAATTCCTGCACAGCAGTATGACAACATTACTTTCAATAATTCAAAATTATAAATGTTGGATTCAAAATATAGACATTAGACACATTATTTGCACCTCCAACCGTAATTTTTAGTGTTTATCTATATAAACACCTCTAAAGCTGAATGGAAGTTAAGACATTTTTTTCTTATTATCATTTTTTATCTTAACATTCATTAAAGCTCTCAATTCTCAAATATTCACTCTTTGTTTATAACTCTTGTGAGAGTTGATTGTGTGCTATAAATATAATTTCTCTTCATCTTAAATCTTAGGATAGATTAGTAGGGAAGTGAGATTTATTTCTAAAGAAACTAGTTTAAGTGTTGTCTATTGAAACATTTGGGATTTGATTTTCTGAGTGAGTCTTGAAAATTTATGTTGTAAGAGTGAGCCATAAAACTTTTGTATAATCTCAATCTTATGAATAAGATTATTAATGATTGAAAATCCTAACTTAGAGATAAGATAAGTGGAAACATGGAATTGTTGTTGAATCCGAATTTCTTAAGTCATTGTATTCTTCATTCTTTCTTTTCAATATTCTTTCAATTTTTACAAAAAATTATTTTTAATTCTAATTTTTATTTAATATCCCTATTTACCTCCTTTCCTTTAGGGCTTTTTCAAAAAATAAATAAATAAACCGGCGGATATAAACAGTGAGTTATTACTAGGCAAAGATCGGACTCCATATGAGTGCAAGGGGAATGGATGACATGTGCTAATAATTGCAAGCGGTAGCTGTAACCGGTATAAATACAAGTTGCAACAATTTAAAATGTTTAAATGAAAAGCCAGGATTAGGTTTTATCTCTAAGGCTTTTTTTGTTTGTCTACTAATACAACATTGTTCAACATTTACACGACGTAATTTTTTTTTTTATATCAAAACAACGTCGTTTTACATAACGAACATTTTTTTTGTTTTTCTTATTTTCACGACAACTTATACTGTTTTGCACCATATTTAATAAGTCCATTTGTATAAACATCACATGTAGAAAATTTAGTGATCATTTCATACATAAATTAAAATTTAAAGGTACTATTATAATAATGTGTACTTGATTTATTTTATTTTATCAATTACAATTATAATTATATTAATGTGTTTGACTCTGTCCCTTTACTTTAATTTTACTAAGCGAGGTACGCTAATGAGATGACTAATTATAACGAAATGATTGTGTATGTCGATTAAGGAACCTAAATTCCTGAATTCTTAAAATAGATGTAGCAAATTAGCGATTGTAATAATGAAAATGTTTAATTGAAAGTAAAACTAACAATTGCATTGAAAATGAAAATATTTAATATTAAATTTAAAAACATATTACTCCATTAATTGTTGTTTGGAATAACAAGATGTTACAATTAAATTGGAAAATACAAAAAAGTAGAAAGTAAAAAGTAAAATAATAAAAAAAAAAAAAGCTAAATCGATTGCTTGGAGTTTTTCTTTATTCTTTAGTTTGTGTATAGATTGCCTTGTAATTGATGCATCATCTCCCTTCCTCTGGCGATTGAACAGTTTTCTCTTTCTTCTTCACTGGTAATTGCCTCTCCCACATCTGCCAGTCTCAGTTGACGTCTTTCTATCAAAAATCTGTCAAAAGAATTATTTATTTAACTAATTAATTAATTTGACAAACGGGCTCCATGAAAATTCTGAATTGTGGGAAAAACATACTGCTACTTTTTCATACTGCTATTTATAATATTTTATTAAAAATAAAATTACTAGAAATTAATAATAAATATCAACTGATTAAATAAATAAGAAAAAAAACCAACATAATTCTGAAAAGTTAAATATTTATTTGGAATTTTTTTTTCCATTATTATACAATAAATGTATATTCAGTATTGGTCAGAATGTAAACAAATTAAAAGAAGAACAATATAATAAATATGAAATTTGAAAGAACAAGCTTTTTTCTTACTTATTTGTGAGTTGCATTATTGCATTTATTAATATAAAATAGAAAGTAAATAAACATTAAATTTTTTCAATTTTAATATTTAGAGTGAACTATTTACCTGTTTTCAAATGATAAGTTTCCACTGACATATAATTGGATTACACTTATACGTATTTATATTTTTTAACCTACCAAAAAAATAGATACAGTTGTTAATAATAACAAAAAACTAAAGTAAAAAAAAACTAAATATAAAAAAAATACAACAATTCAGTTTGCTATTAACATGTTTCATTTAAAATTTAAATTGGGTTATACTTATTATATAATTTTTAATTTTATAAAGAAATAATAAACTTTTGATTAAATAACTAAATACTATTAATTTAAAGAAAACTAATTCATAAATAAAGTTTTAATCATACCAAACGTTTAAACTTTTGTAACTCAATTATTATATTAGGTGATTATATGCTTAACATGTTTAGATATTAAATCAACTTTATAAATTTAATTAATATGCGAATTAGTTAAAAATTACAAAATTTAAAATATTTATTCAATATAAAATAATAGTCTATGGTCATTATTAGCATACATGAAAGTAGGTCGTTTATTATTTGTTTGTACATTCAAAAAACATATTTAACTTAAGATTAGAAAATTTTTAGATGTTTAAAATTGTATAACTATTTTAATCTCACCTTGTAAAATAAAATATTTTTATTAAAACATTATCTCCTATATTCTATAAATTTATAGATAATATAAATATATAAACATTTATTTTTGGTCAACAAAATGCACCTCTCTATTTGGTAACTCATGTTATTACTTTTGTCAAACACCATCAAGCAATATTCTATATTTTTATGTCCCAATTAGCTACTGCATCGGGATTAAAAATCTATCTACTTAAATGGAGTATATAAGACCAACATTTTTTTACCAAGATAAAAGTCAGTGGAAGACTAATTTTAGATGCAGTATAGAATCTATGCAAATTGTGTTATATTTTACTCGTATTTTTAGTATCATATCATAATTTATTTTTAATCTATTGCCTTGATATCACTTTTTTCATGTTAATCTTACTTTGCCGGTTTTTCATTTGCAATAAGTAATTCTTAATTTGCTGCATTTATTTGGAGTTATATTTCATTTACTTTATATTCATACTAGTCTTTATCAACAATACTTAATTTCGTTACAACTAAAATAATATATAATAATACTACTGAATGTAATAAATATGCATATTTTAATAACAAGTACAAAATTTTCCTTATATTTATGTTCCGTACATGCTACTATAAGTCAAAAAAATTAATTTAATTATTATCAATGCTCAATATTTTGTGGTCATGTATGTTATTAAAATGTAATTTTTATTCCAATTACCACTGCCTTATAATGTATACTTCAATTTATTACTTCCATACTCTAAGCCAAATAAATGACAGCAATTTTGTTTTTAATATTGCATGTTCGCGTTGTTGTGAACAACTTCGTTGACAAACATTCTAAACACGTTTACACAAGAGGGTGTTGACGCTTATGTTATGGAACACTATAAATGACCCCTGCAAAAAAAAAAAAACATTCACCATGACCTTGCTATGGAGAGTGATCTCCAATTTTTTCACGAACATCCGCATTTGCCTCGGTTTGCTTGGTTTTTCACGAGCTTCTTCAGGAAAATATTAATTAACTTGTTTGTGTGTTCTTTTCTAACAGATCTTAAAGGTTATATTCCTGTGTTCTTTTTATTTCCATCGTCCGAACTATTTTCGAGCTATGTTATCTTAAATTTCCTTATGCCCTCATCAGTTTTTAAAAGATACAAAATTCAAGATACACGCCATCTAATAAGTTAATGTACATAGACAAACTTCAAAACATACCATATGGCGAAATACAATACGACATTCCTTAACTATACAACTATTATATGTATTTACTTTTTTTCCATATATCACCTAAGCAATTATGTTTAAAGACAACTTATCTACAAGACATGATTGGTATATGTATTTGTATTAAGACAACTATGTCACAATATCACAACGTAAATTTTTTTTTTTTTTTTAGAATTGATGGTTTTCCATGGTACACAACCTGTGTTAATAATTGCTTTCATAATAAAGTTAATTACCTGTACCGTTTCGTATTGTGTATTTACGCTTACTTCTGTGTGAGCATGTAACTTTTATTTAATAAAAGTGTTTTTTTTTTGTCAATAATAAAAGTGTAGTTCTTGTAATTGAATTTTTACATACAAATAATTTTACTTCATGTGGATGTTATGACTTTAATTTTAAATTAAGTTTTTACATATTGGCATCCCATTCCTTCAAAATTAAATAGTTTCTATTATATTAGCTTGTAACCAACAATTTTATAAAGAGTCGTATCCCGTATTGGACACGTTTCCAACACTGACATATCTTAAAAACTTATCTGACACGTTTTAAGGATATTTTTTAAATTAAAAAAAGTATTAAGATCATTTTTAAAAAAAACAAAAAAGACATACATATCCCTTTTAAATATATGTATCTTCTATAATTGGATGACCAAAATTAGAAATGACATTCTTTAATGAAGATATCAATGAGAACATTGAGAGTGAAAATATTAATTAAGTAGAAATTCTATAAATTGAAATTGCTAATAAATATTATGAATGAAATCTTGATATATTAATATTATTTATGAGTATTATGATTTTATTGTTAATTTTAAATAAAATTAGATGAAAAATTATTTATTTGTTATTGAAAAATTGTGTATAATTAAGATGTTATTGTTTTATTTATGTTATAAGATAACATGATTACATGTTTACATGTTTTTATTTGTGTTTTAGAATTACTTTTGGTGTTAAAAAATATTACTAACCATGAAGGCATATTTTTTTAATTGAATCTAATTTATAATTTTTATAAAATGAACTTTATAATTTTTCATATTTATAAATTAATCCGTATATTTTTTATATTTGAAATTGACCCCTACATCCATATCTTATATTTTTTTAAAATAGTCATTTCTCTATGTCCATATCCCCGTTTCCCATGTCTCCATTCCCTTGACCATGCTACCTAGCTTGTAACATTAGGTTGACCTCACCTATTTCACATAGCACAGTATATATGTATGTTAATACATTAAGTATGCAATATAGCACTCTAAAATGTTATTTTTAGTCTCAAATTTATTTTCTTTTCTATTTTATGCTCTTCTTTATTTTCTCACCCTTCTCCTTTACCATCCCCCTCTCTTTATTTCTATTTTCAAACACACACACACAAAAAAAAAAAAAATCTAATCACTACCCTCACATTCCAATTACATTTTTGCCAACTTCACAATCAAGTCTTCAAAAATTTACAATATTCTTCAGTAATTGACTGTAAGTTTTCATAAAAAATTTGTGTTTATTATTTAGATAATATTATTATTTTTAAAAAATATTAATTTCAAGAACTCTATGCATAAATTGTTTAATATGTTAACTTCTCGTAACCACTAATTTTACAGTTAATATCAAAACTCAAAATTCTATTGCTTATATAAAATTTCATATTTTACATCTTTCATTCAATGTAAATTATATGCTTCAATAATTTTTTCTTTATTTAGTTAATAAATAGAATATACAAATTTGAATTCAAATTATATATTGTTTCGACAACTTAAATTGTTTTTCTTATATTGCAGGTAATAAAAATGATCATTGATCTTACAAGATTTTGCAAGGGACAAAAACAATGGGAGATATTGAACAATGTGGTATGCTTACTTTTTTTATTCAAAATCATTTATTTTATTTATTTTCTAAATAAAAGCATAGATTCAATTCAATTTATAGGGGATTTGAATGAGAGAATTATGAAAGGAAATTTCCATGTTCATGTTGATTCAAATATTCATGAAGTTTAATGGACAAATTACTATGTAATATTGCAATCATTCATGGTCAGTCAAATATTTGTTCAAGCATGTCAACACAAAGAAGAACATCCTATAAAATCCATATGTGAAAAATATGGTGCATATCATACTTCTTTTATCTTAACATTTCACATATTTATTTAATATAATTGTTTATCATTTGCTTAATACAAATTGTAGGTTCAATGATAAACATTTATGTAAGAATCTTTTTAGTATATGATGTATTAAAATTACAGAAATTATTTCATGTTAGTGCAATTAATATACAACAATATGTAATTTTTAATACAATTGCAACAATATCAATATTTTTATTTATATTATATTATGTAATATTACTTTGCATTCATATTCATTTTTTATTACAACCAAATACTATATGCATTACAATTACTTTTTTAACTTAGTACTATAACAATCCACACATTTGTTGTTTCACTATGAACCTTGGGTTATTTAACATTTTATGGTAACAAATAAAATTATTTCTCAATATATTGTACTTTTTTAATGTAATTTCCCATTTCTTGTAATATTTTTTTTTTTCTAAAGCATTACAGCCATTGATACTTATTAATATTGGTCGGTGTTCAGTTGGTGAAGCTGAACTTTAGGCTGTTTATCTAGGTATTATCCTTCAACGAGAAGCTCATTTTTTATAAGTGCTACTTGACGTTGTTGCATTGCTAGTGGTTAAATGGCTTAAGTCAAGGTCCTCTGTTTCATCTATGACAAAAAACCTTAGTTGTGTTTGTGCAATATTGTTATTCCGATAGTGGATGGTGCATGTGTTTAAAGTGCAACTTTGTTGCTGATCAGGCTCTTGAGCTGACTAGGGGAAGTCATATAGTAGACACTTTGCATCAATAGTTGAAGGAATTACTGAATGGGGAATTGGTCGGGGTTGCTTATCCCCGTCAAGTTAGAATTTAGTTATGTTTTCGGTTGTTCTCCTAGGGTTTCCCCCTCCTCTGCCGTCAAACACCATAATAAATTCTAAAACTGTATTATATACGATAGACTACATTCAGTTCGACAAAAATACACATAACCGCAATTGCTCCTCTACAGTTTTCATTGCTATTTTTGCTTTATGGAGCTTCACTTAAGCCAGTGGATCTTCCCACAAAATACCTTCCATTGAGTAGATTTAGTTGAAACACTAGCATCATGTAAGTTTGACCTTCCTACTCCACCTGTTCCACTTTCATGCCTCATCTATGATCCCAAAAGTGACAAAAAATATATATTAAAACTCAAAACCGCAAAGCACACACAAATGAAATTAATATTAATTACAACAATAATACCCTTGCTACCACTGCATATCTTTGACATGAGATTTGACAATGCCAAATTTCCTTGCATATTTTTCATTTTATAGCACATGCACATTTTCTTAGTAATGAAGATCTTTGTTCAGAAGCATATGGAATTCTTTGCTTTCGTGCTCTACCTGGATGGCGATTCAAATGGCAAGGTAAAATTGTATTTGCAGGGTCATCATTTTCTGTACTCACATCTGGTTGTGTTTCATTAGGATGGACTATTCTTAAACGAGCAAAGCTCTTATAAACTATAATGTGAATCATTGCATTATCGTTGTACTTCATAAACATTTTCAATATATCCTCATCAGTCTCTATATGCATCCCACTCCCAAGAACACAAACTGGAAAATCAGAGATGATATACGGAAACATCCTAAACACATCTTGTAGTAATGTTAGGTAAGAATACTTATCAGGATTTACTTTTTGCACCATTTCACTCTCATCTTCATACTCCACTTCAATTGAATAATATTCAGCATATAACATCTATATGAATTCACCAAATGAATTTCAGTTGCAAGTAAATAAATTTAGAACCTAACATTGTAGTGATAGAACAAAAAACAAAAAGAACTATAAATAAGCAATATCAATGTACACACACATTTGGAAACCTAATTTGTTTACTTTTAGTTTTCTTGAACTCACACATTAAGCACGGATCAGTACCAGACATATCTATATAGACGACATCTAAGTGACCAAAAACAAATACACCTTTAATTACAAAAAATAATTCAGGACATTAAATTCAATAAAATGAATGCACTAACCTTTTTGAATGACGACCTTTAGAAGGACATAAGTCAATGGCCAGATGCTGACGACAACGACAGAAGACAGTTGACAATGAGGATGATGTCGGGGGTGGCTGTAGCCAGAAGATGAGCTAACTTTTTCTAGGATGAGGTGTACTGCGTGGTGCGCTGCGATGGTAGTCTAAAGAAGGTAAGTGGGCTGGCTGGACGACAAACGTATACTATGTGGGTGTGGGGGTGAGCGGCTGCTGAACTTGTTTCAAGAGAAAATTTGGTTTAATTCAATTGAAATGGAAAGATATAGGTTAGAGTTAAAGATAGATATAAGTGAATTAATTTAAGCATATAGTACGCAGTGTTGCCTTTTTGGGAATCATTCGCATGCCACTGTGTCATGCTGCATGGTCAGGTTAAGTTGACCCATTTTGTTGGTTTTTTTATTTTTTGTGAACAGATCCATTATGTTAGTTGATTTCCAAAATTGGCCTCTTTTACTTTATGAAAACAACGTTCCATGTACGTTTTTTATCCTTTTTTTTTTTATTTTCTCCATTCGGTTAGTCATTGTCTGACGCGTGTCCCACTGCTGCTATTATTAATTTTTTTCAATATGCTATTAGTTTAGTGTCGCAATTTCTTCATTCTCCAAATGTGAATTTGCAGCCCTCCAATGGCTTATCAATTTGTTATATTGCCATCAACCTTTCCTGTGAATTACTTTGCCTCCCCATCTCCTAAAAGCATAAACACTCGAACAAAAATGGCACCGCTTTATCCGTTTTTCATTTATGCCTTGTCCGCAAGCGCAATAACAGTGGCAATCGGATGAATGCCTGTAAAATTGGAGTACAAAATAAGTTATGAAATGTTTAAAGTTCCAACATGAAACAAAATATAGAGAACTATAGCAGCCGAGAAAGAGGTAGTCACAAAAATAATGAAGGTATTTTGCAACAAAAATCACCTGAGTAATCCATAAATGGGCAATAAGGAAATTGTTAATGCAGAGGAAAGGACAGGTTTTTAGAACGTGAGTGGGAGATGTTTTGGCAAAAATAGATATTTATAGGCCTCTAAATCAATATTGGGTCATGAAAAAAATATATCAGATAATAAGGTAAAATGGGTAATTTTATGTTTCCATTGGCATGTATGACTCAAGAAAGTTGCAGTAGACATATATGATAGATTGACGGGCATATAGTCATTCATTTTCATAACTTTACCATATTTGGTATAGCTGCGGGCTGCATACACAAATTTCCACCTAAAGTCTAATATATAACGACTCTTCATGAATGCAGAAAACAGCTTAAAGACTAATAACTATTCAAGAAATCTATTTTCACAATTCAAACTGAGAGTCATGAGCAACGTTAGCGAATGAGAATTCTTTCGAATCTGAAACTCATAGCAAGCCTTAAAAAAAATAAACATACAATAAATAAATAAAATATGTACCATAATTAAAAAAAAACTCAAACCAATATAATAAAAATAACTTCTCATATCATAAAATAAAATATATTAATACAATATTTAGAAAAAGACCTCTGAATTACAATCAATATACAGTAAATACAAAATACAATTCACTACTGCAGTTTTCTAGCGTTCAAATAAAGCCAAGTAAGTAATTTACATAAACAAATCGGGGCTAAAGAAATCCGGCGGATGGGTCTACTGCTGAGGTCTAAAGAAAAATAATCTCTTGAAAAATCAACTGAAAAGAGTCAAATCTCATTGAGTGAATTGTTATAATATATATACATACATCTCCTAATATCATATACAATCAATCATTCGTATATAATAAATATATATACAAACATTTCACACAAATACTGAAATCATTTTATATATATAAATACTGAAAAAACATTATGTTTTACTGAAGGATCAAATAGAACCCTATTTAATCATAACCTCGATCATCAATAACTCTCAATCAATACAGGCTCACTTAATTCTAAATAAATTCACTTATTTCATAACTGACCCCGAGACATTAAGTCAACCGAGCTTCAACAGTCTAACTATTAGTGTCATTGGCCCCGAGACACTAGGTCAACCGAGCTTTAACAACCACACTATCAATCATATCACATATTAAATCAATTAGTCAAATCATTATTTCCTTAAGTTAGTAATTCAACCCTACAATTTATCGCACCGGTATGTACTCGGTCCTAGTGCTGCTCACTAAGTATCACGTTCTATCAATATTCTTCATTTAAAATAAATCATAGATAATGCATAATAACATTCATAATGACAAAATAAACCATATACATACCAGAAATATACCTAAAATAAACTAAGTATATTTCAAGTATATATATATGCCAAATAAATTCAAATCAAACATGAAATATACCAGAAATAAACCAATAATATACTTAAAAACAATTTAAGTATAAATCAATAGTATAACATGCATTTATTTCAAAATATACCAAAAATATACTAAAAATATACCTAGAATATACTTAAACATTTAATAAAACAATTATGAACAAATACACATTAAAACATGTATATTCTAAAACATGCAACCTAAGTGTGATGTATATCTAAAATAACAACTCACAAGTTTGCACTCCTCGAGACTGGTTCTATGGGCCCGGTCCACTAAATCTCAGTCTCGGTGCAACTAAACAATAAAATAATAACAGAAATCATAATAAATCGAACCAAAAATTCTAAGAATTTCTAAAAGACTCTAACGGAGGATTGAAAACTCAAACAGACACAGAATTTCAGGATTAACCTGATGTTATATTTTACAGGAATTCTACCAAAAATTTGATAAAGCTTCCTCTATAAAACGGACATCTATCTATTAAAAAGTAGAGTCGATCCTACAAGAAAATACACTTCTAGAAACAGAACACTTAATATCTTCAGTTGGGACCCCCAAATTACACAATTCTCTCAACCGAAGTCCACAATTCCACCAAAAATCCAAATAATGTAATAAATAAATTAAAAATCAATAAATGTCATAAATATCCTCAAAATATCAAAATATAACATATTTAACATTAAAACACTCAATATAATTAATTTTACAATAATTAAATACAAATCCCAAAATAATAATATAATATTATTAAAAATCCAAATTTCTCAATAATTCAATATAAAATAGTGAAAATCACTTTTATATATTCAAATAACATAATTAGCCTAAATATATATTAAAAATTATTAAAAACCCATTTAATCACTAATTTAGTAAATAATATATTATTTGAAAATCAGTATTAATTAGTTAAAAATAGTAAATAATTTATAAAAATAATTTTATTACCTTAAATAATTCTAAAACCAATTAAAACATAATATTTAACTATAATTTTAACCAAATTACACAATTACCCTATTAAATCAAAATACACATAATATAACTAATATTCCTTAAAAATTATATAAAAATCATATAAAATCATTAAAATTATTTTCTCAACATATAATATACTAATATCAACTAAAACACATTATTAAACAATAATTTCAACAAAAATACATATTTAACCTAATTATCCAATATTTACATAAACTTAAAATATTACTAAAAATTATATAATAATCTCAAAAATTATTTTCTCAACACTAAAATTAATATCAACCTAATATAACACCAAATCAACCAATTTTATAATTTAATAAATTAATTTACGAAAATTAAATAAATAATAAAAAATTCACAAAAATTAAAATAAATTCCAAATATTCAAAAAAAATATATTCATGGAGATTAAGCTACTAGAATCAACATTTTGTTAAGGGAGTTTGCATAAATAAACCAAAAATCAACTCAAAAAAAAACAAAAACAAAATAGCTCAAAATTGAAAAATTGAGAAAACTCACAAATGATCGGGTTTAAGCTCAAACGGAGCGTGGAATCAACTTCACAGAAGTTAAAGGAGTTGATAGAGACTGAAAACGTATGAAACGATGGTCGGAATCAAGAACGGTTGGAAAAAAATGGAGAAACAACCACTGCTTCTGTGCTTGCTGCTACCGGCACTGGGGAAGGGAAAGAAGACGGTGGTGGTGAAGCTGGAAGGAAGCCGGTCCAGCGAAGAGAAATGGGAGGCATAGTGACAGGGGAAGAATTAGGTTGCAACGCACGGGGAGGATGAAGGAAGTCTCTATGTTTTCTTTTTTTTGGTTCTTACAAATGTACATATATACATATATATTAATAAAAATATATATTATAATACTATATAATATAACTTTAGTCAAATAAATCTCCACCACAAACAAATACTCATATATATATATATATTCACACATATATATAGACACACACACATATAATCAAATACACACATATACAATTAACAATAATTAATAATGATAATTCTAATAAAATAAATAATGCAATTTGATAAAAACAATAATAGAAATAATAATGCACTAAACTAAATATTATCAAAATAATACTATCAGAAATAATAAATATAACTAATGCAAATTAAGTGTTTAAAGTAATAAGTTTCTAAAATAAAATATTTACGTAGAAAATATAATTTAATCATAAAATAATAATTATTAATCACTAAATAGTAAAATAATTAAATATAACTTTTAAATTTATTAACACTGCATATCTCATTATATATTAAAATAATTTAAAAACAAGGTTATTACAGTCTCCCCTCCTTATAGGAATTTGTTTTTGAATTCAAAGAAAGAATAATTTACAAGAATCAACGAGGAAAGAGATACAGGTAAGAAACTCGCATCTCTGCTTCAGTCTCCCAGGTATGCTCTTCTACGTTATTGCTTTGCCACAACACCTTAACCATTGGAATCTACTTCGAACGCAACTGTCTAACTTGATAGTCTACAATCACAACAAGTTCCTCCATAAACGTCAAGTCTTCACTCACTTCCACTTTATCAGGCTGCAACACGTGTTAAGGGTCTGAAATTTGCTTCCTCAACATCGAGATATGGAACACTAGATGCACTTGAGACAAACTTGAAGGCAAAGCCAGCTGAAATGAAACAATGCCCACTCTCTCCAGAATCTCGAATGATCCAACATATCTCGGTGCTAGCTTACCCTTCTTACTAAATCTCATCACACCTTTCATCGGAGACACCTTCAGAAACACATAGTCTCTTACCTGGAATTCTATATCTCTGCATCTCGGATCTGCATAGCTCTTCTGTCTGCTAACTGCGATTTCTAGCCTCCCCTTAATCACAACAATCTTCTCTACAGCATCCTGAACTATTTAAGGTCCAGTCAATACTCTCTTCCTAATCTCATCCCAACTTAGAGGGGATTTATACTTCCTTCCATACAAAGCCTCATATGGTGCCATCCCAATACTGATATGGTAGTTGTTATTATAAGCAAACTCCATAAGCGATAAATTATCATCCCAGTTACCTCCTAAATCCAAAACACACATCCTTAAGATATCTTCCAGTGTCTAGATCGTCCTCTCAGACTGACCATCTGTTTGAGGGTGAAAAGCAGTACTGAAATCCAACCTAGCGCCTATCACTTCCTGCAACTTTTGCTAAAAATGAGAGGTAAACACTAAACCTCTATCAGACACAATAGACACAGGTATTCCATGAAGGTACACAATATGCTTAACATATAGCTTGATCAATCTGGCTACAAAATAAGTGGCTTTCACAGGTAAACAATGTGCAAACTTTGTCAACCTGTCCACAATCACCCAGATGGAATCGTATCCATCCTTAGAACGAGGTAAACCAAACACAAAATCTATAGCAATCCTTTCCCACTTCCACTGAGGAATAGAAAGAGGCTGAAGCTTCCCAGAAGGCTTCTAATGTTTAGCTTTTACCTATTGACACGTCAAACACTTTACAATATAATCAACTACATCCTTCTTCAGTCCATGCCACCAATATAAGTCTCTAATATTGTGGCACATCTTAGTGACACTTGGATGTACACTGTAAGCTATAGAATGTGTTTCCTCAAGGATCTCTTCTCTCAAATTATTCATATTAGGAACACATAATCCACTACTAATCCACAAAACACCATCATTATCAAGTGTGAAATTAGTGAACTTCCATGCCCGAACATTCTCCGTAAGCTCTTTTAGAATAGGATCTCGGCCTTGAGTTGCTTTAATCCTATCTCTCAATACAGATCAAACCTTAAATTGAGCTAACAGTCTACCTGATCTACTCATCTTCATCATCAGACCTTGATCCACTAACTGATACAACTCTTGGATCAACGGTCTTCTCTCCATACTAACATAAATAAGACTACCTAAGGACTTCCTACTCAAAGCATCTGCTACCACATTAGCCTTGCCTGGATGATAAACGATTTCACAGTCATAATCTTTCAACAGTTCCAACCATCTCCTCTGCCTCAGATTCATATCTCTCTACAGAAAAATGTACTTAAGGCTCTCGTGATCAGTAAAAATCTCATAAGTCACCTAGTACAAATAATGTCTCTAAATCTTAACAGTAAAGATCACTGCAGCCATCTCTAGGTCATGGGTAGGATAATTCTATTCATACTTCTTCAAATGCCTCAAAGTATAAGCTATCACCCTACCATTTTGCATCACAACACAACCTAGGCCAACTCTAGAGGCATCATAATACACTGTGAAGTTATCTACTCCATTAGGCAAAACTAAAACTAGAGCTGTGGTCAACTTCTCTTTCAATAACTAAAAACTATTCTCATAAGCATCTAACCACTCAAACCTTACATTCTTCTGAGTTAAGCGAGTCATAGGAGCTGCAATTCTAGAAAAATCCCATATAAACCTCCTATAATACCTAGCTAAACCCAGAAAACTATAAATCTTTGAAACTATAATCAGTTTAGGCCACTCAAACATTGCCTTAATCTTTTGTGGATCAACCTAGATACCATCTTTAGACACCGCGTGTCTAAGGAATATAACACTTTCTAACCAAAAATCACACTTTGAGAATTTAGCATAAAGTTGATGTTCTCTCAGTGTTTACAATACAATCCTCAAGTGATATACGTGCTCCTCCATACTCTTTGTCACGACCTAAAATAGGGGCCATGACCGGCTTTAGGGAACGGAAATTCTTTCGAATCCGGAACCCATGGCAAGCCTTAAAATAAAATAAAACATGCAATAATAATAATAACATAATTAAAATATTGTGTAGCGGACATAAAATCATAATTAATTAAATAATAATCCATCACGGGATTTAAATCAATAACTCATCTCATATACATAAATAAACTTTTAATACAAATCCAGTTCAATATTTAAAGTATATAACTCATACCAATATAATACAATAGCCTTTTTCAATTTTTACAACTACTGCAGTGTCTAGATCATAAAAATAAAATTCAAGTAAGCAGTTTACATAATAAAGCCGGGGCAGAAGAAATCCGGCGTACGGGTATGCTACTGAGGTCTGATGACGATGACTCTCCTGAAAAATAGTCAACGGAGGGGAGTCAGACCTCATTGAGTGAATTGCTATAATATATATACATGCATACTAAATGTCAATGCACACAATCAAAAGTATATATAATAAATATATATACAAGCAAACACACACATATGCAATAAAATCATTTTTATATATTTTTATTTAAAATCACTGTTTATGAAGGATCAAATAGAACCCTAGAAAATCGTAACCTCAAAATAGTGTTAAACAACACTCTAGCCATACAGGCTCACTTATTCCAAATATATTCACTTATTTTATTTAGACAGTAGACTAGTCCCGAGACACTAAGTCAACCGAGCTCCAACAGTCTGACTGTCAGTGTGATTGGCCCTGAGACACTTGGTCAATCGAACTCCAGCAATCATACTCCCAAATCATATCTCACATAACAAATAATCAAATCCAATCAATATCCACAAATGGTTAGTAATATAGCCTAAATGCTATCACTGTACCGGTACGTACTCGGTCCTAGTGTTGCCCACTAGGTAGCACGTTCTATTGATATCCTTCATTAAAATATAAAACGTACATTCATAAAAATAAATAAGGCATGTAATTGAATAAAATCTCAACATAAACCATATATATACTAGAAATATACCAAAAGTAAACCAGGTATATTTCGAGTATATATACGGCAAATAAATCCAATTAAATTATAAAATAAACTAAAAATATATTCAAAAACATTTTAAACATAATTCATTAATAAAATATGCATATAGTTTAAAATATACCAAAAATAAACCAAAAGTAAACTAAAAATAAACTTAAGTACTAATTAAACCATTATGCATATTTAATCAAAATAAAACATATATTTCTAAAATCATGCACCCTAGAGCATATATATATATATATATATATATATATATATATATATATATATATATATATATATATATATATATATATATATAATAGCAACTCACTATTTATTGTGTTCCTCGAGATGGGTCCGATGGGCCTGGTCCACTAGGCCTCGGTCTCAGCATAACTAAACAAACAAATGACAACAGAAATCAGAATAAATCTAATAGAAGTTCTAAAGACTCGATCTAGAATACTAGACACAGGATTAAATCAGAATTTGACCGGATATCACGTTTTACGAGAATTCTATCAAAAATCCGGCATAACCTCCCCTATAAAATGGACATCTCTCTACTCAAGGAGTAGAGCCGGCTCTGTGAAGAAATACACTTCAAAAATAAACATAGAATTCACAATCAAAATCCCTCGGCCGGATTCCAAACTACAAATCACCGATCGAGGTCCAAAATTCACAGAATATTCACAAAATATCAAAAATACCCTTATATACTAAAAATAAATTTTATAAATCCAAATTACATAATCAACCCTAAAACACATTAAAAATCGATAAAAACTCATTTATTTAGAAAAATCGTATAATATACATATAATTTGAAAATAATTTACAAAAAATAGTTTTAATTAGTTAAGAACACTAAATAATTTTTAGAAATCATTTTTATACCCTAAATAACTATTAAAACCAATTTAATTACATTTTTAGCCAATTTAATGTAAAATTACCAAAATACCCCTATATATATAAATATACTAAAATAAATCCAAAAATAATATAATTGCACAAAATTAATTTTCTCAACATATATTTCAATAATATCAATAAATATACTTAATTAACCAATTAATTTCAATTAAACACATAATTAACCCTATTTTTCAAAATTACATAAACTTAATAAATTCCAAATAAATATATAAAAATTCACAAAAATTACAAATAAATTTCTATAATTCATTTCAACACCTATAATCACCATAAAATGCAATTTCATAATTTAATTAATTAATTTTCAAAAATTAGAAAATATTAATAAAATAATCAAAATACCCAAAAATCAAAATAAATTTCAAAAATTCCATAAAAATTCTAGCATGTAGATTAAGCTACTAGGATCAAAGTTTGTGAAGGAAGTTTTCATGAATCAATCAAATTGAAGCTCAAAAAAAAATCAAGAACCCTAATAAGCCGAAATTGAAAAATCGAAACCTAAGAAAATCTAGACCATTTTAAGTGAAACAAAGCTTGGAATCACACTCACCAGAGCTCAAGGAGAAGATAGAGACTGGTGGTGTCAAAAACGGTGGCCGGAATCGCTGTGATCAACGGTGGAGATGAGTTTCGACTTTTTGGCGATTTCGAGCTCCTCCGACGCCGGAAACGGTTGCTGCAGGTGACAGGGAAGGCTGAGGATGAAGGTGGCACACTGATGGTGAAGAAACGGCATGACAGACGATGGTGAAGGTGGTAGGGCGTCGGAAAGAAGAAGAGGGAGTCGGGGGGTAGTTTTTGTAAATATGATAAAGTTTATATATATATATATATATATATATATATATATATATATATATATATATATATATATATATATATATATATATATATATATATTATAGTAACTTTAATAATTTTTACATTAATATAATAATTTTATAATAAAAAATTCTACACCATACACTAAAAAAAATTAATTAATTAATATACATATACACATATTAATTAATTAACAACTATATAATATATACATACATAATTAAAAATAATTAATAAACCCTAATTTAATTTAATAAATACACATATATACACTTTATTTTAGCACTTTAAAAATATATATGAGTTCATGCAAATTCATAAAACTAGTCAAAATAATTAGTATTAAATTATTTACGTGTCAATTTCCTCGAAAATACAATTCCCCCCGGGAAAATTCTACGTAAAGTACTTAAAATAATTAAGAATAATTAAAATAAGCTTTAATAAATATCAAACTCATAAAAATATCATAAATATGTACAAAAATTATTAACACTCGCATATCCCGATACAATATAAAAATATTTAAAACTCGGGATATTACACTCTTTGAATACACCAGTATATCATTAATGAAGACTACCACAAACATATTCACAAATGGTCTGAATAGATCCATAAAAACTGCTGGTGCATTAGTCAAACCAAACGACATAACCAAAAACTCATAGTGGCCATATTGAATGCAAAATGCCATTTTAGGAATATCAGCCTCATTGATCCACAACTAATGATAACCCGACCTCAAATCAATCTTAGAAAAGAAATGTGCACCTTAAAGCTGATCAAATAAATCATCTATCCTCGAGAGAGGATACTTGTTCTTCATTGTCACCTTATTTAGCTCTCTATAGTCTATGCACAGTCTTAGGGTACCATCCTTCTTCCTCACAAATAAGACTGGTGCACCCCAAGGAGAAATACTAGGTCTGATAAAACCCTTGTCCAATAATTCCTACAACTGCTCCTTCAACTCTTTTAACTCTGCAGGAGCCATTCTGTAGGGTGGCATTGAAATAGGGGTAGTTCTTGGAACCACATCTATACAAAACTCAATCTCTCAATAAAGTGGTAAACCTGGTAACTCCTTAGGAAAAACATCAAGAAACTCACAAGCAACAAGAACATCTGTGAGTGACAACTTCTCCATTGAAGTATCTCTGACTAATGCCAAATATCCCTGACAACTCTTCCTTAGCATCTTCGTAGCCGTGATAGCAGAGATAAGATTCTGAGGTGCAGAACTCTTATCACCCACAAACTTAAACTCATCTTCATCAGGAATTTTGAAAATTACCTCTTTATTCCAACAATCCACAATGGCATAGTGTTGAGATAACCAATCCATATCGAGAATAACATCAAATTCCATTACATCCAACAACACCAAATCAGTGAGCAATTCTCTACCTCCGATGAAAACTAGACAACCAGAAAGAACAATATTGGTGTCCAAAGAATCACTTAGAGGAGTGGCGATAGATAAAGGAAAAGCCATCCTCGAAGCTTGCCAATAAGATTTCAAAGCAAACATAAGAGATACAAAGGAATGTGTGGCACCCAGATCAAACAAAACCCAAGCATCTATGTAACAAATAGAAATAATACTTGCCATGACTACATTAAATGCCAGAGCATCCTGTTGAGTAAGGTGGAAAACACTGGCCTGACCTCGACCTCCCTGCTGACTGGTAGAAGCCTGGCCAAAATCTCTGGCACCTCCTCTAGTAACTCTACCACGTTTTTGCTAAGCAACAATTTGAGTAGAACTTGAGTACTAAGCTGGAGGTAACTGAAAAGGAACTAGTACTGCACTAGCGATCAACTATTATGGAAACTGCGAAATTTATTGTGGTTGATAACTAGAATAGGGACATGATCTGGCAAAGTGTCCCATCTGTCCACATCAAAAATAAGTCAACGGTGTCATGTAACACAATCCTTGATGGACTCTACCACACATTTGGGAAACACTGGTAGCTTACCCAAAACTGCGACCACTACTGCTACTCGAAGCACCTGACACAAATTTGATCAGTCTACACAGACCTCCATGGCTATGTCTACTACTCTTGTGCACTCTCTACTACTATCTTTGGCTCTATTAGATTAGGCCTCTCTACTGACTACTCGAACCAATCTGAAAAATTGAATACGAAGTAGTTTGAAATCCTTCTGACTGAGTGCCCAATTAGTAGTAATCAGGTATAGCACCTTGCCTTACTAGCCTCAGCACAATCTCCTTAGCCAACTCTATCACCGACTCTAGAGTAAGGCCTACTGTAGGCATTGCAGTAAAAGCAGAACCCAAACCAGTACCATACATGGTGATGGTAAAGTACTGATCTCACATAAGATCCTCTGCATATCTGTCGAGTCGAAGGAACTCTCTAGTGTAGTCCTCAACAGATATGTCACCCCTGGTGATACTCGTCAATCTAAGTCATAGCTCATACGGACTGGCTCTGGGTAGAATCTCCTCATAAATCGCTCTCTGAACTATGCTCAAGTTATGGTAGTCATATATGGCTGAATCATCTGTATAAACCAATCCAGGGCTGGTCCCTCTACTAAAAACTCGACAATCATGATCCACTGGTACTCAGTGTGAGCAGTCCGAGTCCTCGTCTCAATCGCATAAAGAAAATCTAACGGGTCTGATATCCTATCGAAAGCTATCTGATTAACTCTAGCATAGAATAGTGCTTCCTCAGGGTCAAACATACCCTACTGATAAGATAGGCTGAATCGGCGATGCAACTGGAGGTATAGGAGCATCCTTGTACTTAAGATCTACAGGTTCCTCATCCTGTAGCTCACACTGTCTACGATGACCTACTGCTCCTCGAGGTCTACCTTTACCACAACCTCTGCGCGTCGCTGGTGGCTCAGGAGGTAAAAACCTCATCCTAAAAGGACTCTTCATCCCCATCCTCATCGATCGGTGGAGTGATATGCGCTCGTCTCCTCATTCTAGAAAGACAAACAAAAGGATTTAGACAACTAATGGCAATGCAGACAACTAAATTAAGAAAAACTTATTGAAGACATATTCGAACCTATTTAATCTGTAGTAGTTTCAAAGAAACATGACTCCGAAAACTAGGGCCACAACTCTAACAACCTAGGCCCAGATACAAACTCCGCTCTGATACCAACTTTGTTATGATCCAAACCGAGAGTCATGGTCGGCGCTAGGGAACGAGAATTCTTTCGAATCTAGAACCCGTAGCAAGCCTTAAAAGAAATAAGCATGCAATAAATAAATAAAATATGCACCATAATTAAAAAAAAACTCAAACCAATATAATAAAAATAACTTCTCATATTATAAAATAAAATGTATTAATACAATATTCAGAGAAAGGCCTATGAATTATAACCAACATATAGTAAATACAAAATACAACTCACTACTGTAGTTTTTTAGAGTACAAATAAATTCAAGTAAGTAAATTATATAAACAAGTCGGGGTTGAAGAAAATTGATGGATGGGTTTACTACTGAGGTCTAAAGAAGAAGAATCTCTTGAAAAATCAACTGAGGGGAGTCAAACCTCACTGAGTGAATTGTTATAATATATATACATGCATCTCCTAATATCGTATTCAATCAATCATTCGTATATAATAAATATATATACAAGCATTTCACATAAATGCTAAAATCACTTTATATATATAAATACTGAAAAACATTATGTTTTACTAAATGATCAAATAGAACCCTATTTAATTGCAACCTCGATCATCAATAACTCTCAAGTCATACAGACTCACTTAATTCTAAATTAATTCATTTATTCCATATGGACAGTAGACTAGCCCCGAGACATGAAGTCAACCGAGCTCCAACAGTTTAACTATCAGTGTGATTGGCCCCGAGACACCTAGGTCAACCAAGCTCCAATAACCACACTATCAATCATATCACATATTAAATCAATAAGTCAAATCATTATTTCCTCAAATAAGTTAGTAATTCAACCCTACAATTTATCGCACCGGTATGTACTCGGTCCTAGTGTTGCTTACTAAGTAGCACATTCTATCGATACCCTTCATTTAAAGTAAATCATTCATACATGAAAATAGATAATGCATAATAACATTCATAATGACAAAATAAGCCATATATATACTAGAAATATACCTTAAATAAACTAAGTATATTTCAAGTATATATATGCCAAATAAATTCAAATCAAACATGAAATATACCAAAAATAAACCAATAATATACTTAAAAACAAGTTAAGTATAAATTAATAGTATAACATGCATTTATTTCAAAAGATACAAAAAATATACTAAAAATATACCTAGAATATACTTAAACATTTAATAAAACAATTATGAACAAATACACATTAAAACGTGTATATTCTAAAACATACAACCTAAGTGCGATGTATATATAAAATAACAACACACAAGTTTGCACTCCTCGAAACTGGTTTGATGGGCCTAGTCCACTAGGCCTCAGTCTTGGCACAACTAAATAATAAAATAATAATAAAAATCAGAATAAATCTAACCAAAAGTTCTAAGAATTTCTAAAAGACTCTAACGGAGGATTGAAAACTCAGACAAACACAGAATTTTAAGATCAACTCGATGTCACGCTTTACAAGAATTCTACCAAAAACTCGACAGAGCTTCCTCTATAAAACGGACATCTCTCTACTAAAAAGTAGAGCCGATCCGACAAGAAAACACACTTCTAGAAATAAAACACTTAATATCTTCGGTTGGGATCCTGAACTACATAATTCTCCCAACCGAAGTCCATAATTCCACCAAAAATCCAAATAATATAATAAATATATTAAAAATCAATAAATGTCATAAATATCCTCAAAATATCAAAATATAACATATTTAACATTAAAACACTCAATATAATTAATTTCACAATAATTAAATAAAAATCCCCAAAAAATCATATAATATTATTAAAAATTCAAATTTCTCGATAATTCAATATAAAATAGTGAAAATCACTTTTATATATTCAAATAACATAATTAGCCTAAATATATATTAAAAGTTATTAAAAATTATCACGACCCAAACCGGGAATCATGACTGGCGCTAAGGAATGGGAATTCTTTCGAATCCGGAACCCGAAGCAAGCTTTAAAAATAAAAACATGCAATAAATAAATAAAAAATATGACGGAATTAAAAATTTTCAAATTGATATATAAAAATAGATTCTCAATATCCTTTCATAAATAAAAAATATTCATACAATACTTGATACAAAGTATCAAAAATAAAATAATACTCTTCTGATACAATAACACTACTACTGCAGTTTCTATAATACAAATCAAAGTTTAAATATAAATTTTACATAATCATGCCAAGACAGAAGAACACCAGTGAAGAGCTCTACTACCAAGGTCTAACAATATATGATCTCCTAAAAATAAAATAATTGAGGGGGGTCAATGAATTATTATAATATATATATATATGCAATCTAACCCACATACAACCAGGCATCTGTATATATATATATATACCACATATACACGCATTTCACGTAAATGTCAAACTCTGCTTTTATATATATAATAAATGTAAAAAATATTTATTTTAATATTTGAAGGATCAAATAGAACCCTATTTAATTACGACCTCAATCAATAATAACTCTTTAGCCATATAGGCTCACTTAATTCCAAATCAATTCACTTATTCCATTATGGATAGTAGACTGGCCCCGAGACACTAAGTCAACCAAGCTCCAGCAGTCTGATTGTTAATGTGATTAACCCCGAGACACTAGGTCAATAGAACTCTCACAATCACACTACTCAATCTCATCAATCTCAATAAATAATCAATCAAATGTCACCTCAAATAAGTTAGTAAGTCAACCCTAAAATCTATAGCACTGGTACGTACACAGTCCTAGTGTTACCCACTATGTAGCATGTTCTATCGATATCCTTCATTTAAAAATTTAAGCATTCATATGGGAAAATAAATAATGCATAACAACATTCATAATAACGAAATAAACCATATATATACTAGAAATATACCTAAAATAAACTAAGTATATTCAAGTATATATATGCTAAGTAAATTCGAAATCAACCATAAAAATATACCAATTATAAACCAATAGTATACTAAAATCATTTTAAGTATAAATCAAAAATATAACATGCATTTATTTTGAAATATATCAAAAATATAACATGCATATATCAAAATAAACCCTAAATATACTAAAGATATACTAAATGTATATTGAAGATATGTAAATATATATATCGAAATCTATTAAAAATAAATCGAAAATATACCCAATCATATTATAAATTAAATCTCTTTTAAAATATATAATGAAAATGAAAAATCCTAAGTCATGCATCATAAATTCAATGCACATATATTTAGTATAATAACTCATCGATTCGCGCTCCACGAGACAAACTTAACGGCCTGGTACAATAGGCCTCGGTCTCGGCACAACTAGAAAAATAATATAATAATAATAAAAATCAGAATAAACTTCTAACTCTACGCTTCTAGAATTACTATAGAAAGACTCAATCAAAATTCCAAAACTAGACTCGGATCGATTATCACATTTTACAAAAAATCTATCGAAATTTCGGCAGAGTCTCCTTTGTAAAACGGACGTCTCCCTACAAAAGTAGAGCCGATCCTACACAGAAAATACACCTCTAAAATCATAAAGTACAACACCTTGGGTTGGGACCCCAAACTTCACAAATCACAAACCAACAATATTAAATAGTAAAATAATAAAAATTATCAAAAATCCATAAAAATATTTAAAAACCTTTATTTTCCAACTAAAACATAAAATTCTAATTTTTAAATAATATTTGGTAATAAA
Source organism: Mallotus nudiflorus (assembly GCA_947683625.1). Lineage (NCBI taxonomy): Eukaryota > Viridiplantae > Streptophyta > Magnoliopsida > Malpighiales > Euphorbiaceae > Mallotus > Mallotus nudiflorus. The sequence continues at coordinate 1,224,984 of CANTUR010000220.1, read as the reverse complement.
ATTCATAAATGGAATAAAATTCTCATTTTACAATTAAATTAACATAAATTGCAAATAATATTTAAAATCACAATTTAACATCATAAAAATAATAAAATACCCATTTAAGCTCAAAATAATAAATTCATTTATTATTTACATAATATTCTAAAATTATCACAAATTAACTAATAAAATCTCAAATATTATACAATATTAATACAAACTAATTTTCCTCAAAAAATTGACCTAAAATAGTTAAATTCACAATTAACTACATAAATAGTTTAATGATATAATAAAATTAATTTAAAACACTTTTTTTCACCAAAATAATAAATAATATATATTAGAATAAAATTTTTAAAAATTAATATTAATTGGTTAGAAATTACAAATAATTTATAAAAATCATTTAAAATATAATATTTTACTATATTTTTAACAAAAATCCACAATTAACCTATATTTTCAAAAATTAGTATTAATTAGTTGAAAATAGTAAATAATTTGTAAAAATCATTTTAATACCAATTATTAGATCAGAATCATTTAAAACATATAATTTAACCACAATTTCAACAAAATCTCATAACTAACCTATATAATCAAAAATCACATAATACAAATAATTTTCTCAAAAATTATATAAAATCACAAAAATTATTTTACCACTATATATTATACCAAAATTATCTAAAATAAATGATTAAATAATATTTTCAACCAAAATATAACTCTAACATAGAATTCCGATATTTCCATAATACAAAAATATTCCTAAAAATTATATAGTATATTTAAAAATTATGTTCTCAACATTATAATTACTAACATACTATAATAACACTAAATTAACCAAACCCATAATTAAAATAATTAATTCACAAAAATTAAATAAATAATATAAAAGAATCAAAATTACCTATAAATTAAACTAATTCAAAAATATTAACAAAATTATTTCTAGCAAGATTGAGCTTCCAAGAACAATATTTCAAAAACAAAAATCAATAAATCAAACAATTTCTAACTAAAAAAAAAATAAAAATCCTAATAGTCATAATCTAAAAACCAAGATAAATTTACAAATAGTTAGGCTAGAGCTCGAATTAAGCTGGAGATAGTCTTCCTCACAGCACAGGGAGTTAAACGGCACTGGGAAGACAAGCTGTGGTGGCCAGAGGAGGGAGCGACGACGAGAACAAACTTGTTTCTTATTAAACCAATAAACTAAGCAATTTCCTAAAATTTGACAAGTTCCGGAAGTGCTTTTTCTATCTTGTAAGCTACCGACAAAGTCAACATCAGAATAACTAATCAAATCAAAGGAAGAACTCCTAGGATACCAAAGTCCTAAATGCATTGTACCAAAAAGATATTTGAAAATTCTTTTAATAGCATTCAAATGAGACTCTCTAGGAGTTGATTGAAATCTAGCACACAAGCAAGTAGTAAACATAATATCGGATCTACTAATGGTTAAATAAAGAACGAATCCGATCATACTCTAAATCGCTTTTCATCAACCGGTTTGCCATTCTCATCCTTGTTGAGTTTGGTTGTGGTGCTCATTGAAGTTTTGCTTGATTTAACTCCGTCCATTCCAAACTTCTTGAGAATGTCCTTTGCATATTTAGTTTGATTAATGAAAATCTCATCTTCACATTACTTGATTTGAAGTCCAAGAAAGAACTTGAGTTCTCCCATCATTGTCACAATCCGAACCCAAGGCACGTGACTGGCACTAGGGAATAGGAAAACATAAAGCTACCGAATCCTGTAGAAAGAAAAAAATGCGAAATATATAAACTTTGAAACCTTCTAATAAATAATTAAATCATAATGCAGATTATCAAACTGATTTTTCTCCATATAATTTAAACCATAATATCATAGTACATAAAATAAATAAACTTCAGTTATACAAATAATGTTTCAGTACACAATTTTATAAATACATGATATTCTAAAATAAAATATGCAGTTATATAGTTTTTCTCTACCGCAGTACACGAAAATAAATTTAACACAACTAAGTAGACCTATGTAGAATAATTGGTGAAGAAACTACATGGCAAAGAGAAGTAAGTCTAACAGAAAAGTCCTAAACTCCGGAAAAACATAAATTGAGGGAGTCAGACCTCATTGAGTAAGTTAATAAAAGAGCTTTACGGTTTAAAAACCATATAGATATAGTGAAAATAATTTATAATATATATATATACATATATAGCTTTTGAAAAATCTCGGTGGAACCCTAAACCCAATTCTAACTTGCCAACTGGGCTCACTTAATCCAAATGGACTACCGATCCTCAAGAGTAAAGGCATCTATCGAGGCACCCATTCCAATCCATTCTTAACTTTTCACATCACCGACGGTCCCCGAGAGTAAAGGCTTCCACCGAGGCACCCATCCCAGTTTATAACCACAAGTCATACAAATTTTGGATTCATCTCTCAATCTCCACCATGTGCACACGATCCTTGTGAAACCCACTAAGTAGCCCGTTCTATCAAAATTTCTCAAAACTAGTTTTTTTTTAAATAAATAAATAAATACATTGCAATGAATTTCTCAATCACATCATTTATTTCAAATCAATAATGCAAATAATACTAAAATATGAGTGCACATAATTTTTAAAGAAAACACATGCACAGATCAATTCATTAACTTATAGGATGAGCGAGATGGCTAACAACCACGCGTCTGCCTCGACCCAGAAGCTCCCGCTTCGGTACTCTCTAAAAATAACAGATTCATTTTTAAAATCATAATTATAGAATAAGAAGGGAAATTTATAAAATTTACGAGACTCTAGAATGACTTGGAAAAAACTAGATAAGATTCGATAGATTGGAATATCCTAATTTCCTAATTTACGCTAGGAATTACGAAAAATGTCATTTTTAACAAGAAAATCTATCAAAATTTTGACAGAGTCTCCCCTGTAAAACGGACATCTCTCTACCATAGGTAGAGTCATTCCTGCATAGAAAAACGCACTTCTAGTATTCATACTCAATTATACTTGGGTCGGCTCTCCAATAGTGCATTTAGCCCAATCAAGTTCACAACCCAACCAAACAACACAACTTAATTCTAATTAATAAAATTCACATTTAATTGCTTAGATAGTTTAATTATATAATAAAATTAATTTAAAACCCATTTTAGTACCCAAAATAATATATAATATATTATTTGAAAATAATTTTCACAAATTAGTAGTAATTAGCTAAAAATAGTAAATAATTATAAAAATCATTTTAATTCCTCAAATAATATTAAAACCAATTAAAATATAATATTTAGCTATAGTTAGCACAAAATTACATTTTTACCCCTATAATACAAAAATATACATAATATCCTATTATTACTCAAAAATTCCCTAAAAATTATATAAATGCATTAAAATTATTTTCTCAACATATATATTATTAATATTAATTAAAACACATATTTAAACCATTATTCCATCAAAAATCCAACTCTAACCTAATTGTTCAATTTTGACGTAAACTATAAAAATTCATAAAAACTATATAATATTCTCAAAAAATAATTTATCAACACTAAAATTAATAACAATATATAATATCACTAAATTAACCAATTTTATAATTTAATAAATTAATTTACGAAAATTAATAAAATATTCAAAAATTCACAAAAATCAAAATAAATTTCAAAAATCATACAAAAATTCATAGAGGTAGATTGAGCTACTAGAAATCACATTTATAAAGGGATTCTGCAAGATTCAAGGTAGATCAAGCTAAAAAAAAATTCAAAACACTAGAACTCAAAAACTAAAAATCAATAAAAACTCATGAAAATGGAAATCAAAGCTCAAACTAAGCTTGGAATGATTCTCACCGGTGTAAGAGGAGGAGAATGACACCGGAATTGCGTGAAATGGTGGTCGGATGAAGCTTGGCCAGATTTAATGGAGGTTCCCAGCTTCTTCCGTTTCTCTGCGTTGCCGACACCGGGGAAGGGAGAGGAAGAGCGGCGGACGATGACAGGAAAGTAAAGATGGTGATGGAGGATGGTGGCAGTCCGACAGACGGCTGAGAGGCATAGTGAACAGAGGAGTACGACTTGCGTGATAGGGAAGAAGGAAATGCTGCGTTTTTTGGTTTATGTATATGTATATTTATTTAACTAATAACTATATAATATAATTACTAAAACTTTATTTTATAATATTATATAATATAATATTAATTTTCACCACACACATGCATACTGCATAAATATATACATATATATACACATATATATATACATGCACATACCTACAACAATATACACACTATATCCACATAAAATACACATATATATAATATAAAACCCTAATTAATTATATATTACATGATTACATATAATAGCCTTGAAAAATAATAAGGATAAATATATATTAAATTATATTTATGAAATAATTAAATAATATTTAATAATATAAAAAATATTAAGTAAATCAATCAAATAATATAGTACTTAAATTAATATTATTAAAGTAATAATTTTCAAAATAAGAATAATAATATAAACCCTAATATAAGTTTATTAACTTCTAAAATACATATTTACATAGAATATATAATTTAGCATAAAATGTCAATTAATAATCATAAATAATAGAATCATTTAAATATAATTTTTGAATTTATTAACACTGCATATCTCATTTTAAAATAAATTAATTTAAAAATAGGGTTATTACAATCATACTCATCTCAAATTCTCCTTGCATTAGCTTAGAAAATTCCTCACACAAGCAATGGTCAGTAGCACCGAAAATAATATCATCAACATAAATTTGAATAATTAATAAATCATGCTTGGATTTCTTTATGAAAAGAGTTGTGTCAACCTTTCCTTTAGAGAAATCTTTCTCTAGTAAAAAGTTACTCAATCTTTCATACCAAGCTCTTAGAGCTTGTTTCAATCCATACAATGCTTTTGACAATTTAAAACATGATTTGGAGAGTTAAAATTTTCAAAACCCAAAGGTTGTTCAACATATACCTCCTCTTCAATAAAACCATTTAAAAATGCACTTTTAACATCCATTTGATAAAGTTTAAAATCCATGTATGATGAAAATGAAAGTAGCATCCTAATAGCTTCTAACCTTGTAACGGGGACAAAGGTTTTATCATAATCAATGTCTTCCTCTTGATTATAACCTTTAGCTACTAGTCTAACTTTATTCCAAGTTATGACACCTTGTTCATTCATTTTATTTCTAAACACTCATTTAGTGTTTATAATAGGATGATGTTTAGGCCTAGGAACCAAGGTCCAAACCTTGTTTCTCTCAAATTGATTTAACTTTTCCCGCATAGCAAGGACTTAAAATTCATCACACAAAGCATCATCAATATTTTTGGGTTCAATTTGAGAAATGAAGGCTAAATTAACATTAGACTTTAATTGAGATCTAGTAGTTACCCCCGTTTATAGTGTCACCCATAATGAGGTCTTGAGGGTGAGCTTTCTTCAATTGCCAATCCTTTGGAAGTTCATCCTTCAAGGTAGGTTGAGATGTCTCTTCATTTTCCTTTTTGCTTGGATCTTCAAGTTCTAAAGGCTTACTAGCATTTTCTTTTTGTGTTTCCATAATCTCATTGTCACCTATAAGATCATCAACACTACAAACATCTTTTCTAAGATCAAGTGAGTTTGATTCATCAAATACCATATGCATTGACTTTCAACTATTAGAGTTCTCTTATTAAAGACCCTATATACTTTGCTAGAGATGGAATAGCCTAGGAAAATTCCTTCATCGACTTTGGAATCAAATTTTCTAAGATTATCCTTGGTGTTCAATATAAAGCACTTGCATCCAAATACTATTAGATATAAGATTTTGGGTTTTCTATTGTTCCATAGCTCATAAGATGTTTTATTTAAAATTGGTCTTTTGAAAACTTAGTTTGAAATATAACAAGATGTGTTAATGGCTTCTGCCTAAAAGTATAAAAGTAAATTATACTCATAAAGCATTGTTTTAGCCATTTCCACAAAAGTTCTGTTTTTCCTTTCAACTACCCCATTTTGTTGAGGGGTTCTAGGAAATGAAAATGTATGAGAAATACCATTTTCATTACAATAATTTTTAAAAATTCATTTTCAAATTCGGTTCCATGATCACTTTTAATGGATGAAATACAAAATCCTTTTTCTTTTTGAACTCTTTTTGAAAAATTTTTAAAAAATTTAAATGCATCATTCTTATGAGCAAGAAAATACACTCAAGTGTATCTAGAGTAGTCATTAACCAATACATAACCATAGTGCATTCCACCGAGACTAGTAACTCTAGTTGGTCTAAATAAATCCATATGTATAATGGCCTAGAAGTGGACACTATATTTTTTAGCTTAAATGAGGACTTGGATTCTTTTTCCCTTTTGACAAGCATCACAAGGTTTATCTTTAGTAAATTCAAGCTTAGGTAAACCAAATTACAAGTTTATGTTTATAAAGATCATTCAAAAGCTCAAAATTTATATGTCCTAATCTTCTATGTCATGTCCATGTGTCATAGGAGATAGACACTAAGCATTTTATGTCTTTATTATCAATTTTGTTCAAATTAATGACATAAACATTGTCTACTCTTTCACCATTAAAAATAATTTTATTTTCATCAAGACTAATAACAAAGCAATTTTTAGGATAAAAAAGTTACTTTATTTCCCATGTCATATAATTGACTTATACTAAGTAGATTTTGTTTAAGACCATCAACAAACAACATATGATGTATAGATAAGGATTGAGGATTACTTATTTCTCCAATGCCAATAATTTTTCCTTTTGCATTATCTCCAAAAGTAATGTATCCTCCATCCTTAGCATTAAGTTTATTGAATTGCTCTATGTCTCTTGTCATGTGCCGTGAACATCCACTATTGAGATACCACTTGCTTTTTGTTCTTATGGATTTCAATACATCCACACAATACAATTTAAGTATTCTTTTGGACCCAAACCTTTCTTGGTCTAGGTTGGTTAGTTTCAAGATAATCTGTAGGAAGTAAATTCATATGCATTCTTTTATAAAAGCACACATTATTAGTATGTCCTTTGATCATAAAATAAGAACATACAATATTTTCAAATTTATTCCTCATAAGATGAAATACTTTCTTAGTGTGTACAACATGCCTTTGGTGTTGTGTGTATCTCCTATTATTTTATGTCATCAAGTGAGACATGCATTGTCAATGGTGATGTGTATTTCGATAATTTTGTACAATATATTTATATGCATTGTATTGTGTAGCTTGCCTATTATAATTGTGTCTAATGTACATATAAGCATGCTTGGGTTTAGGTGCTTTAGTTTAAGCCTTACCTCTTGTCACGACCCAAAACAAGGGCCATGATCGGCGCTAGGGAACGGGAATTCTTTCGAATCCGGAACCCGTAGCAAGCCTAAAAATAAAATAAAACATGCAATAACAATAACAATATATATAATGCAGCGGAAATAAAAAATCATAAATATAATATTAGCATATGCGCCAACTGGATTTAAATCAAATCCTCATCATTACAAATATATAAATCTTTTAATATAAATCTAGTTCAAATATATAATACAATATCTCTTTAAATATTTAATGACTACTGCAGTGTCTAGATAAAATAAAACCCAACACTCAGAGAAGCAGTTTACATAAAGAAGCCGGGGCGGAAGAAATCCGGCGTATGGGCCTGCTACTGAGGTCTGAAGATGTTGACTCTCCTGAAAAATTAGTCAACGGAGGGGAGTCAGACCTCACTGAGTGAATTACTATAATATATATACATGCATACTAAATGACAATGCATACAATCAACAATATATATCTAATATGTATATATATAGGCAAATACACACAGATGCAATAAAATCATTTTATATATATTTCACTGAAAATCATCGTTTATGAAGGATCACATAGAACCCTATGATATCGTAACCTCGAAAATAGTGTTAGACAACACTCTAGCCATACAGGCTCACTTGATTCAAATATATCCACTTAATCCATTTAGATAGTAGACTGGCCCCGAGACACTTGGTCAATCGAGCTCCAGCAATCACACCTCCAAACCATATCTCACACATCAAATAATCATATTCCATCAATATCCACAAATGGTTAGTAATATAGCCTATCTGCTATAAGCGCACCGGTACATACTCGGTCCTAGTGCTGCCCACTAGGTAGCACATTCTATTGATATCCTTCATTAATAAATATAAAACATCCATTTACAAATAAATGATGCATGAATTTAAATAAAATAACAATATAAACCATATATATACCGAAAATATACCAAAAGTAAACCAGGTATATTTCGAGTATATATATGTCAAATGAATCCAATCAAATTATAAATTAAGCTAGAAATCTATTTAAAAACATTTTAAATATAATTTATTAACAAAACATGCATATAATTTAATATATACCAAAAATAAACCAAAATAAACTAAATATAAACTTAAGAAATAATCAAATTATTTATGGATATTTAATCAAAATAAAACATGCATTTCTAAATCATGCATCCTAAGCATATATATATAAAATAGCCACTCACACTTAGTGCGCTCCACGAGATGGATCCGACGGGCCTGGTCCACTAGGTCTCGATCTCAGTGCAACTAAACAAATAATAATGACAGAAATCAGAATAACCCTAACAGAAATCCTAGAATTCGATCTAGAATATTAAACACAGAATCCAAATTAGGGTTCGACCGGATATCACGTTTTATGAGAATTCTACCAAAAATTCGACAGAACCTCCCCTGTAAAACGGACATCTCTCTACTCAAAGAGTAGAGCTGACCCTGCAAAGAAACACACTTCAAAATTTAAACACAAAACACACCCAAAACCCCTCGGTCGGACTCCAAACTACAGTCTATCGACCGAGGTCCATAAACACAGAATAATTTCAGAAATACCAAAAATACCCTTATAATCTAGAAATACATTTTATAGGTAAAAATTACATAATTAACCTTTAAACACAATAAAAACCGATAAAAACTCATTTTATTAGTAAAATCGTATATTATATATATAATTGAAAATAATTCACAAAAAATAGTTTTAATTATTTAAAAATACTAAATAATTTGTGGAAATCATTTTTATACCTTAAATAACTATTAAAACCAATTAAATTACATTTTTAGTCAATTTTATGTAAAATTACCAAAATACCCCTATATATATAAATATACTAAAATTACTTCAAAAATTCACCAAAAATAGTATAATTATCCAAAATTCATTTTCTCAACGTATCTATCAATAATATTAATAATTAAACTCAATTTACCAATTAATTTCAATTAAAAACACATTTAACCCTAATTTTCCAAAATTCCATAAACTTAAATAATTCAAAATAAATACATAGAAATTCATAAAAATTCCAAATAAATTCCTATAATTCATTTCAACACATAATTTAACCATAAAACACAATTTCATAATTTATTTAATTAATTTCCGAAAATTAGAAAATAATATTAAAATATTCAAAAATACCCAAAAATCAAAATAATCTCCAAAAATTATACAAAAATTCATACATGTATATTAAGCTACTAGGATCAACATTTTTGAAGGGATTTTTCATGAATCAATCAATTCGAAGTCCAAAAAAATCAAAAACCCTAAAATGGCCGATATTGAAAATTTGAAACCTAAGCAAATCAAGACCATTTCAGCTCAAACCAAAGCTAGAATCACACTCACCGGAGCTCAAGGAGAAGAAAGAGACTGGCAGTGTCAAAAATGGTGGCCGGAATCGTCGTGATCGACGGTTGCTCGACTTTCGGCTTCTCTGGCCAAAAATGGCTTCCAGGTGCCGGAATCAGCTGCTACAAGCGGCGAGGAAGGCTGGGGAAGGTGGTGGCACACCGGACGGCACACCAACGGCAAGGGAATGGCCTGACAGATGGCAGATGGCAATGGGGAAGGTGATCGGGGAAGAAGATGCACACGGGGGCAAAATGGTAATTTTTTCCAAAAGTTTGATTTTTAATGTATTATATGTATATATATATACTTTATACTATATATTAAAATAATATTAAATTACACACATTAAATATACACCACACACATATAATTTAATATTTTAATAATTTATACTAAATACAAATAATTAAATAACAATAAAACTAATAAATAATTAATAAAATATTAGGGTAATATTAAACCCTAATTAAATAAATAATTACACATAGGCTTTATTTAGTATTTTAAAAATACGTATGAGTTCATGCAAGTCCGTAAATATATTTAAAATAATTAATAATAAATTATTTACGTGAAAATTTCCCCAAAAATAAAAGTCTCGGGAAAATTTTACGTAAAGCACTATAAATAATACACAATAAATAAAAATAGATTTTAAATACATATCAACTCGTAAAAATATCATATAATATACATACGGAAATTATTAACACTGCATATCCCGGTATAGTATTAAAATATTTAAAAACACGGGATATTACACCTCTTTGTATTAATGAAGGATGAATCTTATGAGACTTTTCCTTACTATTTAACACATGAGATCTTTTAACTTTGAAAGCTTGAGTCTCATTTGATTTGATGGTTGAAGGAGTATAAGTATGTGAAGCTTTTACAAAATTAATATGTGATGAAGATGATGAAGACATTCCGTTCTTATATCTAATTCCACGGGTATCTCCATAAAATTTTTAAAAGTCAAGAAGACAATCTAAAGTTTCTTTTCCTCTCTTAAATTTAGCAATGAAATTTTTTAATTCTAGGACCTCCTTTGAAAGCTTATGATTTTCATCATTTGCTTTCTTAAGTTGATCTTCTAAAGAATTAGAAGATTTTGCATCACTAATAAGTTTTTCATTTGATTCAACAAGTTTAGCAAAATTAATTTTTAAAATTTCTAATTCTCTATTTAAGCTACCTAACTCATGCTTATAATGTTTCTTTTTAGATAACAAACTTTTGCATTTAACAAGTAATTTGCTCACAATAGAGCTCTCATCATCATCATCATCATCATCATAATAATTATCACAATCATCAAAGGAAGAATAAGAAGTGGGTGGTACCTCATTTTCATTTTCAAGGGCCATGAAGCAAATATTGGCCACCTCTTATTGTTCCTCTTCCTCTTCAGATTCAGAGGAATCATCCCAAGTAGCTTTGAATGCCTTCTTCTTATCTTTTGCTCCCTTGTTCTTAAATTTGAGTTTGGGATAGTCACTTCTAATATGTCCTAATTTCTTGTATTTATAGCAAGTAAACTCCTTAGTTTTCTTCTTCCCATCTTCTTCAAACTTCTTATTGAAGTCCCTTGTTATTAAGAAGTTTTTCTTTCTCAAAAAATTCTTGAAGTTCCTAGTGAGCATGGAAATGTCACCATCTTCAACACTAGAATCTTTGATGCTTTCCTCTTCACTATCTTCTTGAAGAGCTTTTAGAGCAATGCTCTTTTTCTTTTCTTCTTTCTCTTCTTATTCTTTACCTTTTTGCTTGATAGTGAGCTCATGTGTTAAGAGCCTACCAATGAGCACATCGGTTGATAGGGTGGAGAGGTTTTGAGCTTCCTCAATTAAAGTAACACAAGATTCCCAATCTTTCTTAGGTAGGATTCTTAGAATCTTGTTGTTTACTTCTTCTTTAGAGAAATATTTTTCAAGTTTCTTGAGGTTGTGAGGAGAGCATTGAGATGATTTGTCATCTCCATGATTAATTCATAAGGCTTCATTTTGAAGAGTTCATATTCATACATATGAAGTTGAACCTTCTTACTTCTTATTTGAATGTTTCCTTCGTAGTGGTTTTCCAAGGTTTCCTACATTTCATTGGCCAACATACAATGTTGAAGCTTGCCTCCTTCTTCTCTTGTCATTGAAGATACTAAAGTAATTATAGCTTTTTTATTTTTATGATTTTCTTTCTTTTGATCAATACTCCATTGGCTTCTTGCAAGAGCAGTTACCACACCATCAATGATAGTTGTAGGTGGTTCCTAACCACTTAGGACAATGTCCCAAAGTTTAATAGAATCACAATCAAGATATAATTCCATTTTGAATTTCTAATGTGGATAGTCACTACCATCAAAAAATGGTCTAAAAGAAGAGATATTTTGTGATTCACTCCCCATGATCTTATATTTAAGCAATGACATACCTAGAATTCAAGCTCTGATACCAAACAAAAAGAGTCCTAGAGGGGGGTTGAATAGGACTATTAAATAAAAATGAGAAATTAAAAGAATTCTTTGCAAGAATTAAATAGAAGCTGAGAAGGAAGAATAAAGAACACAAAAATTTAAGGAGTTTGAATTCAACAATAATCCTATATCTCCACCTAACTTATCCCCAAGTTAGGATTTTCAATCACCCACAATCTTATTCACAGGATTAAGATTATACAAGAGTTTTATGGCTCACTCTTATAACCTTACAACATGAGTTTTCAAGGCTCACTCAAAAAACCAAAACCCAAGTGTTTCAATGGACAACACTTAAACCAATTTCTTTAGAAATAAATCTCACTTCCCTTTTAATCTAACCTAAGATTTAAGTTAAAGAGAAATTCTATTTCTAACACACACCCAACTCTCACAAGAGTTATACAAACAAAGAATTATTTAAAAGAATTTGAGAGCTCAATGAATGCTTAAGAAATAATGAATAACAAACAAGTTGCTTAACTTTCATTCAGATCTAAAGGTATTTATACTAAAAAATATAGTTTTTGGAGGTGCAAATGATATGTCCAATATCTATATTTTGAATCATTGAGAGTGATGCTGTCAGACAACTATTTAAGGATTAAAACCATGATTGGCTACTTAAGACATTTGAATTTGTCCACACTTTCTTCATACAAGTTGTAAATATTTGAATTATATTTTCCAAATCAATTTGAATCACCTAAATTGAACTTCTTTAGCTCAATATATGTCCAAAATACTTAGGGTTATGCAATCTGTAATGCAGACTAAGGTCGGATAGTTATACCCAAATTGAAGCCATGATTTTCTCCTGAAGAAATTTGAATTTTCCTATACTTTCTTCATGAAAGCCATAGATATTTTAATTATATTTCCATATCATTTTGAATTACCTAAATTGGACTTCTATAGCTTAGGATATGTCCAAAATACTAAGGGCTATGCAATCTGAAATATAGAATACTGTTAGACAGCTATATACAAGTTGAAGCCGTGATTTTCTCCTAAAAAAATTTGAATTTTCCCATTCTTTCTTCATGAAATTTGTAGATATTTGAATTATCTTTTAATATCATTTTGAATCACCTTAATTGAACTTTTATAACTCAAGATATGTCCAAAATACTAAGAGATATGCAGTTTCAAATGGCAGACGTATACGTGGATTTCAACTCAAAATTTGCATAACAAAATGAACTTGGATTTTAACAAATAAGCCCAATTCAGAAAACTCAAGATATCTACTTCAAATGTTAAGAAGCTCATTTTCTCATTTAAGAGCTCTAAAGATGTCAAAAGCCTTCTTCAATCTTAGAGGTTTAATTTGCCTGAAAAGTCACTATTTATCCAAAAGTGTATATGTTTGGTATATGTATGGTATATAATTCCCTACACACTTAATTGAAATTATTAGTATAAAAATTATTTTTTAAAATCCAAAATTTGGAGTTTGATCATGCAAATGGTCAACAGTTATATATATATATATATATATATATATATATATATATATATATATATAGGTACACACACATACACTAATATAATACAAATATTATAATATTAATAACTGGAATTAATAATATTAATTAAATAATAAAATAATAAAAATGATATTCCTAATAATATTAAACAAAAAAATAATAATGATAATAAAAAATAATACCATGGTAATAATAACACACAATAACATTTGAAAATAACAATAATATAAACAATATTTATGAAATAATTTAATAATTCAATAATGTCAATCAATAAAAATAAAATAATAATAATATACTTAAAATATTAATATTAAAATAATACTATCCGAAAATAACATTAATATTTAGTAAATAATATATTATTTGAAAATAATTTTTATTAATATTAAAAAATAAGGGTCATTACAAAAATCCATTTAATCACTAATTTAGTAAATAATATATTATTTGAAAATAATTTTTAAAAATGAATATTAATTAGTTGAAAATAGTAAATAATTTATAAAAATCATTTTATTACCTTAAATAATTCTAAAACCAATTAAAACATAATATTTAACTATAATTTTAACAAAATTACACAATTACCCTATTAAATCAAAATACACATAATATAACTAATATTCCTCAAAAATTATATAAAAATCATATAAAATCATTAAAATTATTTTCTCAACATATAATATACTAATATCAACTAAAACACATTATTAAACAAAAATTTCAACAAAAAAACATATTTAACCTAATTATCCAATATTTACATAAAATTCAAATATTACTAAAAATTATATAATAATCCCAAAAATTATTTTCTCAACACTAAAATTAATATCAACCTAATATAACACCAAATCAACCAATTTTATAATTTAATAAATTAATTTACAAAAATTAAATAAATAATAAAAAATTCACAAAAATTAAAATAAATTCCAAAAATTAAAAAAATATATATTCATGGAGATTAAGCTACTAGAATCAAAATTTGTTAAGGGAATTTGCATATCAATTGAAAATTAACTCAAAAAAATAAAAAAGAAAAACAAAATTGCTCAAAACCGAAAGAGAAATCTCACAAACGATCGGGTTTAAGCTCAAACAAAGCTTGAAATCAATTTCACATGAGCTAGAGGAGTTGATAAAGACCATAAATGCATAAAGCGGTGGCCAAAAAAAATGGAGAAACAACCACTGCTTCTGTGTTTGCTGTTGTCGACATCAGGGAAGGTAAAGAAGATGGCGGTGGCGAGGCTGGAAGGAAGGCGGTCTGGCAAAGAGAAACAGGAGGCACAATGATAGGGGAAGAATCGGGTTGCAGTGCACGGGGAGGATGAAGGAAGTCTCTATGTTTTCTTGTTTTTGGTTCTTGCAAATGTACATATATACATATATATTAATAAAACTATATATTATAATACTATATAATATAACTTTAGTCAAATAAATCTCCACCACAAATAAATACTCATATATATATATATATATATATATATATATATATATATATATATATATATATATATATATATATATATATATTCACACATATATATAAACACACACATACAATAAAATATACACATATACAATTAACAATAATTAATAATGATAATTCTAATAAAATAAATAATGCAATTTGACAAAAACAATAATAGAAATAATAATGCACTAAACTAAATATTATTAAAATAATACTATCTGAAATAATAAATATAAATAATGCAAATTAAGTGTTTAAAGTTACCTATGGAAGTAGTGGCACTAGGAAGGTAAGTGATAATGCACAGTTTGTGCATAATTGAATATAATGGGATAGTAGATGAAAATTAAATAAGTAATGGTGCATGTGTTAGTCATACAATACATATATATGAAATAAATTTCAGAGGTTGATTATCATAAACGATGATGCAGCAGTAGTTGAAACAAAGGTAGTAAATTATTATTATTTTTTTATCAATAAAAAGTAGAGGGTTGAATTAAATATGTTTATGTGTAGAAGCAGTAAACCTAAAAGAAATAATAACTTCCAAAAATAAATTCAATTACGAATGAGTACATAAAATCTAAAGCAAATGTAGAGTGAGTAGTGCTATGACTGAAGGCCAAAAAATGAGAGAAATAAAATATATAACAAACTATAAATACGTGGAAGGGAAAAAGCAAAATTGTGCTTTCAATGGTATAGATGAAAATAGGACAAATGGACAAATAATATTTGATCGTAAACAAATAAAGTCGTTATGTGCAGATTTAAACATCGAAACAAAGGTTATTGATTTTTTCATTATGTAACATCAACCTAAAAAAAAGACAATGATACAATTCGTAGGTTGTGACTTGCAACATTACTGTGTGTCGCAACCCACAATAAATTAACAATTTAGTCCATAAAAAATAACTTGATTAGTCCTTATAAAAAAAATTTACTCTTTACTATTTTGCCCCCCCAATACAGGGGGCTTTCTACTTTTAGGGGGTTATTTTTAAGATTTGGCCAATTACGATTTATTATTTCTTGTCGTAATTTGCAACAAGAAACATTATCCATAAAATTATATGTTTAGCAGACCTTATTGCTTTTATCATTTTGTTTTTGGATAATGATACATGTTGTGGGTCGCGAAGTTACTATACATCGCGACCTATGATAAATTACTTGTTTAGTATTAGTTCCTATAAAAAAAATTACATTTCCTTTTATTGGGGACTATCTACTTTTAAGGTGTAATTTTAGAATTTTGAGACCTGTGAGGATACAATAGCGACAAGAAACATTACATTATTAATGGACCTCTAGTGCTTTCATAATGTTAGCTTATGCATTTATATTCATCATCAAAGTTATTAGGTACATATAATCACACTTCATTCTTTTACCATGTACAAATTTATTTTACAAGTTAAAACAAAACAAAAAAAAATTATTATGTTGTAGTCCAAATAAAAATAATATATATATATATATATATATATATGTGTGTGTCTATGTGTGTGCGTGTGTCTGTGTGGAGTGATGCATATGTGTGAAATGGATGGTGGACGGATTGTATTATGTAATTATAATAAAGTACAACCAAGATCACAACAATAGGGCTGATGTTGATACGTGAAAATTTAGGGATTGCTTAATTGCATTAATGAGAAGTTGGTCGGTAGTTAGGAAGAGTATGATATAATATAAAAGTAACATAAATTGTAAAATAGTGTTAACAAAAGCACTAAATTTGGGTATGATGGGAGTATATGTACGCCACATTAAGGGTAAACTAATACAAACAGTTCTAGTATGGTGTGTGTAATTGAGGTAAAGTGCAATTGGAATAAAGCTTTCTTGATGGTATAAATGATGGATGTGTAATAAAGTTGGCATAGGTAATTATTAGGTGCAAAAAAAGAAATAATAATTGCATATCAATTCACTAAGTTAGCTGTTGGTATAAAATGGTTAAAAAAATACAAGGATGAATTTCTTTTTATTTTAAATTTATGACCTGATTAAGATCAAGGCAAGAATTAAAAATATTATATTATAGATGTCTTCTAGTTAAGAGTTTCCCAATCAATGATGCGGTAACTTATATATTTACCAATTTAAAAATGACTCGTGTTCATGTCCACACTATATAGAGGTTAAACATAGTGCAAAGTATGAGACGTGATATTTAATGAACATACCATAGTAAAGTAAACAAATAAAAAAAATTATGCAAAATTACACAATCTAAATTATAAGGGAGCCTCAATGATACGTTAAAACTGCATAAATAGTATACTTGATATAAAGAAGTAGGTGGGAATCAGTTGTGGCATATGGTCAAAGGAAAACAACGAAATACAAGACCGATGGATTGAAAATGCTATAGTAAAGTGATCAAAATGGAACAACCAAACAAAGGGATTTATGGGTAAACAAGAACCTCAATGTTTAAAAAATAACACTTTAAAAATTTGGACCAATATATCTCGTCAACCTTGAAATAACCAAAGCACCCATTAAATCAATAATAGATACAACTTTAGGAAATAGATTTTTATAGTTAGCAGTTACTAACAATAAACAGATATAAAAAGCAACATTTTACAGGTAATAATTAGCAAAGTAAGAAAATGTCTAGGACACCAAATGGTGAAGTAGTTAATGAAATGGAAGCCTTAACAATAGCAAAACGTAGGAAAGGAAGAACACTGACAAATCTAGAGTCGATGTGTTTAAAGGGTAAAAGAAGAGGTAAAACACAACCCATCTCCTTTGTAGTTAAATTTTAGCTGGGTAATGAATAAGGTTACATAAAAAGATAGAGAAGAGATGTTGGGGGGGGGGGGGGGGGGTGGGGGGGTGTTTGGCTAAGGGGTTGACATTGTATAGAATGTTACCCTGAAATGGGGCGACAAAGATTCAGGAATTTTACACTAAATACAATCCTGTGCATTAAAATTATACAGAAAGTTGTAAACATGTAATACCCTAGGTTTTAATTAAATAAAGTAATTTTTAAAATTTTAATGTTAATAAATAATTTTTAATCATATGATGCAATTGTTAATTATTTTGCTATCTAGTGGATATATATATATGTTTATGTTAATATTATTTTAAGGTTATTAATATATGTGAGTATTATTTATTTATTGTCTAGAATTTCATTGTCTATTATTATCATTTTTATTATTATTATTGCTATTTTAAACTATATTAAATTTTATGGCTATATATGTGTTTCTATGTACATGCACATATACATATTTATATATATATGTGTGTGTGTATGTTCATACTTATATCTATATATATATATATATATATATATATATATATATATATATATATATATATATATATATATATATATATATATATATATATATATATATATATATATGGGGTTAAATATTATTTAAGGTGTGTGTGTATTAAAATAACTTGTGTATATATATAAGTGTATGTAGTATATGTATACAAACCAATAATTGCCTACACACATATATGTATAACTATATAAACTAATGGTTAATAATAATAATAATAATATATATATATATATATATATATATATATATATATATATATATGTATGTATACAAATAGAAGAAATGGACCCAAAACCGAAGACAACAAAGCAAAAGAAAAAAAAAGAAAAAGGGACCAAACCGAGACAAAGAAAAACAAAGAAAACAAAAGAAAGAAGAGAGCAAAGAAGTTTCCCAAGCCCTGCACTCTCTCCTTCACCGTCCCTCACCATCTCTCCTTTCTTCTTCACTGCGCCGTTCATCCTGCCACCACCAGAGACGCCATTGCCGCCGTGGGAAGGAGCTTCAGGAGGTGCTGTTGTCGCTGCCTCTTGTTTTCTTCCTCTGTCAGCTCGAACCCAAGCTGATCCGGTGCCACCCAAGCTTCCCTAACTTCCCTCATCCTCTTAGGTGTCCGTCCAAGCTAAGGGTCACTGCTGTAACTCACCTCCGGCGCCGGAATTGGAGGTTGAAGGTGAGTTGCTTAGTGTTGTTTTTAGGCTACTGTCAGGTTTTTTTCTGGTTGTTGATCAAATTTGAATGTTGATTTTAGGTTGTTCTTGAGTATATGTTGGATTATGCCAATAAATTGCTTCAATTTGAATTTTTAAGCATTTTTCTTAATTTTCCTTAATTTATAGAATTTTTTTTTTTGCATAATTTTTATTTAATTTTTTAGTTGATTTATTTTGTTTTATTTGGTTTAATTAGTAAAATTAGAGTAATTATAGTTAATTGTTCTTGGTATATTAATTTTATTTAAGGTTTTAGAATTTTTGGTGTTAATTAGAGGATTATATAAATTTTAGGTATTTAATTGGTATTTATGTTAATTTTCGGGAATTATTGTAAAAAATTATGAAATTTTAATAATTGAAGTTATTAGTGAATGTTATTAATTTTAGAACTGAAATTATAATTTTTGTGATTTTTATACTATTTTTATAAATATTTTTGAGTTTATGGCAAATGTGATTTTTAGGTTAAATTATATTTTTAGAAGAAAATTATTGGTTGATTTTATGTTTTAATTATATTAGGAAGATTAATTTTGAGAAAAATAATTTTTGGGATGGTTAAATAATTTTAAGGAATTATTTTTAGTACTAATAGCACATTATGTAATTTATGTATTTTAGGGGGTAAAAATGTAATTTTATGCTAATTATAGTTAAATATATATTTTAGTTAGATTTATTAATAATTAAGGGGTTTAGAGAATTTTTATAAATTGATTGGCATTTTTACTTAAGTAGTGTTAATTTATATATTAATTCCAAATATTATAGATATATTTATAATACATTATTTTGGTAATAAAAAAATTGAATATAATGGTTTTAATTTAGACTTTAATTATATTTTGAATAATTGAGATTTTTATATTTTTATTTATTTTTAGTATATGTGTATGTGAAATATGAATTTTGAGAAATAAATGTTATTAATTCTTGATATTTTGTTGAGTTGTGATCGCGGTCGGAGCTAAATGTAGTTTCGAGAACCCGACTCAAGTGTGTATGTCTATAGTTATTAGAAGTGTATTTTTATGCAGGTTTGACTCGACCTTTGGTAGAGAGATGTCCGTTTTACAGAGGAGACTCTGTCGAAATTTTGATAGATTTTCTCGTAAAACGTAATATTCATAAAATTTCTACCGTTAGTTAAGTTATCCTGTCTATCGAGTCTTGTCCGGTTTTCCTCGAGTTAGCCTGGAATTTCATTGTTTTGTTGATTGTTGATTTCGATTCCATAGTCATGTTTTAAAAGTCGATTTGTTATTTTTCTTTTAGAGCATATCGGAGCAGAAGCCGTGAGACCGAGGCAGACGCATGGTCGTCAGCCTTCGCATTCATCTTGTAAGTCAATAGAACGATCTGTGCGTGTGTTTATTTAAAGAATGCATGCGCTCGTATTTTTATTATATTGATTATATGATTTATTTAATTTAATGTTATTATTTAAGATTTAAATGCATTTTATTTATTTAAAATCGATTTTGAGAAATTTTGGTAGAACGGGCTACCTGATGGGCTTCACCAGGACTATGTGCACATGGTAGAGATTGAGAGATGGATCCGAAATATATGTGATTGGTGAATGTTAAACTGGGATGGGTACCTCGGTGGAAGCCTATGCTCTCGGGGACCGCCAGTGATTGTAAGGTTTCGGGGGCCTTATGCCTACCCATTCCCTAGTGCTGGTCACGTGCCCTCGGGTTCGGGTCGTGACAAAACAGTCATGTGCAAACATCTTAAAAGAATATAGGAAAAGGAGAGGATGTTAAAGGCAAAATGAAAGAAAATGAAATTGCATAATAAAGAGTCAGAGGTTAATATTAAGCACATTGTTTAGGAGGCTGTAAACACCCAATTTCGGGATGCAATTGTGCATAATTGCGACATAAGCCCCTATAATGAAATTTATTCAAAAATTGAACTTGGTTGTTGATTTTCTGGACTTTAGGGACTAAATTGCACCGTTTTTTAGGATTTGATTGCAAATAAGTCATTTTTTCAGGGGTCTTTTGGTAATTAAAAGTTTTAAAAAAAATTAGGATCGGCATTGGTGTAATGCCGATCTGCATTACACAATGCCGATCTGCATTACACAATCACAATACCGATGCGCAATAATTTTATTTTTTGATTTTTTTCACGTATTTTTTCCTTATTTTTATCGACTTTTTCAGTGTTTTGATTGGTTGAAAAATTCAAATTTTATTTGATAAGGTTTTTTTTTAAAACGAAACGTAGAAGATATTTTTTTTTAAATAAAAAAAAAACGCTATCTGATCTTATCAAATAGGTCTGTTCCTCCTTTGCAGGAAGTTGAGTACACGCAGACTCTACTTCTGATCAGATAGGTCTGTTCCTCCTTTGGAGGAAGTTGAGTACGCACAGACTCTGCATTTAAAAGCAGAGTCTGCATGCGTGCTGGAGGAGGTTTTTTGGAGGGGGTTTTTTTTGTGGAGGTTTTTTCTTTGGCTGGGGAGGCAAGGGTAGAAGGTTTTTTTTCGCGAGAGGATTTTTACAGACGAAAAAAAAAGGCTTTGATTTCTCTGTTCTTTAAAAAATCCTAACTTTTGCAGTTCATTTGAGGAAGAAGATACTGCGATTTTTAGTCTCAGTCCATAATCAAATCAACATTGAGTCAATTTCATCGGTGAAAATCCTAATCTGAGGGGCCGAAAAAGGGCATATGCACAACATTCACTTTTTCTTTCTTCTCTTCTATGATTTTTATTCATTTCGTTAATTGTTTTATTATTTAATTTCACTACTAATTTGATTGTTTCTTTTTGTTTTTTTTTGTGGATCGAGGAGGAGGATACCGTCTGTGTTTAATTGAACAGAAGATCCATGGAATGCCATGGATGAACTTGTACTATTTTAATAATAGTTCTTAGGATTTTAATTGTTGTTCTATATTTTTGTATCCTGTGTAATTTATTTTAATTTATGGGTGTATAATTATTTAATTTTAATTCTGTATGTAGTTTATAATAGCCCCAGTAGTAGGAATAGTGAAAGATTTAAATTTTTGTACTTTAAAATTGATTAGTAATTAGGTTCAATTGGGTAAAAATTAATTAAAATTAATGGTGGCTTTAGTTAAATTAGGGTTTGCATGTAATTAATTTAGATTTTTTTTAGAAAATCACTGTAATGTTTGTTTGATCTATTTTTTATGTTTTGTTTATTTTAAGCTTGTTTTTTTTTATGTTTTTATGTTTTGGGCCCCAAGCCCACGTTTAGGTCTAACCTACTTAATAAATAGGCTTAAAAAATGATTTAGATTTTTTAAATAATTAAAATCAACTTAAGCCCATTAAGTTAATTAGATTTTAGGCATGTTTAGTTAATTAAAATTATTTAGACTTAGCTCGGCTAATTGTATTTCTTTTAAAATAAATAGACATAGGCCCACATTTAATTTAAAATAAAACCAGATTAAGACTTAGACCCACTAATTTAATTTCTTCTTTAAAATTGAATAGACTTAAGCTCATATCTTAGAAAGACTAAAAAAATATAGATTTAGGCTCATTAATTAATAAAATGTAGGCCCACTTTTATTCTATTTCACTTATAAATAAAATGTAGATTTAGCTAACTTTTTAATAAAATTAACATAGTTTAGACTTAGGGACAACGCGATCTTGAGTGCATTTTTTACTTGTAATTTTATTGACTTGTTGCCTTTTTGGGTAGATGGATGTTAATTAGGGTTTAATAAAATTGTATGTAATTAGAGGATGAAATAATTATTTATAAAATTATTCTAAATGAACACGAGACTAAGACAAGTTAGTATTCTGTATCCAAAATCTCCAGGTTGTGGTGCTAATTTTCTTTTAGAGAATCGAGTACCACCAATCAAATTGTCCTAGTTATTACCTTGGGTGGCGACTCCTCATCTCCACGCCATGTCTTTGTGATAGTGGTTAGTGTGTTCTCTAATGCCCTGAGCCTAAACAGTGTCGCGGTTACTAAAATCTTGGACACGCGCTAAACTCCACCATCTACTGAGGCCACTTGAGCTGCTGATTAATTAGTTGAGCATGGAAGGAGTTTTGGGAATGGGTGTCATAAGTTAGTTTATCCTCCTAGGGAATTGATTACATGGTTAAACCATGACAAGGTGGACATTAACTACTGCATGTTGATGGAATTGTAATTTTACTCGGCTTTTGCTGCATTTTTTATTAAACAAAATCAAATAAAGAAAAATTTATTGAGGGGTTAAGTAATAAACAACACCGACAAATAAATTTGCTATTTGCCCTTTATTTGTTTGTATTGTAGATTATAATCTTAATTGATAAAAGTATGTTTGGTAATAGCAAACTTGATAATGTAGGTATTACAAAGGATTAAAGAATGAAACTTCTAAAAAGAGTAATAAGGAAAACCACGAAATATGTGGGATAATGATCTACATAGGATTTCATCAAATTGAAGCTGCTGTAAGTTTATGTGTACATTCAATTATTATGCTTGTTGATTTTTTTGTGTTATTAAGGGGTTCCTTATTTGTAAGCATGTTTAACTTTATAATGTAATTGAATGTTGTTATGGTATATTAATGGTTTAATGTTAAATTATATTAGATGAATATATAGTGTGGCTGGCTCTAATAAGCAGGAGTCTCTATGTCAGGAACTATGTTGTTATAAGGAAATTCAATCTTTGACATGTACTTATAAATGCAACGAGTGATCAACTACTTTTAATATGTTGCTTGTATAAAAACTAGTGATGACAAAGCTAGAATTACATGAGATGCTTAACTTGCAAACTTTATAGGTGTAAAGAATTCCACACATAAACAAATAAGAAAAGGGTGTTGAGCATTATGAATATAGGGGAATTGGAGTCCTTCGACACTTATATAAATAAATAGAAGTTGGCTTTTGTACGGCTTGCGAGCAGAAGTTGTAATGTCATAGCATAAATGTTATTTGGAATATATTTGTTTTTTTACAAAATGCAATTAATGAGAGGAATTAACATCCTAACACGTGCACACAACTACAAAAATTCAATTACAATATACACCCTTGGTGTGATATAACACATGCAGTCAGAAAGCACAGGTTTTGCAATACTACTGTAGCTTGCAGCAATAGAGGACAGGGCAGCTATATTGCATGAATTAGGGGTGAAGTTCCTATGGATGGTTCCCAATCCATATTTTGGCTACAAAGTGACACATAAGATGATGTGCGGAATGCCATCCCTTAAGTAATGGTTGATCAAAAATGAAATACCAAACCTAGAAATTCAGTAATAATATGCGCATGGTGTCGGGTTGACATTGAAATGTATTGTATTATGTACTACAACGCGCTCTAGGACCTATAATGTTTGCATATGTAATTTTCTGTTAGTATAAATTTTTTTATTTCAAAACATATGATTAATTCTTACAGGAAAGTTGGAGTATAAAACTTATAGGTGATGGAAATAAATGTCTATTCTAACTCACTAGACACATTTTGATATAATTTATATTATCTTACATGAACAGGTTAAAGGTTTATATCAATATCAGCTACTTAAAAAAATAATGTCATGTAAGCGCTTAATTGACAGTTTATATCAATATGACCAACTTGAAAAGAAGTCTACGTAAGCGATGATTTTAGAGTAGTATTTATAAAGATGTTGTACTTTAAGAAGAAAGCTAGTGTATATGAAAGATGTAGCATAACCT